>VZRE01007937.1:152008-283189 GCA_013396775.1 Cephalopterus ornatus
CTGGGCATTCCTGCCTGAACCTGGGTGTGTATAATCTGGGAGTCTGGGGACTTCTGACTCCACCTGTGGGAGCCAGGCAGGAGGACCACCATCCTCAACTGGACTGTGACCGCCAACCTCAACCGAACTGCAGCTATCATCCTGGACCGGACTGCAACCACCGCTCTCAACCAGACTGCGAGCCCCAGTCTCACCAACAGGTTTTTCCTATTTTTACTTTGGACTCAGGGGGACCACGTGGGGCTCGGCTGGTGGCCAACGAATACCACTGTGTTCATGCCTCAGGGTACTGAGTGTTGTGGGTTAAAAAAAACAACTGTCTGCAAAATTGTATTTAGTGTATTATTTTCATTAAATTGTAATTCTGACTTATAATCTCTTTGAGTTGGGTTCATTTCTCCTGCTGGTTTACCTTTAAACCAACACACTTACCAATGTAATTTTCTTTAAACATGGTAGGACTGTGCTGAACTACAGTAGGAATGAAGACAAACTTCCCATCAGATAGGCTCCATCCTGCAACTGCATTCATATGTGTAGGAAATCTGCCCCCTTGGAACTCTGTGCTGGGATGAGTGGAACTCACACAAAGCTGCAAGGTAATTGCCCAAATTTTCTACCAAGACATTTACGGACATCCTATATTCTCCCTCTCACCACAACACTTCTATGTTTATGCTTTTTAAATTTATTTATTTTTTTAAGTGGCTTAAAAACACACTAACTTTTTTCTTTTCAAGTCACCAGTAGCAAATTGCTATTTTTGGCTGAAAAAAGAGTGGAGCTTTCAAACATGACTGAGCATCATTTTTCTTCAAAAGACCAGCTGTAAGGTCAAGAATGAAAGCACTGGTTAATATTTTTGCAAATAAAGACCACATAATGTTCCCCAGTAGAGTAAATGCCCACTCCTCTAAAACTCTATGTAAAGCACTTGTTCCTATCCAGTTATGAGAAAGAAATAACCTGGTTTTATTATAAGCAAATAAACTTGGTGGTGGGATTGAAGGGGTGGGGGTTTTATGAAATGAGAAAATTTTTATAGGCATACCACGGAGACTGTAAGGTGTAGGGTCCTGCCTAAAGACCTGACGCCAGGGAACCTTTGCGGCTGGGAATAGGGAAAAATACAAAAATAAAAAGTGTATCCTCTCTGCCGCATGACAGCCTTTGTGTACAGGGAGACCCCCCTGTACATGTCCAGGGCGGTATGTCGCAATCTGCCATGTGGCAGCCTTTGTGTACAGGGAGACTCCCTTGTACCTGTCCAGGGGGGTATGTCGCAATCAGTCAGGAGTAAGGGTAACTCCCCCTCCCAGGCCGGAAAGTTACCTTGTAAGGTAAAAAACCCAACAGTAAATGAATATGTAACAGCTTATGTAGCCAAGAGTATACAAAAAGCGGGTTTTTCAAACGGTCGGGGTGCTTTCCTGACCCGAATGGTTTTGGGGGCACCCAGCGCACTGTAATAAAGATCCTCTGGACACGCTCTCCTTGTTCTACAGGTATTTTACCATCTTCTAAAATTTGAGGGGAAAATTTTTTTCTCACACAGTCAACAAAGACACTGTGCAGAATGACTGCTAGAATCATCTGGTCTGTTCTTTACCATTATAAGAAGAAAAAATTCATCCTTCATAACAAGAGAAATGTTATAAGCCTGATTTTAAATTGCACAGACCAATTTCTATTTGGCTTACTGGAACGTACACTCCTGATAATTCTCATCTGCAGTGAGGATGCAGGCATGAAAAGAAGTGTGTGCATTTGTCTTGCTCATCATATCAATTTCATGTGAATTGCATGTGAAAGAGAATGATTTAATTTTATTATTTCATTGCTGATTCCAATAAAAGCAAAGAATAGGGGTCTGGAAAAGGGAGAAGTTTCTAGTGTGCATGGTGCTCTGTCCCACTGAGCAGTGCAATCCAGCAGGACGTTAACTTTTAGCTTAATACTTCATTATTATCTGGGGATATATTTGACATTTTATTAAATTTCATAGGGGTGGTTTTGTTCATTAACTATTTACTCCTCCCTAGGGGGTGACCACAACAACCCAATACCCTTAAAGGCACAAATCCAATACACTAGCAATTCAATGTGTTAGTTGAATGCACTATCTAACGCATTTCTTAACATAACTCTTGTAAATCCATTAATGACATCATGATTTTTGATAACTTAGCTGATGTACTTCAAGAAAAAACTGTCTCTAGGAATGAGACAAAGTTTCATAAATTGTGTAAAACAGCTAGAACAGTTGACCCAAGTAAACTTGAAATTCTCTAAAAAAGGCATGAACTTCCAAAGGGGGTCATTGCTTCATGTTAGCAATATTTTTCTTGTCTCTAGGAGTGAACTAAAAAGAATCACTGCTGCCTTGCATACTCGCAAAAAGAGTGTGGACTCAAAAAATTATTTTCAGTTACACTTAACTGTTTCTATAACTATTTCTAATGAATACTAATGTAGTGCCTAAATTAGCCTTTACAATGTATTAGCTTTCTCAGATTAGCTTGTAGTGAATGATAAGGGAGACAATTAACAAAAAATCGAGAACAGAAATAGTTGTAAGCAGTCAGAAGAAATCTAAAGAAAGAGAAGTCTTAATACTCTTTAACTGTGAATCAGGCATTCAGGAAGCCTGCAAGCACTAATATATTTAACTATTAATTCTTATGTAATTAAAAACAGAGCTATATTGGTGTGGCTTGGGCTTTTGTGAGGGGT
The DNA here is from genome assembly GCA_013396775.1 of Cephalopterus ornatus. NCBI lineage: Eukaryota > Metazoa > Chordata > Aves > Passeriformes > Cotingidae > Cephalopterus > Cephalopterus ornatus. Next base: position 154,742 of record VZRE01007937.1, read on the forward strand.
GTTTTGGTTTTTTGGTTTTGTTTGTTTGTTTTTTGTTTTTATTTGGAACTTTTTTAGCTAAGCATTACTTTTTTCCCATTTCTAGTGCCATAAGTAATTATGGGAAATGTCTTTAGATATACCTAGCAGACTCATATCTCATCACATGAACCACATGTGTTTATCGTTCTAATTTTATTTTTTGGGGGTGAGGTAAGTTATTAAAATGGTGTTATTAACTTTATATTACACTACAGAAGAGCATAAAATGTCTTAAAAATGGATGTCTGCCATGAATAATATACATAATATTTATCTACAGCTCTGATCATGAATCAAATGCATGGCACTACAGAAAAATTACTAAACATTCATTGTTCATCACTTCCTTTGCTTATGCTGCATCACAATGATGCAAAACTACTTCAGTTTTCCCCTCCTGATTTTCAAAATGAAATGGATGAAGATCAGTAACATATCGTCTGCTTGCACTTCAACTTCACTGACACTACAGACCATACCCATTATGGTATTTCAGGTCAGTAATTCCCGAACTAAGAAGGATTAATAGGATTTATGACCCTCTTTTCAGCTGCATGTAGCACAACCAGTACTAATTACATTTTCATTAACCTCTGTGGCTAGCTCATGTTCTAATAATTTAGCCCTGTTATGGCTTAATCCAATGTTTTACATGTTCAATAAGGCGAACACACAAACAAAAGCTATATAAATAAATCCTCATGGCCAAATCATGGCTGCTCTAATGAAGAAATACTTGTAAAAAAGCTACTGCTTCCAGAATCTCCCAAGGTCTGGACCATGCATTGATCAGCTCTATCTTGGCTCTCAGAGTGAATGATTCCACAGTCAAAGAGGCATTGTGGGGCCTAAACATTAGATACATCCAATTTAATTGCATAAACTACAATGCTAAATGAATCCTATGCAAGTTGCCTTATAATGGTGAAGTCCATACTCCAAGAGATGTCAATGCTGCAATTTCAAGAACTAGTGCAAGCGTGTCTCCTAAATATACATGGAAGGCTGTGTTTCTGGGAGGTATATGTGGGAGGTATGTCTCCTATTCACTCCAATCTCCACTGAGCTACTCCCAGGTATCTCCTTGCCAGAGGGAATAAGAGTTACACAGGAGACATCGTTCAGCTGTCAGTAATAACAGAACTATTCAGTATGACAGCTATCTCCAGCCATTCTCCATTCCTAAGCAGAGTCAGAGCCAACTGGACTGCCAATGCCAAATGCTGTTTCTGCATTCAAAACAGAAGTGGTGACTGAATTCACCCCAGATTCTGCAAATTTCAAAAAAACAAGTGCTATCCCACTACCACTCTTTCCCTGTGCTGTGCTTTCAGTCCTTCTGTGCTGCAGGTTAACATCAGCTCCTTAAAAATTGCGTGGCTTTGCTTATTGACTAAAATTATATATATTTAATCTAAAAGGGGCAAGGCAACAGATCCTTTCCCGAGTCATGATGAATATAGGATATGAAAATAAATTGACATGGAAACAATGGTAGCTAAACTGATATGGAATTTAGAATTAATGTTATGTGAGAAGCACTGAATGCTTTATGTATTTGTATTTTTAATTCAGCGCTACTGTCTAACACTGTCAAACATTATAGGTTATAATATACATTCATTGAAAGAAAATATACTGATTGCAAATGGAATATCAAGAGGTATTTTGAAGACAGTTTTATAAAGTATTTTCCTATCTAATGAGATATAGGGGAAGAAATCTCTAATTGCAGTTGAGTTTGGGAAAACAGTAACTTCTCTAACTCTCATAGTATGTGGAGTAAGTTTTTCATGGAGATATATCTAGATTTAAATTGAAATCTAAGATACATCTTTAACCTAAGGATGGAAGTGCTGTTTGAACAAAAGTGAAGTTCATACAAATTCCCTTTCATCTTCCCAAAGTTTTATAAGTTTGAAATAAGTAATTTTATAATTGTTACAATTTCTAGGACATAAATCCTCTGCCAGACTCATCTGCTTTTCTAGGATGTTAATTCTTTTTCACATGGAATTACTGTTCAATTTAGATTATCAGTAATTTAGCTCATGTACTGCAGGCAAGTCCATCTTTTCCTGAAGATAAAAAAATGGGGAAGTCAATAAAACATGATAGAATAACCGTTACATTACATCACACCAAAGTTACAATTCAGCTAACATAAACTGTTTAAACAGACCAACCTTCAGAGTCTCTTTTCTGCTTCTCTCTGAAATGCCACTTGAATCCAGTGTGAAAATGGGCTTACTGGAAGTGTAAACACAGTCTTTATGTCACTTTGATTATGGCTTCGAAGCTCCCCATTATTCTTGGAGTATACATTACTTTTGGAATGGCTGCTGCAATTTCTTCATTTCTTCATTTTTCTTTGATTTTTTTGTCTGGTCATTCTCTAGATCTTTCAGTGCCTGGGCTTTCTCACAGGTTGATTTCTTTTTTTTTTTTTTGAACACTGGCTACTGTGAAGAATATCTAGTTTTATCTTCCCTAACTGCATTCCTTAACCAGAATATAAACTTTGGTGGAAAGAAAAGATTGCTGACATTAAAAAAAAAAAAATAAATCCCAAAAAACCAAACCACCATAAAACAACCAACCAACAAATAAAAAAAGCTCAACAAGAAAAATTATCAGTGGAATGAACTAACTATAAATACACAGACAACTCCAGTGCAGTAACCCTTTATTCATAGAACTATTGCAGTGAATTGATCTTCTGGTTACAAAACTTGATTATTAGCCAGAACAAGAACTACTTTGTTTCTGACAACTACTGGTATTAGAGAGATGCAGTATGAGCTACCATGTGTGAATAACATTCCTTAGTTGTCACATACATGGTGACATGAACACATATTCTTTTAACAACCCAGACTTTTTTCTGATGTCCTCTCAGGGTAACAGTGCTAAAAATCATATTCTGCCAGACAGAATAGTGTGTTGGGCCAACATACTTCGATAAAGTTGGAATTGATCAGCTTCTGCAATGGAAAATGATCAACAATCAACAATAAAATAACTGGAGCATAAGTGCTCTTTCATGTTTTTTTCCCCATTATTTTAAAATTTAAATCCTGAAGAACTCATTTTGGTCTTCATAGTTTTCTTCTTCATTCTGGCGTTCCAGATATGAGTATTATGGAGGCATAGAACGAGTAAGTGAGTAAATCATCTTATAGGCCATTCAAATAGTTCTGGTGGTAACTGTATTTCATGCAGAACCTCTAGTTTCCTTTAGCATGTTTTTCTCACAGTGATTTGTCAGTTTCCAGCTGATACAATTCATTGCAGGTACATTAAAGGAATACTATATTTCACTCGATTCCGCATATCGATTATATCATATATACAGCTAGATCTCATAATGTCATTTGCCTAATCTAAACCAAGAAAATACCTTAAGAGAAACTTCAGTATACTATTCTAACTCATATGTGAATATCCCCAATACCCTAGACATCCTAATTGTGATGGGAAGTTTTTTTTAAATTAGTGAATTGAAACCTACTTCTCTCTTAGAGACCAACATCATAAGTTGCTATCTAAATATAAGCGTTTATGCTTTGGAGCTACATCATGGCCTGAATTCATTCTCCAAGATTTGAATCTAAATCGTTACTCAGATAGATTTGTGTTTTTACATTTGCTTTAAGCCAGCACTTAGTGAAGACATAATATAGTTGAAACAGATCCTTTTTTTACTTTTTTTTTTCAATATTTGAATCTAATTATTATTTCTTTCACTGCAGTCCTATAGATAAAATGACTTCTTATTGTGTTAATCATAATTTGCAGCATGAAAGCTGACAGATCTTACATATTCAGATAGCATAAGACAGTACCTTATTTCCATGATTATTTTAAAATGCTTGGTTTGGGTTAGGGTTTTTTTGGCTTTTTTTATTATAGTTTAAAAAATTTTGCAACAAAATGGTCAGTTTCTTAGCAGAAGCCTTCCTTTTTCCTGCTACACATTAAAGCAAGCACATTACCAATTTCTTCCTTTTTTTTTCCTATGGACAAATTGAAAAATATTTTATTTTCTCATTATACGTAGTGTGTTCTTTCTGCAGATTAGTTATGCATGTGTTAATCTTTCTGCTTCTCCTGTTGAAGTATAATAGATGCTAGTGGCTTCACAGTTTATCAGGCTTTTCAGTCTTGTACACAAACACTGTAATAGCTGTGAAAGATTCTAATGCTATGTGAAACTGGCAAGTATATTTCCATTCAATGTGAACTGTGCAGAGTAAGAGAAAAATTCTAAATTCAAGAGCTCTGTCCCACTTCCATTTTTCAAAATTACTTCATAAAATGCCTTATCACAGCCTCAGAACAGCTAAAAAACTTTGAAAAGTTATAAGATTTGCTCAATTACTGTTGCTGTGCTTGCAAATTAAACTATTCCATATGTGATTACAGTAAGAAACTTTACAATTGAAATACATGAGTGAGACACACACCCTTTTTGGATAGAGAGACATAAGTATATTCTAGATGAGAATGTCTAAGCACTAGCTTTGAGTCTTCAGGCTTCTGAAAAAACTCTAAATAAGAAATTAGTAATATTGATTGTTCTGAAGATTAACACTTTTCATAAGGAGACTCTCAGGACTGATAAGCCAGGAAATTACTTCAGATCTGTAGAAAAAATAAAGCATAAGCAGTAGCAGTTTGCATGTATACACCTTCAATCAATTTCTGGACTGTCCACTGTTCAACAGAGAAGATAAACAATCCTCTATTTATTCACTTCTTCTCTCTATTGAGATTACCAAAACCAGTGAAAACTGCCATCAATTGTTATAGTGTTGTTCATGTTTTCATAAATTACCATAAGAATGCATACATTTAATAGCCATTAAATGGCAATGACACTATTGAAAGACAACATTTCATATAAATACTTAAAGTATTTTCCGTCTCATATTTCTTGAAACTTGCAAGTTTATAATTTAGCTACTGTGTTTACTACAAAACAAAGAACAAAAAGTGTGAATAAATTTGACTTTCTAGACTGTCAATTAACATACTTTATAAAGACACCTTAGAAAACACAGAAGGATCAAATTTAATTCTTCAGTCCTTGTAGGTGTATCTCAAAATATTTCCTCACATATAAATCCTTACTTGCATTGCTAAAGTTTCTACACTGAAAAAACAGCAAAAGAATCCCAAAAACAATAGTGTTATATTCTGCATAGGAGGATGTAGCACAGAGTGTTTTGTATGTATTCACTCCAACAAACTGCTGGTCTGAAATGCTCCAGTTGAAGTTCCATGTTTCCAATAAACAGAGAAAATCAGAAGAAAGTTGCAGAACAAGACTGTCTCATTTTAATTTATAAATGTTTTTCTCAGAAACCATTTAAAAATCAGGCAGAAAGAGAGGGGACACCTCAGAACAGTTTTAACCTCTGTTTTACCCTCTTTTGTTTTTCAAGCTTTTCTACTTTTGAAAAAGCTGAGAAAATCCCCAAAGATTGCTTGAAAATGCCAGCATTTCCAAAGCACTGTTAAAGATAGATTGCCCTTTTTTTTTTTTTTTTTTTGTCCTCTCAGGGCAAAAGAATTACTTTGTGAGAGGATGAGGTGGAAGCAGTGAGTTTTATGCCAAGTTTGAACTCTGTAAGAAAGCAATTGGTGACAACTGACTTACTTTTCCCTGTGATGTTACTGATAGTACTTAAGAGAAAAAAACAAATAAACAAACAAAACCACAGAGTGACAAAAATACTGTGAGCACTAAATGTTACCAGACAGTGAACTTGCATTTATGAAGTTCCACTAGAAATTTTAAGGCATGGAGTTTCAATACTAACATTTCAATTCTAATAATAAATAACTCCTGGTCACTTAAATCTTGTACATAAACAAATACCAATAATTACTGATCATGTCTGTGTTGGGAAGTGATTTTTATGTGCATGTTTTCAAACTGCTTGTATTGGACAGGTACTACTCCAGTTGAGAAGGAAATTGCAGAATGTGAAAGATCTGGCAGAAGGGATTATTTCATATTATTCTCCTTTAAACAGATATTAAACAGACTTGGGGTAATACTCCTATTTCTAAATTACAGTTGATTGTCAGCAACATAAATTCTTGCATCTGTCCCCCACTTCATAATTTGTTCAGAAAATAGATATTTTTAATTTTTTTAATTTCTACTGATAAATCATCCATTTCATATGCTGTTCTTTGAGTTTCACCAACTTACGTACATTCTTGAGCCAAAGGGAGCTTACAAGAGCTGTCTTTCTGTAGTCCATTAACAACTGGTTTCTGATTCAAACCCCACTGCAGCTGGAATCTACTTCACTGTGAGTTCAGAGGCTTCCAATGAGGACACCAAATGGGGCTATTGTTTTCTTAAGTTTTATTAAAAGCCATTTCTTGTTATGTAAACCAGATTTACCTTATTTTGCCATTGTTCACTCATATGAAGCCTCTTAGGTAATTTCTAATCCTTATGATGTTGTGTATCTCTCTTTCAATTTCAGATCTGTACAGCTGCTTTTATGTTTTACCTAAAGTATTAGTTTCTGTATTTTTTATAAAGATCCTACCTAATTTCCTGTTTAATCAAATTCAGTATCAGGATAAGGTGAGTTATTATAATGACGTTTCTTAAAACTGAACAATTATCCCTGAATTTGATGGTGCGTTTGTCTCTTCAGAAAGGGTGAGTGAAAGACAGAGTGAGGGAGACACATTATTTCTTACTTCTCACTGGCATCTAAACATAATTTTAGATATTAAATTGAGGTTTATAATTATATGTGTCTATATGGATAATTTGAGAAAATTATCACAATTCTTTTCTGGTTTTAGACAATTTCTTATTATATATGTTGTTTAAAACAAGACTGAAAATCAGTCTCTGAAATTTCATAAAATCTGTTCTAATCTAACAAATATGCTTTCTTTCTTACATATTTCCTGTTCAACACTTTATTATGGACAAAAGGATGTATTTATCTGACCTAATGTCAGAGAGAAAAAAAAGCCCGCGGAAGTTGAAATGTTTTCTGGTACTAAAACTCCAAAGCTTCAGGAAGTTTCTTTATTACTTAGTACTGTATGTTCTAATCAAGCATAAAACAGGAAAGTGACTACTATCAAAGGACCCATAAAAAGAGTTTATGATGTTTCAGATTCAGACAACATAAAAAAGGACATATTCAAATTAGAAACACTATTATAAAGTGTGATTCTATAAGGAATCTCCATAACAGACTTAATAACCTGATTAAAGAGACAAAGTAATAGCAATATACACAAGTACTAATTAGAACATTGAAACTATTACGCCTCATGTGGGAGACAAGTAATAAAATTCAAAGAATATTTGTAAGAAACGCTATCAGACTAGCTTTTAAGTTTCCTACTGCCTCAGGCTGATTATGTGAACTTGTGGCATGTGTCGAAAATGTTTAAGCCAATCCATTTGGCCTGGTAATACTTCCTTCTCTCAGTGCATTTTGTGTTGTTATAATAAGATATGGTTTGGCCAAAATACTATTCACAATGGCCCTGTTTGCTGTTGTTAAAAGATTCAAAACATGTTGCTTTTATATTCAAGAAATACATATTGCCTTAGTAATATCACAATTCTTTAAAATTACTTGTTTTCCTTTTGCTCTTGAATATATAGCAGCTTTGGATGCCCAAGATAAATATCTTAACTGTGAAAAGAAATATATGAATAAATATTTAAAATATTAAATGACAGGTGAAATATTTAATAATCATAAAGTCTCACTGGATTTGGATTTGTATTAATATCTCAAATCACTGAATAGAAATAAACTGTAAAAAGGCATCGTTTGCTATGGTAAAGAATGCCTTTCTCTTTCCAAAACACACAAAGGTGATTCACATGAAAAATGTAAAGCAATGTCCAAAACATACAAAACCATACATTGCATTTTTGAAGCAGTTAATGCTAGTTAAATATACTTTTATTGCAGTGACTGGTTGTATTACCATCAAGTTCACTAAGAACAAAGTGAAGTCCACATTGAAGACTTTCTAGTGTATTAGCAATAAGCTTCACAACCTGAATATAACGAACTACTATACTTCAGAAGTGCTGAGTGCCCAACATTTGGCTTCACAAACATGAAACATATTGATCTGAGCATATTAATCTGTAGTTATAGTGTATCAGAACAAAGTTGACTAAAGCAGAATTCTGTAGATAATATCACACATAGGAAAACACAGGTACTTTCAGAGTACTAGAATAGAGAGAGTGACGATGTACTCATAGGGTATTATTATACACTTTTAATTGAGCTCACTCTTTGCTTATCTTTCCTAATATGTAGGGAAATTTTCTATTAGTGTCCATAGTATTTACTTCACCACTACATTTCTTAAACTTAAATAACACTTCATCAAGAGCATTTCCTTTTCTTTTCACATTTTTAGACAAGCAATCAGCTTGAATTCTTGATCCATAGTCCCTTCTTATGGGACTTGATGGAACACAATATTTCAAAAGACTTTGAAGTCCTTTAACATTCAATCACAAGTTATTTGGATCTAATATTCTCTTCCCCATTTGATTTCAAATTCTTCCTTCATTAACTGGTTCTTAAACTTTATTATCACCCTGAAGTTACAGCCAAAACAAGAATGTTCCCTTCCACAAATAGTTCGTTCATTTGTGAAGAAAGTAATAATAAAAAAAAACAAACAAGAAAGAAAGAAACAAGACGTTATAATATTTACTGGATATAAAATGGCTGCTCAATTAAGTTGTTTATAAAAAAGGTGCAAATTACATTAATTCAACATTCATTAGAAATTTAGAATGATGTTCTTTCTAGATCACCTCCAGTTAAAAACAACTCTTTCTTTTCTGGTCACAACTGAATGAAACATGAGCCCCGAGATATTCAAAACACAATTTATCCCAAATCATTTCTACAAGCTGTGGGAACTGGAAGAACTGCCATGACTGCAGCCCCATAGTCTCAAGTCAAGTGAATTATATGCACTTTAGAATTTGCACAATGACAAAATGTATATCTATGCCAATTAGGTGATGTTTCCTGTATTAAATAATGTTTCATTGACGCAGAAGCTTAATGCATAAACTGCCACTCTTCACATCACTACTAAATTTGACTCAGTTCTAAGGAAGATGATCTCTTTTACTCTGAAATGTATTTTCCCAATTATATTTAAACTCCTTCTTTGGCCCTAATATTAAAATGTTTAATAAATCTCAGTCCTCTATCAGAAACATTATCACCAACCATAGTACGTGTTTATTTTAACCCTCTGAGGGTTTCCCACACAATATTTCTGCTCAATTTTTCCTTCACCATTCATTATTAAAATAAATTACTCTTGTATTCAGCTCAGCTGCAGGCAAAATACTTCCATTCCAGGTGCCCATCAACTTTTTAAATCAATTAAGTTAATTGATAGCAGGTTTAAGCATTTTCTTAATTATGACTGCAAACGGATTTTTAAAACAGCCACCTCAACCCCCCCCCAAAAAAACCCCCAACAACCTGAACAACAACACTTCAGAGTGAGCAAAACAAACAAACAAGATAATAATAGAAATTCACCTAACAGAACCCTTCGCTTGTAACTCTTATTGTTAAAAAGGGTCTAAGGAAGAAAGCTATAAAGAAGGAAATCCAGTGACAGAACAGGTCTCTGCTTCTCTTTCAAAGTCACTTTAAAGCATTTTATCAGTCAATTTCAGAGCTGAAGACCTGTTTGAATTAGAATCAGCTGTAAACTACATTAACAATGATTAAGTAAATGGCTTTCCTTCTCCTGGGGTAAATTGAGTGCTGGGATAATATTAAAGAGTGATGGGTGCCATCTCAAGCACAGAAGAAATAATGCTTTGCAAATAGTATAGAATCATAGAATCAGCCAGGCTGGAAAAGACCTCTGAGATCATCAAGTCCAACCCTTGATCCACTACCACTAAAAGGATTCTTACCATGTTCCTAGTCCTTGCATCGGTATTCCTGTCTTTACCTTTCTTCAGATTTTTAAGCATTCCCCATTCCCATATAGCACAAGGCTCTCTATAACACAGTCCTCTCTTCTGTTGGACAACAGTACCAGAATGTGTAACAGTAGTGGAATTTATGTTAAAAGTTTCTCAATTAGGCTAAAATACGTTTGAGTAAAATTGAGCATTTGAGTTTTCTAGTGTAATCAAGAATAGTAGGATTCATACACTATACATTTCCATTCTGTGCAAAATTTTAATATCGGAAGACCATTTTCCTTCCAATTTTCTTCTAGTTCAGATGAGGAACATACTTTTCTGAAGAGAAACTCAACATTTTTGGTTTACTTTGAGTCAGTAAAGCATTTATTTTCAATATTATAATTTTAATACATACAGTTTTATATCTGAAGTTCTAATATTATAGTAGTATAACCAGTATTAGATTTTAGGAACATAATATCAAACATAATGTACACATACATCATAATTATGAAATAAATAAAAATGGAACTGTCAAAATGAAGCATTTTGGTTTGATCAAAGCATCATATTTTGACTTTGCGTTGCGAAAATTCCTCTAAACTAACAACCCCCTGCAGATTATTTAGATCACATTGAAACTCAGTTTCTTGATGAAAGATTTCCATCAAAAATGTTATCAAGCAGGCAAAGTTATTAAGCTAGAAATGAGACAGCACTATGAGGTCAATCAAGTGCTTAGCAGAACTTTTCAGTGTTAGGTTGAAGGTGCCATATACAGCATGGCTAAGAGTGACAAGGAGCTACAGACTGTTTAATTCCTCTCCTTTTAGCTGGCTCAGGCAGAACAGGAACAAGCCAACAACAGGATGACTGCGACATATTTCTCTAGTATACCCTCTTCTGAGCAACTTTAATGCCTATGACCTGTAACTCAGCAAGATCAGAATTTTGATTTTCCATTCCTTATGTGAATCACAACAGGAAAGAATTCTGTTAAATAAGGTAATTTTTAATTCGATCATTAGTGTGGTCAGCTGCATACTGAGATACTGGAAATTGAAAAGATGACGAGAATATTCATGCCTTTAATTATTTATCAGGGCAGTACTTGTAAGAGTAAGGAATGCATGATAAAGTTATGAAGAAGTGCTTATATGTTTTTCAGACAAATGTCACCTATGCATTCTTAGCTTTCACCCCGTAATACTACAGACCTATCTTTGCACTGATGGAGAACACACAGCAGTTAAGGCATACATGTTGGTTATCACTAATTATGTCTAAATTCACTTTACATCCCTAATTATTTAAAGAGCAATTGCAATGATTTATTTCACAAAAAACTATGGACTCTTCCCAAGAATTTCACGTAAGTATATTTAAGGAAAGATTTATGAGGAAAGCTTGCACTATGAAACAAAGGCTAAGTAATCACTGCAAGTAAGAAGTACCTCTGCATTTTGCAAAGAGAAAAAAATGCACCAAAAAAAATTAAGATTTTGTTTGTTTACTTGTTCTTCAAAACTCCTTCCATTGTTTCCAAACTTTGGCCAAGCCTACTTTATAATACATTACATGTTCGTTATATGTAAATGGTTAGTATGCACTTTTAAAGATGCCCTGAAGAGTGAAATTCCAACTTTTTTTACAGAATTTGTGTCAGTAGGTGGCTTTTTAATGACTGTAGTTTTCAAACCTCTAATGTCAGCAACTTCACTTATCAACATTTTTTCTAGTGTTAAGCAGTTTGACTTTTTTGCTGCTTTTTTATTTGGGTGTTTAGAGGTGAGAAAGGCTAAACAATCTATAGATTTACACAACAGCTTGTGAAAAATTCATTATTTTGCTTTAGCCAAAAATAGGGAAAGGGAGGGTTTTGGCTGGAGTTTTTTTGGTGTTATTACAAGCATCATAGCCATTTAAAATAAACTAGATGCTAGGAAAAGAACAGCAATCTTGTTGGACTGATAGTATAGTACCTTACTTCCTATACAGTCATGTCTTTTGCATTTTCAGAGAAGAAAGGATTTGATCTCACAGATTCCACAGTCTCGCTGAGTTTAAAAGGAATTAAGTCATACATTCCTGAAGCCTCTGATATACAAAGGTGTGAGGACTAAAACAGGAAACATGACATATGCTAAATATTGAGTATTTCAAAGTTAATGCATTAGTCATTCACCATTCCTTCCTCCAACTGTCTAAAAGTTAGCCATCTAGTCTAAGTTTCTCATTTAAATTTCTTCTTTGAGGAAAGAGAAAAAACCCCTCCAGAGACAGACTGACCCCCTTCTAAAATGTCTTTAGAAAAGCTAGCATAATAATAAAGTCTGAGGGTGTAGTTCCACGCTATTTTATTTTATTAATGTAAAAGCTATCCCACCCTCATATGCTTGCTTCTGGCTCCACACAGTCATTTATAGTTCTCAGAATTGTGCTCTATTAAGTTTTTAGGGGAGGACTCTCAAGGAAGGTTTGCTTTCATTTATAACTTTCATCATTCTTAGTCCATCTTAACTCATGCTCAGATTAACAGTTAATTCAGCTGCAGCTGTGAATCATGGTAGAAATGCCAGGACAGTCCAAGCTGCCTTTGTCACTAGTGGAAACACAGTTGAACCATGATTTGATACCTGTGAAGCATGCAGTTTTGTGTTTGTCCATGCCATAGAAATTTATTCTAAAAATTTTTCTCTTCAAAGACTACGAAGAAGCAGCCAACTGTGGGGTTTTTTTCACTACGACTGTAGCTATTATCAATAGGGTTAATAAAGAAAGTACAGAGTAAATGCAGTACACTCTAAGCAGAAATTTTTATGTGGTTAGTCTACAAACTTTATTTTTCCTGCTAGGTCAGTCATGTACAATAACAAAAGTGGTTAGTAAATATGAAAGAAAAAAATTGCCATTGTTAATTATACTGTGAATTGAGTGTGACAGAACTATCTTATTTTTTCTGAAAAGATCTAAAATTGGCCACTGTTTAACTAGAAAATCATTTCCTCCAAATTGAGTCCTGCTTTACACTCCTGCTCACTGCTACCACAAAATCCATCACTGACAATGACTGCCACTCTCCTTGAGTTCCAGAGAATGATAGTATAACCCATTCTTTTTATTACACCTCTGCAGTAAAGCACTTTCATTTTTTAGAGACATTTTCGTTTCCACCAATGTAGAGTTTTCCAAAATGTTTTTATTGCATGCTGGCATCATAGAAGCATGACAAACCCTAAATAACATGTAAATGTATCAATTTCTACTTTTCAAGTGCTTGACATTGAATTATCTGAAAGATTTTCTGCTTTCAGCTGCATTACAGATTGTTCTAAGAAAGTTGGTCAGCTGTGGCATTTAGCTCTTCATTAAGCAGTCACTGAGTTTCTTCAAGTCAAAAATCCCACCCCCTGTCTTTTTCACAGCATCTGGTCTATAGTAGAATCACTCAACAACTTTTTACAGATACTTTTTTTTTTTAATTTATCAGGTTTATTTGTATAATATGAGTCAATTAAATTTGTGTAGAGCAGATCTCTGCTATTGGGATTCTCTTCTCTGAGTCTTTCAATTTCCCTGTAGGGTTTTAATACCTGATGATGATTGTTTTTTGTAATTAAGATTTAAGTACCCAATCCCCTAAGACTTGTCATACAGAGAGCTGCCACTCAAGCATTCAGCAACCCTTTCAAGCGCACCCTCTCTTTGTCGCAGCCTTTTTCTAGCATCCGAGTGCTTAGAAGAAAGAATTTGGTCAAGCAGTGCTGTATTTCATCCCGCATATTTTGCTAATCCACACCATACCCTTGCTGCAGTTTACCTCAAACTACTAAAAGGGTAAAGTGATAATGTCTCTTTTAGCAGCTGCCAGCAGCACATCATGGGAATGAATAAGGCTTTCCTTTGACTGAGTAAAATGAGGAACTGCTCTGTCAATCCCACAGCTTATTCATACTGTAAAAACTACTAAAAAAATCTGGTAGCCTAGCCTAGAAACTAAAGTTATGGATACAGATTTGGTTCTTGCAGAGGTTCATAACTCATAAACAAGAAACACGGGGCCAAAGTCAGAATATTTGCATCTGGGAGCTTTTTCCCCCTTGTTTCAGTCCAGAAGTGATGAGAGGCAGGGCAGATGCACTCAACAGCAGCAATATGCAAAGGGAACTAAAGGTCAGTGCATCTATATGAAATCCTGATCAGCGATGCCAATCAGGTTTTTGTACCACGTAATTTTGCTTCTGTAATGTCAAATAACACTTAAATGCTAACGTAAGATGTACGGAAATGCACCTCAGTTGAAGTAGTTTTAGCCACAAGGATAGCAGAGGTCATCAGCATCCAGGAGTAGGTTTCATCCTTCTTTCCCTCAGGTCCCCAGCTGTGCCAGGAACCAGGAACCTAAGCTGTCTTACAGGCTAACAGCATGGCACTAGACTGTATCATCAGAGGACGCTGAGGACCTGGCATCCATGTCTTGGGAGTTTTGATTTCCAATTATCTCTAGAATAGCCCTGCAGGCTAAATACCCACTAGTGTTTGGATCATGTTAGGCTAATCTCTAGCGTGCAATCTGGGTTTACTTTCATTCTATAGGAAGACAATGATGTAGGGTGATACTATATTGTGGATTGAAGCAGACTTATAAGTGTAATATTCTTTTCAGAAATGCACTCCTGATCCAAAGTAAAAAGGTGATGAAGGCACATCCATAGTATTTAAAAGCCCAGAGAGCACACATAGCAAGAGGGAAACAAAAAGCTATATTTTTAAATCTCTTGAACTTGGATCCCCACAGATGTTGTGACTGTATCTTCAATACCAGCCTTTTAAAATTCCCAAATAGAGTATTAATAAAGAATGTCAAAGTAGCTAGATTGTTTTAATATATCCCTTCCTGTTTTACTTTTAATTTACCATGCCACTAATCTATCAATCTAATCCTGTACTCATAATTATTTGTTGACTTTAGTAGAGAGAATTAATACATCTTTCAGGCTCTTTAAATGATAATATATTTCAAATTTAAAATTACCATCAGGGTAGCAGGGCTCCAGGGGAATGCATGAAAACACCTCCTTTTGTTTGATAGAACCTTTAGACATATCACATGCTACTCATAATGAGTTGCTTTATCCAGATTAGATTTAGAAAAACACTTTTTTTTTTTTGTCACAGATTTTGCAAACAGAGTGTATCTAATTAGAAACAAGTTATATATTCAGCACTTAGTGTCAGTGCTTTAGTAGCAATGTGATAAAAAAAACTAAGAATAACCCAGGGGAGATACAGAGAATCTGTGCCAACAGTGTTCATGGCTTCACAAAGCACTCAGTCACAAACTGTCAAAGAGAAAAAAAATTATGTAAGTTTGTGTATAACGTACTTTGTTGAAAATATGCTAAGTAGCATAGCATATGATTTATCTTAATTGTCATTCTCTTCAATGGAGTGTGTCATTGATCTTCCTTTTCTTCCCAATGCATGTAACTTGTCTTTGTTAATTCACCGTGTATCAGTTGTTAGCTTAGTCCTAAGTTCAGTCCTGAGCTATTGTAAATGCTGTCTACGTGTTCATTTAATATAATGTACCAAGCAGACAAATCAGAACTGCATATCCTTATTTATAAATAGATGTGGTGCTCCTTCAACTATCTGCACCATGTCCTTCAGGAAATAGCCCTATCTAAACTATCCAAATCAAAATTATTTGTTTCAGACAGCCTTTATTCTATATGGGCCTGTCCACTCAAGCAGCAAGAATGGAATTTTTTTCACCTAACTTTAAATGTTTATTTATGACAAAACTGTCTTCTACTCAAAACAGTCTGTGGAGATTCGGAGGGTCTTTTTTCATCTGTTCCTATTATGACTGTCCATCATAGCAAAAATATGAACTGCACCCATTACTCTACATGCAGTTATATAGAAAGCAACTATAAGAAAAGGAGCTCTCACTGTCATGCCAAACTGGAGATTTCTAAATTTAGGACAAATGAAAACTAGCCAAAAATCTGTCTCTGAAGTGCAGCTGCTGCAGCAGTAAGACTTTGAGTTACAGCAAGATCACAGCAAACTCTTTGGCATTCTAGATGTAATTCAATGTCAATATAATTAAAAATTATTTGGTAAATTATTTACAAAAAAACAAGAAAGTTGACATTATTTTCCATGAAAGGGCTGGTTTTACTAATTTGATGTTAGTGTTATTCTTGATGAATTAAATTCATCTAGATGATGAGTTGAATCAAGAAAAAGCCCTAAAATCAGAAAATTTGAAAGTAATCATGGATATGGAAAAAGATGAAGAAAATTCAGCAAAAATATTTTTGTTAATATACAGCAATAAGTTTTCTTTTTAATTAATTAAAGCTTTATTACTCAATGTGACCATAATTTATTTGTCATTGTTTAGAAGCATAAATTAAAGTACATATTTATCATATGTAACTCAAAGTATACATGCTTTTTATTCGAGCCTAGGTACTGTATAAACATAGATAAGTATGGAAATACTATATTCAAGATATCTGAAGAGAAGGAAAAACCATTTCATTTCCTTTCTTTATGCATTACCTAAGATAAACTTTGCTTATTTCACTGTTCAAACTATTGATCATTGCATATTTCTTAACAAAAATAAAATAAAATTAAAGTAAAAAATAAAAAACAGAGAGAAAATAAAATTAGTTTTTATTTATGTAAAGTTTAAAAAATGTAGCAGTTTATACCAGATTCAAAGTATCAACTGCTTAATCCTGTATGACATTGTCTATTTTCCCTATTACACATTTGAAAATTAATTTAGCACTAAACCTGCCTCATATCACCTGGCTGTGCATTTCAGGTGACAGAATGGCAAAAAGTGAATGGCAAAATCCAAAACACATTCATAGATCAAAATAAGAGCCTCTAATGTAAAATGAAAAATCTTTTTTTTGAAAACCAGTGTTTAATATGGAATATAGATCTTTTATTTTACAGGCTGTATGGTTTTGGTTTATTGGATGTTTTTTTTCCCCCTACAGATGGTCTTTATGGAAATATGGTAAGACTCTAAATATACAGTGCATAAAGTTAACACTCAGTTCCTACAGCTTCATTTCCAGTCTTCTGTAGCTCCACAGAAGAGTAAAAAAGTAATGAAACAGGAGAGCCTTTTAAATTAAAGCATTGCTGTTTTGTAGCTTAACATATCTTTTCACCACAGTGTAATTCCACCATGTGAAACACAACAAAGAGCTATATAACTAAAAATTCCAATGTCATAGAACTTTTTACTATTTTTCTCATAGTATTATGAGAAAATATTTGAGTTTTCTCTTAGGCAATGCAGAACTAATTTGCACAATGAAGGTCTTGCTAAATTGGTACTGAAGTATGTTAGAGACTAAAGCCTCACAATAGATAAAAGCACGCAGAGAAATTTAATTTACAAAACGCTTACTGTAAATTAAATGTTAGAAGTGCTTAGGCACTACGACAATCTGCAGGTGAAGTATTCTGAAAGTTACTCGTCTAACAAGCAGAGTTAATCTCACCAGGAGAAAGGGTTAAGAAGCTGTTCTAGGGCTTGAATGGGAAAAAAGTTATAAATGTCTAATGTTTTTTCTCCTTATATTTTCCTGGAGAGCCCTAAGGCTGTTGATGATGAAATATATACTCCCCAAACTTTATGGTACCACAAATGTAAATTATGCACATCTATGACAAAACTAGACACAAAAAAAGAGCAAATTTCATTGCACTGAAGTAAATATATTAATTAACTCTTAAAACATTTGGGCTTCATTTTCTACCAAAAGCTGAGTGGGGTGAAATTGGAGATTGGACACGAGCTGGTTTATTTCTTAGGAAGAGGAGCACTAAAAGTTTTAATCTGTTTTTCTCTTTACTTCTCTTTAGTTGTTCTTTTGGGTACTTTTTTGGGTTAGCAAGACACTAGGTGTACAGACTTTTTTAGCTTGAATTATTATGTCCCTTCGTGTTTCTTTACATTCCTAACACATTTTGGGTTTTATCAAGTGAAGCAAGGTTTTGTAGGGACAGCCAATATTTTTGGAGGAGCAGGCATAGAAGCTTGAACAAACTTCGGGTACACAAAACTTTCTTCTGAAGCTTTGAAAAAGCTTTGAGTATTCAAATGCTTTCTTAGAAGGAGAACAATTAAAAGTAAATTTTGTTTATTTTTTTTAAAAACAACTGTTCTAAGTTGAAATTAGACAAAGGGGTGAAATTACCTTAAGCTGAGGGATAAATTAGAAAGGGAAGAGAGAGAAACTAGATGAAACATTAGTAAGCTAGACAGAATTTATTCAAATATTCTTTTCCACCATAGACTGTAAGATCATCTGCCCTGAGTTAGGCATTTAGTTATTCTCATGTCTCTTATAAGAACCTGTAAATGACAAAATACTGACCTATGTTAGAAAGAGGTGAAAGACCTGATTATATATATCTAATTTTTAGACTGGAAATTGAAATGCCTCTTGTAAATAGGCATCTTATTCACTATTTTCAATTCTTTCCTTCACATAACAAACATAAAAAAAACCCATTGCACAGCAAAGGAACAGTTTCCCCACCCCCTTTAGGCTTTAACAGAATTTTTTTAATGTTCTCTATTCAGAAAACACAGAATTCTCCAAATCAAGTACAAATAGTGCTTTTCTTGTATAAGGACAACCTATGTTCCTAACACAAAGTAACTAATGAAGAAAAACATTTAGGGAAACAAGATTTAAGTTTTTACTTTAGGAAGGAAGTCTACCTGAAAACTGGAAGGGTTTTGGGTTAGTGCTTCCTGGAGAATGAGTACAGCTCTTTTTTGTAATTCAGTTCACTAAGAGAGCTTTTTACAGTGAAATACATTTTCTATGCTCAAGTCTAAGGCACTATAAAATAGAGTGGAGTTTCAGATTTGTGAGGACTTTACAAAAGAGACAGTACAGCCTCATAAGTAGCAAGCCCTCAAGTCAAGATCAGCATACGTAACTTCCACTGCCAAAGCTTCCTCCTCTAACCCTTATAAATCATTACAAGTCAGATATAAATTTTGCTGGCTGTAAATAGATGCTAGAGATTCTGACCTCATTTAAGTACATGGAAGAACTCTGTAATAGCAATAATTCTTTCTTGTAATGCTAGTGAAAAAAATTATAGGCCATACTTTCATTCTAGGATATGAATGTTTTTGATGTCCCTGACAACAGAAGTATGTAAAGATAATTTACTTGCTACAATATTAAAAAGTACTACTGTAGAGTATTTCCTTCCCTAGGCAGCACACTGATTGTCCTAGCAATCAGAGAATTGTCCTAGTTGGTTAGCATGCAAGTTTGACAGAAATGGAATCATGCTCAAAAACTCTATTCCGCGTAAGAATAAGTATCCTGGTATCAAAGAATTTCTCTGGTATAACTTATTACTAATTCTTCCAAATCTGAAAAAAACCCAAACAAATAAATACATACATAAGAAGGTGGGGGAGAAAATCTGATATCTTCAATTCTTTGCCACACTGAAAACTGTTCGAACCAGATAAGTAAATTCGTTTTCAGGACATTTCAGATTCAATGTTAAAATTTCAAAAGCCTTAAAAGTCTTAGGCATAATGTAACTGGCAGGGCTTTCATGAAAATGTTGAGGGGAAAAGTATCAAAAAATATTTTTGTTCTCATAGATCTTCCCCATTTCTTTCTGTCTTTAAAACACACGTAGACGTACCTTCAGTAGCATTCACAGGAGATGGCAGCAAATTTGTTGCCTTTGAGACACATCATGTAAGTACTTCTAAGTCACCAAAGGAAAAGCCAAGAAATATAAACAAGCAATTTCCCTCGCTCCCTTACCCCCCCGAGTCAGTTTAGTGAATACTTTGAGGAGAAAAGGTACTCAAGCATGATGGCAAATGATTCAGACATTCTTAAACACTGGAGACCTACATCTAATTTCCAAAGTTTGTCACTCAGAAACTTTAATTACAATGTTAGGAAATTAGCACTTTGCATACTGTAACATATTTCCCCATAGTACCGTGAAACTATATCCTGACATTGATCTGGTCTGCACATGTAATGATGGCAGAATATGTTATTAAATAAGAAGTGAATATTTAATTGTTTACACAGTGAATATCATGCTTTAAATGCCACTACAATATAAATTGTTACAATAAAAAGGTAGTTAGAGAAACAGAAGCTTAAAAAAGATCAGTCTTGTTCAAAATAGGATGGGTATAATATTTCAGTAGTTTAGTAGATCTATATAGTTGTAATTTGCTATAATAAATTCTGTTATTTGGGAAAGCATTTCATGGATTTTAAAAATGAAATATATTGTAAAATTAAAATATATATGGTCAAATATATCACTCCATACAACATATTGAAATGAAATATTCTGCTATTAATATGAAACTAAGCTATTTTTCCCCCAATATTCATTTAATATATTCCTAGTCCTGTGCAAACAGCTAGAGCTTAAAACTAAAAGTTTGTGAAGTAGACATGGTCTTCTAGTAATCTCCAAAGAAAACAACAAAATGAAAGCATGCATTCATTAATGCTATTCCTGCAATTCAAAGCATTCAAAAATGGTGGTATTATTTAGCACTTCATACAGTTTAAAATTCTGTGCTTTTTTTTTTGGGTCTTTTGTCCACCTTCCTGAAAAAGTAATAAAAACACATGAGAGGCAAGACTAAAGAAAAAGTATAACGAACTTGGTCACTGCAGTATTTAATGGGAAAATGACCAAACAGAAGTAGAGACAGGGTAATGAAACCAAAAGCTATGAGAAACGATGAAAGACATTAAAAGCTCTAACATTGTGTAAGGAGAGTGGGGAGTCAAAGATCTTAATGCTAGAAACACACACATCTGAGCTATAGCAACACTTCCATACTGCTGCAATTCATTTTCCTCATATTGTTTCACTCTTCATGGGAGGAACTACTTATAGCCTTTTTTATGTTGTGTGAGGCATCACATTAAACTACAATTTTGTGTTTGTGAGTTCAATTTTAAAAAAGACCTATGGTTTAATACTGCCCGGAACAGGATGACAGACATGTAGGTGGAGAACGTGTGGGAGGAAAGAGGAACACTACACATACGTGCACACAAAAGTGTATTTAGAGTACAAGCAACATTCAATTTTTGATTCAAAACAGTTCTTTTCAGATTTTGGGTGACTAAAAGGGACTATACTGGTGGGTAAGCACTTCATTCTGAATTTTATTTCCTACATTTTGTAGTCTTTACTATTGATGTCTTTGAATCTAGATCTAATGACTAAATAAGAATAGAATTCTCAAAAAAAAAAAAAAGTTGAGCAATGGATGAAACTTTCAAGAATATAATTAATTCTTAACTTTTCATATACCTATCCTGTGCCTCATACACCCCATCTGAAAATAAATATCCTTGATACTTTTTCAATATTATTATTATTATTATTATGCTTATGTTTAGCGGAATTGCATTTTATAGTTCTAGAATACAGAAAAAAAAAAGCTTTCCTTAGAAATATCTTTTGTAAAACATCAATATTGGAAAATTCCAGATTAACTCATAATGAATTCCATGCTCCCTCCTGAATCCATTTTTGCTACAGTTTTACTGACAAGGAAAAAAAAATCCATTTCTTCCTTCTCTCCTTCGAAACGATCTAGGTGTAGTTAGAGATAAGTTACAATTGTCATATATATACTCATTCAATAAGAATGTGTATATGTGGACATTAAACAAGAACAAATAGTGGATTCTGCACCTGAAGTAGTGTAATCCTCAATGTATATGTAGACTGTGAGACAAAACGTTGGAGTTCTGTCCTATAGAAAAGGGAGCTGGGGCTTTTGGTTGATCATAGGCTCAATATGAGTAATCAATGTGCCCTGGAGGCCAAAAGGGTCAACTGTATCCTGTGCTGCATCAAAAACAGCATGGGCAACTGGTCAAAAGAAGTAACTGTCCCAAAATACTAAGCACTGGTTGGCCTCCCCTTGAGTTCTGTTGCAGTATTGGGAACAACAAAAGAAAAATATAAAAATTTTATAATGTGTCCAGAAGAGGGTAAAAAACTAGTGAAAGGACAGAGCACATGCCTTATGAGGAGCTGCTGAGGAGAGTAGGTTTGTCTGCTTAAAGAAGAGGCTGAGGAGGGATGTCATTGGTGTCTACAACTTCCTTATGAGGAAGAGGGGTGAGGGAGGTGATGATCTCTGTGGTGCCTGGTGATAAGACATAAAGGAATGGCTTAAAACCACGTCAGACGAAGTTCAAGTTGCATGTTAGGCAAAAAGTTACCACTGAGAGGGTGGCTAAGCACTGGAACAAGTTCCCCAGGTCATGGCTGCAAGTCTGTTGGTGTTCAAGAAACTTTTGGACAACTCTCTTATGTATATGACTGAACTCTTAGATTGCCCTGTGTGGAGTCAGAAGTTGGAGGTGATCCTTGTGGGTTGTTTCCAACTCAAGAATTTGAATATTATTATTATTATTATTAAGACATTTTAGAGAAATTGATCTTATAAATTTTATCTTGTAAAACATGTCCAATGCTTATGGGTGGTACATCGTTTCCTCCAATAAAGAGGAATGAAATTGGTGTAATTCAGTAAGATGTAGGAGAATAAACCAATTTAACTCTTGTAGACCTAGATACAGTGAAATGTAAAAAGCAGTAAAAAGTTTAAATTAAGTGACATCAGATTTACTTCTGTTAACATAATTCATTGATGTTGAAACCGACTCCAATATTTCAAATTCTAAAACAATTCTATTTGCACGTCAAAAAAGCACAGTATATTTGTGTTTTAAACATAAATTTGGAGAAGTGTAGCAATTGAAATGATACCCTGTACATTCAGGTGTTAGAAAAGTAAGATCATTCAAAAAGTATGTCTTAACTGTTGTATTTCCATTTGCAATGATGATGAGAAAAGGAATTGTAATAAAATACTGAGGAAACAAAAAGCTAAAAATATTATAAGGTAAAGAAAGACACTGAAAAAGGTATCAAAAGCATAGGACAGATGAGGCTAAGTTCTAAATAATTCTTTTAAAATTTCATTGCAGGTAAAATGAGAGTACCCACTGAAATTTGCCTAAGTTTCCTCCACACTAAGCACAAATAGGGTCCTATAAGTTCTTTTAGTCCTCCTATTGCCAGCTATGAGCTTCTGTGAGTTAAAGCAGCACCCACTGGCATCACTTTGAGAACCAGAGCTGAAAATCTAACTCCTGACAAACTCTACTGTCATTAAGTTTTCCCCATAGAAGAATAAACCAGCCTTCTATCTTCCCTGGATACTCAGCTTTTAAAATGTCTGTAAAAAAATTGCAAATGTGGCTGTGTAGATAAGTGGACAATATTAATTTCTGAAGTTCTTTTTTCGTTGGCAAATAGGGAAGGGGAAAGTCAGTTAATAACTAATAATTAATGATGACACATGTCAAAAAAGCATTTTAGTATAAGAAAAAGTCACAGTGGAAAGGGCTTTACTGGGAAGTGGCAAAGAATATTTTTCTTTTTATAATAGAAACAGATGTTCTGTAGTGAGAAAATGTAAGTTAAAACTTGTACTTTACAGAGACTAGTGTTTTGGCAGACAGACTACCTGAATAGTAAGAAATCATCTTTCAAACTGATTCATTAGCAAAAAACAGATATTAATTATCCTGATTTCACAGATGTCTCTAGAAAAGCCACAAAATTTTACTTGGTATTTTAAAAACTTTATTTTACTGATTCTTTTACCTTTTTTTCCCCCCTACAGGATTCAACATTCAACTTGCATCCAATACAAAAAATTATTGGAATGTTAAAAAGGAAGACAATTCAATTTCATAAATGAGATTTCCACTTTTCTGCTTTATAGATAGAAATCAAAAAGCTATTAACACTTCCTCTTTTATAGAATCCCTGACTTCTTACTTTTAGTGACATTATGCAAGAGATAGGCAATTATTTCTGGTACTGCAATAACACCAATAAAGTCAAAGCAAATGGAATTTTTCTTCCTCAAATTAAGTTTGAATTTGGTTGCTACTATTTAGTTACAGTGAATGTAAGCAAGCCTTCCATCTTTTCATTTCCTCATACCTTAAAAAAGAGGGTGGATGAGGAAAGAGCAACTGATGTCATCTACCTGGACTTCTGCCAAGCATTTGATACTATCCCACAACACATCCTTGTCTTTAAATTGGAGAGGAATTAATTTGATGACCACTCAGGACCACTCAGTGGATAAGGAATTCGCTGGATAGTTGAACTCAAAAAGTTACGGTCAACAGCTCAATATCCAAGTGGAGACCAGTGACAAGTGGTGTGCCACAGGGGTTGGTATTGGGACTGGCGCTGTTTGATATGTTTGTTGATGACATGGACACTGGGATTGAGTGCACCTTCAGCAAGTTTGCTGATACCGCCCAGCTGTGTGATGTGGGCAACATGCTGAAAGGAAGGGATGCCATCCAGACCAATCTTGTCAGGCTTAAGAGGTGGGCTGATGCAAACCTCATGAAGGCCAAGTGTAAAGTTCTTCATGTGGTTTGGGACATTCCTGAAGACAAACACAGGTTGGGCAGAGAATTGATTAAGAGCAGCCCTGTGGACAAGGACTTGGGGGTGTTGGATGAGAAGCTCAATATGTCTTGGCAGTGCACACCTGCAGCTGAAAAAGCCATCCGTATCCTGGGCTTTATCCAAAGAAATGTAACCAGCAAACCAAGGGAGATGATTCTCCACATCTATTCCACCCTTTTGAAAGCCCACCTGGTGCACTGCACGCAGCCGTGGGGTTCCAGACATAGGAACTTCATGGACCTGTTGGAGCAAGTACAGAGGATGGCCATGAAGATGATCAGAGGGCTGGAACACTTCACCTTTTAAGAATGGCTGAGTGTTGGGGTTGTTCAGCCTAGAAAAGAGAAGGCTCCTGGGAGACTTCCAGTATCTAAAGTGAGTTTACAAAAAAGCTGGAGAGGGACTTTTAACAAGGGCATGGAGTGATAGGTAAAGGTTAGTGGCTTTAAATTGAAAGAGGGTAGGTTTAGATTAGATATTAGGAAGAAATTCTGAACTGTGAGCATCATGAGGCACTTTAACAGATTGCTCAGAGAAATTGTGGATGCCTCATCCCTGGAAGTGTTCAAGGCCAAGTTGGATGGGGTTCTGAGCAACCCATTTTAGTGAAAGGTGTCCCTGCCCATGGCAGGGGGATTGGAGCTATATGATCTTTAAGGTCCCTTTTAACCTAAGCCATTCTATGATTCTATTAAATTACTTACCACTAGCATTACTTTTGGGACAGTTCTTTGTTTTTACATTTCAATGATTCCATCTGCCATAATTACAGTTAAAACACATGAAAAGTTGTGAAATAACATTGGATAAAAATAGAGTGGTACATTGAACAATTTTTCTTTTTTTTTTTTTTAATTCCAAAATAAACCACTTCTCTAGTACATATGTATATATACATGCTGATTGTTTAATGTAGTAACTCAATTATTTTTCTACAGGTAAGAGCAGGCACCTCAGTCTAAAGTACACTCTAACTTTGGAGTTATGCTTGGATTACTTTTGCTTATTGTTTAGTTAAGCTGTGAATACTGTGATATTTGAACTAAATAATAAATTACAAAGGCGTAATATTGTTGCCTGCTGATATAAACTTTTATTCAATGTCAGGGATATTCTAGATAGCAGCCAAACAACGCTCCGTACTTTCCAATTTGAACACTGCATACCACCTGCTTTTGATATAATTATTCCGCATAATTCCACATAATTGTTTCTGTCAAGAATAAATGAAGCCTTAAAAGAAGAACACAATCATTACAAGCATCAGAACCTGAGTTATACTCTACAGTCTTCATTTTGCTCTTCTTTTATCCAAAGTTGCTAATAGTAGATTGGGAAGGTGAGAGAAGTTGTAAGTTATTACGCAGGAAAATATGTACGCAAGTAAACTACCTTGGCACAATTTTAATTTTTTTTTTTTCAGTTCCTATCCACTAAACGGTGTTTCTTTTCATTTAATTTGTTCAGCATGAGTGGAAGCACATTGCAGAGGCTAAGCTGAGGCTAAGACATGATGAGATCCAGAAGTCAAGCAACATAATTTTTTAAGCAAATACGACTGTTTATTTAAGGAAAAAATCTTGGGTTTTGTTTTGTGGGGTTTTTTTTAAACATGCTTATCTGACTTAGACATATCTGTGCTCTTTTTCCACTTTTAGGAAATAAAGGTACATTTTATTTATTCTTCTATTTAATTTAAAGAGTACTCCTGCATAAAGGATAATGACAATTAAAAATGAAGAAGAAAATAACACTGTTTTGAGACCCAAAAGCATAATCTCAGATCTTCACATGGCATATAACATATATGTAATTGAGATTCCAATGTAAAAGTAATATTTCACAGCAGTTACTAGGCACCCACCAGATGGAGATCATCTTTGTCACATGTAAATGGATGACGGCATATGTCAATAATACCTCATTTCCCTGGAGTCTTCATGGTTGTTGATTGCTTCACTAAGGCTTGTAGCCCCTTTTTCTGGCCAACAGCCCCATTACAGTCATCATTCACAGCTGGAAAAGTGTAGACTTAATTGCCCATTTTTTTACCTTTTTTTTTTTAAATTTCTCTGTCTCATTCCTATTTTGTGTTTTTTTCTGAATTATTTTGGTAAGGCTACAGTCACATAGGATTTTCACAATGTTGAACAGGCCATTCCATGAAAAGCAATCTTCCTTTAACTTTTAAGTAGTACTTTTTCTGTGGTGCTGTCTAATATCTGAAATGGTAAATCAGACCTTCTAATTGCTACTGTCAGCTTTATTGTCAATGTATGAATGGTAAATTTGTGAAAATTTACAGTGCAGTTTTAAAGTGATAGACTTTTCAAGGGAAAAATTCCACAAGAATAACAAAATTTCTGCTTGTTAGTACTCATCTACCTTTAAAACTGCTATTATAGAGAAACTTGAATTTTGGTGGGTTTTTTTCATGATGGAGAGAAGGCTGAATGGCCATTGTGAGCCGAAATCAACTATTATAAATAAAAATATCTTATTATCAGCTATGTTTACACCATCCTTCTTTGCACAAAAATGTTTGCATCTAAATTTAATTAAAATGGTTGAGAAGTATTACCCATGCATTCAGGTAGCAAATCTCCTAAATGTTCTGTCCTGTTCACTCACTGCACAAAGTTACACAGAGTTTTATACCATAATTTCATATATGTCTTCAAAATGTAATTTCATCTTTCTGCGAGAAATGGTCATGATTTTTCATAGTATGTATTACATCCACAAGGTGTAATCTGTGGTATTAACAAAGCAAAATTAATAGTGTAAAATGATGTCAGTCTTCTCATAGAGCTGAATTACTAAGTTAGTGTCATTAATAATGATCTCAAAGAAGATTTTTTACCATTTAAAATGAGAAGCAGCAGGACTTAATGCTACTCTTTCTCATTTTTAAAGAAAAAATATCATTTGTTCCTAAATATGATTACTTTGTGAATGTCAGAGAAAAAGTCTATACTTTAACATCATAATTGTTTTAAGGTGATTTGTTATTACACAAACAAATCCTGTAATAACTTTTCCTATGTTTGTTAAACATATTAGTTTCAATTTTCTCTGAAATGTGAGACTTAATTGTATGAAGAAGAAATCATAGAACTGTAGAATAGTTTGGTTTCGAAGGGATCTTAAAGATCATCTGTTTCTAACCCCTCTGCCATGGGCAGGGACACCTTTCACTAGATCAGGTTGCTCAGAGCCCCATCCAACCTGGGCTTGAACACTTCCAGGGATGAGGCATCCACAACTTCTCTGTGCAACCTGTGAAGTGCCTCATGACCCTCTTTATTCCTAACATCTAATCTAAATCTACCCTCTTTTAAGCTTAAAGCTGTTAGCCTCTGTCCTCTCACTACATGCCCTAGCTGATAGTCCCTCTCTAGCTTTCCTGTAGGCCCCTTTAGGTACTGGAAGGATGCAATGAGGTCTCCCTGGACCGCTCTCTTCTCTATACTGAATAACCCCAGCTCTCCCAGCCTGTCTTTGTAGGAGAGGTGCTCCATCTCTGATAATATGCATGATCTTCCTCTGGATTCACTCCAATGGCATGTTCTTATAGGAGATGTGAAATACCACAAATACTTCGTTTGTACTAATGCTAAGATTGGAAATTCATTACTACTAAGGATGTCAGTTCTATTGAAGCATTTTAAAAAAGTCCAGAATCAAACTCACAATGGCTTTACTAAGCTGTTTTAGGGTAGAGTGTTGCATTGGAAATGTGATGAGTCTTCATGTAAAAATGCTGATTTGAATTAGATTTAGAATATATGTCATCTTCAATTAGCCTTCCCTTCATCAAAATGATCTCACAAACATGGAGAATGAATCTTTATTTCCTCCTTTGCACATGGGAGGTCATTTGTCAGATTTAATATATTTCTACCTATGTCTTCCTACATGTTTTGGGTTCAATATGGATGACTATGGACTTCATGGAAGAAAAGATGTCACATCAGTAAGAACATGAATTCTATTTTTATTAAATGTTGATTATATTATATATAAATATTCTGTAAAACTGAATTCTTGCAAAACTGATGAATCAATGATAAAGGTGTGGAAATTAAAAATGCAAAAAGTTTTGAACAATTTCAAAATCTGTTTCTTCACTGGAAGTCGCTGCTGGTACTTACAAGACAAAATTTGTAAACTTAACTATCCATATTTTCTTTAAGCATTAGACTGATGTACATTATTTTGTTGTTGGAAATTTAACATCACAGCAATTGCCTTTTACTTAAAAATACTGTGCATGTTAAAAATCATTTGACATTATGTACTTTCACAGTATATTGAAGCATAAACAAGCAAACAAACAAAAAACCCCCAACTTTTAAACATATTTTTGATAAGTGCAGAAACATCACCTACTCAATGTTTTCATAAGTTGTCTCCTCTGAAGACTGTGGTTTAAACAAGAACTTTTAAAAGAAAAGTTGGCTAGAGGAAGGACTAGAAGAAGAAATAAGCAATGGCAGAGAAAGAAAAAAAATCTACACAACCTAAACTAAAACAAAAATCAAGATTCAAACTCAAAACACATGGAGGAATACCCTGTGGATATGTAAAAGAAGAATAACACAGCTAGACTTGTGCAACAGGCTTATACCTTGGCTAATCTGGAAGGAGTGGAGAGAAATTTAGTTCCATACGCTAATGATATGAAAATACTTGATGTAAAGGAATTTCACAATGGGAAAATTAATTTCTATGTGTGAAGAATTTTTATACTTCTTAGTTTTTAAGAGGAATACTAAAAAAAAAGGAGGTTCTTGTTCATATTAGTATCTGTTAATACTTTCTCTCCATTCTATTCATGCCTGATTTAGGAAACAGCAGACCATTACAATTTCCCTTTTTATCAATATGTTTGCATACAACAACTGCATCTCTTGGAAGCCAAAATGCTTGAGCAATGAGAATTAAAATGTTAAATGTATCTGGCCCAAAGATTTTAATTCACTTTCTGCTATTCCTGTCTACCTTGGATAAATACTAGAGAACTGATATTAAGAAAGAAAATATGGATATAAAAATCACACTTAAATTTTGTTGGAAAAACCACACAAAATAAATGACCTAAAAAAGGTATTTTAAGCCTTTCTGCCTCAACAGTAAACAGTCCCTGGTATAAGGTTTAGATAATAGTTAAGATTTTCTATTTCCCTTTAACAGGTGTTTTTAAGATTATACATTTATCTATAGTGATATACTTATATAGCCTGCAGTATAGAAAAGCAGTGTTATTCCTACAATCAACTGTAGAATTCAGTGTTAGTGTAAATGGGAACATGTTGCTAACTAATTGTGTGATTTATTAATTTAGATAGATATGATTTAATCAGATATGCAAATATTATCGTTTGTAGTGACAGTTACATGTGAATGTAATTATTTTCAGGTATAATAATGCCATGGTGGTTTCTCATATTGATGAGCAGACCATGAAAAACATAAAGGATGAAAAAATTAAAATAAAACAAAATTTAAGAAATTCTTCCTCAAACTATTTAAAAACCTCTGAAATTTTGATATGTAGTCCAAAATCCAAACTATTTAATTCAGTCCGTTATCCTATTTTACTTAGTTTTCTACACTAGCATGGGAAAAAGAGGAGGAAACAGAAATAAAAATGTGAGCAACAGTAAGACTAAAGCTGAAAACTTTCATTTGTAAATTTACTTGTAATAGCAATAAAATACATTATATTAATGAATGAATGTATATTGAAATTCATAAATTTATGGAAACTAACTTTTAATAGCTTTTCATTACAATTTTTTTGGCTGAGGAAAATTATATTTAGAAATTCTGAAAACATAACAATTGCATAAAAATTACTTTTAATGGAATATTTCATTTTTGAGCAAGTTTGAATTCTGGGTGATGAACATGTAGCCACCTTCTTTTATCAAGTGCACAAATAGTCTACTCAGGGACTTTCAATTGCTTCTTCTCTCTCTACCTAAAGGGCAACATTGTGACCTTACATCTTTACTATAACTAACAGATGTACTCAAAAGGACCTTGGATTCCACCAATTGTGACAGTAATAAAGTAAGTCTGATAAGGAGTACATCTCCTTTAATATATAACTTTTACTAGGTCAGATCAAATCTCTGCCCTTAAAATTACATCATTGAATTAATCTTTGTCATTTTTAAATGTAATCACAAACCAGCCTTAAAAATCAGTGGTCCCGTCAGCTGGTGGAAATCAGCAAAGTCCCATTGAAATGTGGGGTTTGTAGGTCAGCTTCTTGTCTGACGTATATAAACTGGACATGACAAAATGAACTTACGCCTCAAGTGACTTTTATATTACTATGACCTGTCAAAAACAATTGCTTAAATTATAAGGCTGTGTTCAACACTATTTCTATAGGCACAGCAACTTTCTTTGCACTCTTCCTAGCGCTGCAGGAAAGTTGTCTTGCAGATTCCTTCCAAAGGCATAAATGTCTGAGTGCTCCACACACTCAATATTTTAATGAATTTTTAGGAAGTTATATTTGAGGTTTTGAATAATTCCACTTTAATTGCCAAATAGTAATAAATCCCACATTTAAACTGCTAAATTGCAAGGTCAGCACTCTGAAGAATCAGAGAAACAAAGAATGGTAGAGGCTGTAAGGAATGTCTGGAGAGTATCTGGTCCAAAACCCCTGGTAAAGCAAGTTCACCTAGAGCAGGTTGCATAGGATTGTGTCCAGACAGGTTATGAATATCTCCACGGAAGGAGATCCCACAAACTCTGGGCAGCCTGTTCCAGTAATCATTCAAATTCGGATGGAACTTCCTTGGTTTCAGTTTGTGCCCACTGTCCATTATCCTATCGGTGGGCATGACAGAAAAGAGTCTGGTCCCATCCTCTTGATGCACCCCCTTAAGATATTTGTGTGCATTGTTAAGATTCCGTCTCAGTTATCACTTCTCCAGGCTAAACAGGCCAGCTTCCTCAGTCTTTCCTCATAAGAGAGATGGTTATTCCCCTAATCATGTTTGTAGCCCTCCACTGGACCCTCTCCAGTAATTCCTTGTCTTTCCTGAACTGGAGACCCAGAACTAGATATAGCGCTTCAAATGCCACCTAACCAGAGCAGACTAGAGGAGGAAGATACCTTACTAAGACAATTAATCTCCATCAAATTAATTAAAATAATCATGTGGACAAAGACAAGCAGAATTTAGTGACCATTCTTGACACCGTCTCTTCTAGTTAGGCAGCATTCCCTAAGATTATTGATGACACTGAAGCTCCTTAGGGCTGAAGCAATCACTGTTGTGTAAGAAAATTGTGTACTGTAAGTCTGGACAACATTATCTTATGTACTGGATCTCTAGGCCTTTTCTGGAGCACACAGCACCTCATCAGAGAACACAAGAAATCCTCATAAGACAATGTGGAGTTCATCTTTATTTCCTGCACTGGATATCTTTTTCTCCCCATTTTAGTTTACAGACAGCTGTTCGAGGTTTCTACACAGACATTTAAGAAGGGTGTTTAGTTCAGAAATAACTTCTAAAGGATGTCAGACTTTTTAATCAGGGTTTTCGTGATAAAAACTAGTAGAGGGAAAGATATTCCCATTCACCAAATTCACAGGACATTCAGTCAGTAGATCTGCAGGGGATATTTTTACCTTGTAGAGGTAATTTGTGTCACGTGATAGTGACTAATTTTCTATGGCCACTACACTGTCTGATATTACATTATGCTTTGTTAGATGGAGAACACATTAGGGAAGAAGTTGGGATGAATTCATATTGGAAAATGACTAGGTCAGATTCTCCACTCAAGTTAAATTTGTCTTATTGTCCCCATACAAGAACTGGATGTGATTAGCTCCTGGATAACCCCCCAGGAGGAAATAAAGTGAATGAGCTGTCAAACTCTAATCACCCTTCAAAGAAAGAAGTGAATATATTTTAGAAATTCATTTATCCAAATTAAAGTATCAAACAATTCCCCAAAGCTTTTGACTGAATATTTTCATATTTGTTTAAAATTTAAGAATGTTTATAAGCTATGATACACTTTCTCTACTTTCTGAAATGAATTACATACTGCAATTTTTAAGCTTTTACAACAGCTATTAAATAAAAGTCTCCACCCAGACATTATACTGCAGCTTTATCTCCTTACATTTTTACCTGTTACTCAATATAATTTCATCATGTCTGTAATGATAAGGTTGGAAAAAATAACCTTTATGATACGAGATGGATTCTAATTCTCAAAAATCTCTGGTGATGGCACATTCATATTGACATTTATAC
Source organism: Cephalopterus ornatus (assembly GCA_013396775.1). Taxonomy (NCBI): domain Eukaryota; kingdom Metazoa; phylum Chordata; class Aves; order Passeriformes; family Cotingidae; genus Cephalopterus; species Cephalopterus ornatus. The sequence continues at coordinate 187,628 of VZRE01007937.1, forward strand.
TGACTCCATTTATGACTGACTGAAGGTGATGAACGGGCCGATGCAAGAGGTCACCTTGTGTCAAAGCTGGTATACAGTCTGTCAAACATGGTGAATGTAAGGCTGCTAATGAGGAATTAACTAGATAGACTGTGGCCATTTTACTGTTTTCATGCAATCCAAACCTGTTAAACAATGCTAATCAGGTGTTTATTAAGTGAAACCATTATGCCAAACTTGCTGCAGACCCTACCATATGTCAAAGAGGTTGTAAAGTATTATTCATCAGATTTAAAGCTGATTAATGAGTCATTTAATAGTGAACCTCTCTTTTCTTAGCCTCTAGCTAAGCATATGTACCAAGGTTAAACTAACACATACATGGTTTTGAAAGCAAAGTTTCTGTTAAAGGGAAAGAAAATCTTTAATTGCTCCATGGAAGTTCTAATAGTTGAAAAGCTTTCAGGAGAAGGAAGCCTATTTTCTTTTATTTTTAGATAAAATGTAGCAAAAGGAGGAGACTATATACATTTTCAAACAGAAAAATGAAGTTTACAAATACTAAACTTAATAAATTTCAGCCTTCTTGGTAACATCCACTACATTATCTTTCTTAAGCTTGTTATTTACGTCGTATTGCAGCAAAATTAATGCTACAGAACCATCTTGATTATAGTGAAACCAAAAAAATTGGTGAAATATTAGGCAGAACTGAAACACAGCTATCAAAAATCTGCTGTGTCCACATCAGGGAGCAATAAAGGTAATGTTATTGAGGTAGCAGTAAATGTTAATGGTATAACGAACAATGAAAGTCTGAGAAGAGAACTAAAATACATGCTATGAGTGACAGTAGGGTTCAGGTAATCTGGAGATGACAGCCAACATTTCTTCAGTAAACAATCGCTAAACCAACAGACACTGATGCTATTTTAAACTTGCTTTCACAAGAAGAAAGGACATTACAGAGAAACTAGCCATAAAATCTTGTATTCATACTTAGGTATTAATTTTGCTTCAATTAGAAGGCTGAATAAATGCAGAACTGTAATTAATATTCTCTTTTCCAAAAATGAAAAATAGAGAACCTTGTAAGACTGTAATCAGCCAGACATAACAGCAAAACACTTAAAGGTGGACATGGCTCCAAAACATGAGAGAAAGATCGCAGTGAAGGCTTTTAGATATAACCAGATGATAAGCCATACATAAAAGAAAATATAACTAATACATCCTTGGATAGCTTATGCAGAATAGAAAGCAGAATTGACTGCTAAGAACGAAACATTTCCGTGAATAAGATATATGCAGATAAGGAATTTCTAAAAGGTAAACTGAATTAAACCTTTGGAGAAAAAGAAACAACATTGCATGATTAAAAAACAAAAGAAACCAGAAAAGCTGTTCACTTTGCAGAAAACACGAGTTAGAACTTAAAGTTCTAACTTGCAAAGAAAAGTATGGTGCAAAGAAAAATGGATTACCTCAGCTCAGAGAAATGGCAGTGATGTGCAACGCGGAGGTAAAGGATTAACTAATAATGTGGAAGGTGAGTATGCAACTATGCCAAATCTACACGGACACATGCCAGCACAGTAAATGTGTCCCCATGAGGCTTGTCACACTTCCAAGCCAGAAATACTACAGGAGTCAGCAAAGTGTTTGAAACAACAGTGAGACAGAACACCCTCACTGTGATGAGGTAGAGTGAGCTTGAAAGTACCAGGCTGCAGACAGGCTGACATATACTTTGACATGCATTTCATTGCAATATAAACTAAGAGCTTCCTAATGAAATGTGCCAATGGTATAAAGCTGAGAAACATTGCTGATATAGGATCAGAATATCATATGGCAGGAAATAATGACAAATCAGATTGGAGTAATAGAAATGGAGTGGAAGAGTTCAAAGTATTTAGAGACTAATAGCAAGAATGACTGCTATAAGCAGTAAGTTCATCAGACAATAAAGCTCACCTACCTCACAAAATGCACAGCCTATGGTTTGGCATAAAATAGGTTGTCTCAAAAAGAGATGAGAGCCTGGACAATGAGGAGCCAAGATATTTTCAGCTCACTTCAGAGACTATTCTCTGGAACTGTTATAGAGTAAGACCACCAAGTTTAGCTCTGCTCATGTTATATATGCTCCTTCTTTCTGTCACAACAGCACTACTAAGCACTTTATATGCCTTCATATCAGTTCTTGTGGCATGTGACATGTCTTCAATATTTTCTTTTGAAAGCATTAATCTTGTTGACAATGACATAACCATAATACCCAGGTGCTTTGGGGTGAAAAACGCACATCACCACCCCACCCCCAAACAAGAAAAGAATAAAGACACACTGTATGTTAAAGAATATTCACTGTGGACATACGAAATCCAGTCTAGATTGGATTAGCCCTGAACCCTTAGTCTGCAAATAAGAGCTTATTTCTTGAAGGAGATATTTCTAATGCTGGAGACGTAGCCATAGAGACCTAGGTGTATTATCTAAACTCAGAATGCACCAAGAAAAGTTTTTCAATGAAGACAGAGAATAATTTATTCAAAAATGATACTACTGAGGATTTTTCTGGGATATTTTGTTTAACCCAAGTTCTTTAAAAACATTGCAACTGAATTATTATAGGCCTAACTAAAAACTTACTACAAGAAAATAGAGAGTTTGGTTTGAGTAGTTCAAATAAAGTGAATACAGAAAAATGTATGTGCTAATTTTGTATATACAGGTTAATGGAAACGAACACAAAAATCAGGAGAGGGAAGTTGTTTATAATAAAGCCTGTTCTTGCCACAACAATTAGTGAATATGCATGAATTTTAAACAGGGTGTATTGGGTTTGCAAGGCAAGGTTTTGGTACCACCCACAAGCTGTTGGATACATTTTTCTCTGCCCTGTCCAGCTGAGGAGGGGGAGTAATAAAGCAACTTGATGGTCACATGGTGTGCAACCAGGATCAATCCACAACACAAAGCTGTTTTGAAAGTTAGGTAAAGCCTTTTAGTCATCAGAAGTGATACAGTCTTCCAATAGCTGCAGGTGGAAGCAAAGCACCAAATGATTTTCAGAAAAAGTTGCATCAACTTACAGAACGGTTTGAATTGGAAGGATCTGACTGACTTGTCAGTTCAGAATAGATAAAAAACTATTAGCATCCTGCACAATTTCTCCATCTGAAGTTTCGTAGTATTTAATCAAAACTTATGCCATAGTAATTATTTGTTTTAATATTTGTCTTTTTCCTACAACTAGTTGGTAGATTTCTATCTCTGTAAGGTATACAGGCAGTACTCACACCAAAAATAGGAAATGAAGTTCCAGATTACAAAAGGCTTATTCTAGTAACTCAAATGAAGAAAATTAACCACTAGATTTTTTTTAAATTATTTTTTTAAATAAATAGAAGACTACTAAATTACCCCATGTTATCACATCATTAATTTCATAGCAATAACATTAACCCAATTCAAACTCTATTAATTATTACTTTTTCAGCTACATCATAGAATATCTTGAGTTGGAAGGGACCTGTAAGAATCATTGAGTGCAACTCCCTGATCCTCACATTACTACGTAAAACTAAACCATATGACCAAGAGCATCATTCAGACACTCTGACAGGCTTTGTGCCATGACCATTTCCCTGTATAGAGGCTGTTCTAGTCATTGACCACGCTCTCAGTCAAGAACCTTTTCCTTACAATCTGAAGTACAATCTGAATGTCCTCTTGCACAACTGATCCCAGCAAAATTCTCTGCTCTCTCTTAAACAAGCCTGAACAAATAAGGACAGTAAAAAAACCCCCAAAATTTATCCAGAAGATTTAACCTGCATGTACTTCAGCACCATAAACTACCAGTTTCTGCTGTGTTGCAGATTTTGAAAGCTGGATCACAATATAAACTCTACCCTTCCTCCCCTTCAGATTGCTTTACCCCTTATATTTAGTTAAAAATTAATCTTTCACATGGCCTTCATGGGGAACCTGTCGGCTATTCTAGAGCAGGCTAGAGCAGCCTCCAAGGAGGCACAAGGTAAGGGTTGCAACCCTCCTAAACAACGAAGTGAATTGGTCCTGTAATGCCCCAGTTCCAAGTGAATGTTCCTATACAAAATTACTGGTAAAAGGTGGACTTCCCTCTGTTATTCTAAGTCATAAAGAAAGTAGAAATTGCTGCTCCCGTTTGTAGAAGCCAAACTCCAGTTCTGATAGTATTTATCAAACTGAGTCTGTGACCCAGCAGGAAGAAAGCAGGGCTGAGCTCAAGTCATTGAGCTCTCAAAATCAACAGAGAATAAACTGAAGCACAAGAGGAAGCCCAGAAGACTTCTGAAGTGCTTTTCAAAGTGCTGTGGTCTTTCAGGTGAAAAAAAATAAAAGGTTAGTTAAGGCCTCAGGACTGCAATTTTTGCTGAAATGAAACCTCATTTCATTTTTGCATTTCAGCTTTGTTCTACAATTTTTGCTGACCTCAGTGCAAATCACTAGCTAAGAATCTGAATTATTTTTCTAACATATCAGTTCCAACAATCTAAGCACTTTTATTAGGGGGATATCTAAGTAGCTATGGTCTCAGTGGACAAACAGGTTTTGGATACATATCACTGTTGTAATCTCTCTTCTCCTCTGGTGGTGTGATAAACACTTCTCTTGATCCAACACAGGTTTTTAACTGATACTGAATCAACAAGAGTGTTTGGTTTTCACAGGCAGATGAAGAGAATTCTTTTTTTACACATTTTCATACAACACCTTGTCCTGGATTCGTTTGAAGACAGAGTTCCTGTTCTTCTTAGTAACTGCTATATTGCAGTGTTTTTTTGGATTTAACAAGAGAATAATGTTGATAACACACTGATGTCTTGGCTGCTGCTCAGTAGTGCTTAACCCTAATTCAAGGACTTTTCAGTGTCTCATGCTATGCAAGTGAGGAGGTGTACAAGAAGTTGTGAGGGAGCACAACCAGGACAGCTGACCTGAACTGGCCAGAGATATTCCATATCCAGTCATGCCCAACTGGGGAGAGTTTGTAAACTAGCTGGGAGGCGTCTGATTGCTGTTTGCAGGAGGGCTGGGTTTTGATCAGTGAGTGGTGAGCAGTGCTATTGTCTATCACTTGTTTCGGTTGGGCTTTGCTACACTCTCTTCCTCTCGTTATCATTACTATTACATTTGTTGTTGTTGTTAGTATTATTTCTTGTTTCTATTACAAAATTAAACCCTTATCTCAACCCACCAGATTTACCTTTTCTTTCCAACTCTCCTCACTAGGGTGGGAGGGAATAAACATCTGCATAGTACTTAGTTCCCAGCTGGGGTTAAACCATGATCCACCTGTGTTTTATACTTATTATGATTCCAATCTGAGGAAAGAATTTGGCAGAAAAGTTGGAGAAAGCATGGAATATAATTTAGTTCTATAAGTATATGCAGATAAAGTTCATGACAGCATAAAAATATGTTTATTTTAATATATAATTTATTATAAATTTCAAATATGTTTGTATTTTAGAAGTATGATTTGCTGTGTACTTAATGTTTGACTGTCATTATGAAAAGAGATTCCTGAACAAAAGGTTTTACAGAGTAAAAGCTAAAATTCCCCTACCATTTTTCCTGAAAAGAGTGTCAACACATCTATTTTAGAAGAATAGGACCAGTCACTTGTGCTGAGTAAGCAAACCCATGACCCACCGAAGTCCTGTTGTACTGCGAAGAACAGAAGCAGGCAAACAGCTGCCTGCTTATTATGTGCTTATTATGTTTGAAGTACTTCTCATCTAACACAAAGACCAGGAACGTGAAATACTACCATACAAAAACTGATAGAGGTTTGTACACAGTTTTTCTCTTAGAAGCTTTTATATCTGTCTGAACTGTTAATCTTAATGGCTATAATTCTCCATCTTGGAAAAACTTAAGGAATATTTATTTAAAAATAAAACCCTTAGAATGTGTTAAGACAATTGCACATGTGTTCTTGTGATTACATCAGCAATGCAAGTGACATGACCTGCAAGTCAGACCTTTGTAAAGAAAGAACCTTTTTGTGCTAAAATTAGTTTGTTAATCTACAGGGAAGGGTAAATGACAAATTCTCTGACATTTAGGGATATGAGTGCCTCAGGACTAGAGTTTGCCTCAGTTCCAAAGAGCTGTCTGAAGCAAATCCAGAAGTGTCAAACAGTGAGGCCATAAATTAGTACAATGTATAATGAACATACACACTTCCAAATTTCTGTACTAATATTGATAGAGTAGTCAGAATACAATTTATAGCTAATGTATATTTTGTTTCTCAATAAAAGCTGAATTATTTAAATGGAGTAGAATTATGAATATTATCATCCTATATGATTTAACATTCCATCTAGTCTGTAAAGTGTCACAGAACCTGGCAATTTCTAATGAAATAAAAATTGTGCTTACTAACAAGTGATCTATAATCACTTCAAACACAAAATGAATTATATTCTTTAACTTTAATACTTTAATACTTCTAGCACGCTGTCATTACCAGTAATTATTCAATAAAATAACCAATATGCAGTGGAGAAGTGCACTAATCTACAATTTTCCATGCACTGAAGGAAAAAAAACCTTTCTTCACAACTCTTTTTTTAATTTACATTTTCTGAAAAGGCGTCTCATAGTGCAGTTATCAATGCAGATAACAAATGTTTTAAAAAAACCCAACTGGATTGTGGCCAAATCCATCAGGTTCCTCTTCCAAAATATAAATTCCAGTAGTCCATCCCTGATGACAGTGCCTTGAATATCTTTAACTTTTCCATCAGAACCATTTAGTGTAACTATTGCTTCTCCACAGTTTGAACATCACTACCATTGTCAGAACCAGGCAAACAAATTTATGATGATGTTCCTGGGAATAAGGAACTAATGCAAAGGGGATTTCTCTGTAGTTCTTCATTAACATTTTATTCATTACAACAAGGGAGTTATAAGAGTTTCCTTTTACGCAAATTAGGTCACAGGATAAAAAATACACAGCATGGAAACACAGTGTATTACTACGTAGAACAAAAGATCTGGTTAATAAATTATGATAATGGAATTAGTCTACTGCTAATGCTGAAAGGTGCATTTAAATATTATGAAATTTACTTGAAGAAGGAAAAGCTCTTACATGTATTCATAAATTGTTTTTCTCCTTTGTGCCTCAGTTTCTGCAGTCCTTTTTTATGTTATTTCCCTCTGCAGGAGTGTACGTATTCTACTTTAAACATTTATTTTGGTTTCTTAAAAGTCAAAGGAACACTTTGAGTGGGTAAAAGACAAAGTTTTACTCTCCTGTCTTTCAAATGTATGCTTTAAATAAGTTTAAAGACATCCTGGATCAATTCAAGCAGATTTCTTCTGGAAATGATAGTATGTAAAGTACAGAGACTGAAAATAAATTAGGTCAATTGAAAAAACCCAAACCCCTAAAAATTATTGCCAAGAAGATAATCATTAAGGTAACATCTGGTCCTTGCCATAGATATCTATTATCATCAAAGTTCTTTAGTTAATTTACTTATTTAAGTTATTTGGTTTGGTTTTTGGATGCAACTTATTTCTAAGATTTATTTAAACAAAGTAGGCTAAATTCAGACCTGGTTTAAGTGGTCTGACTCTATTGAGCTAATTAATTTGCAACTACCTCATTAATTCAGTGATTACCTTCAGTTTATTCATTACATTAACTTAACTCCTATTTTTCCATTTATGCAAGGTCTGAATAGACCCAGAGGATGGCAAAAATGAAGACCCTTACAAACTATTCTTTTGGCAGGAAAATAAGGAAAGATTCTTCACTTTCTATAATGCAAAGCAATCAATTATAACCATTTTTCTGGGAATGTCAGTATCCATGCAGCTGACAGCATTGCTTTTTTCTAAAGAAAAAGAGCAGGCAGTTATCAGAGCAGTATTTTGCACAGAGCAATTTCTGGTCTAAAATCACAATTTCTGTTCTGTTATTGGCAATGCTGTGATTAACAAAATACGAAAAGGAAACCAAGCCATGAATGACTCACCTAAACTAATTTACTTTTTATTTTAAAAGTATTATTAAAAATTGGGAATGTATGGATCATTTCACTCCCAAAGTGAGTCTTAAACAACAAAGTTAATTATTAAAGGATAAACTAAACAGGAATGTTATCGGTGTAAATCCCAGACTGCGTTTCAATAATTTTCAAAGAGTAAAGAATGATCTTTGCAATGTGACACCCATGATGGTATTTCATACCATCTTATTTCTTCTAAATCATAGTTTACTTTTTAAAGTCCAGTACACTTCTCTTCATGTCTTAATGTGGCCTTCACATGAAGAGCTACCCTGGCATAGTTAACTTTTTCCATGCCAAAACCTCATTCAGATGAATTTATATTAAACAGAAAATAATGTCATATATGCCAGAGTGTAGGCTTATTCAGAGTAACTTTTTTAGGAGTGGACAGAACTCTCTGCATCTTAATGACACTGAACCCTTAGGGAGTACGTAACTTGCAGCCCAGCTGGCAACCCCCATCCATTGGGGTCCAAAAATAGGATTGTCAGACTTCCTTTGCATAGGCTGCAGTTGCTACCGAGGACGTTCCCAGAGAAAGAAAATGCTGTTTCTGTAAACTAATGCTTTAGCACTAACTTCAGAAAAGGTACCCCCTGTTATTCTGTTTCTTCCATCCCTGATTGGATTTGAATGTGAACAGGAAAACCCAAGTGGTAAGCAAACCTTTGTTCCAATACTGGAAATCAGCCAGTCCTTGGTCCTGAATGTGAAGTGAAGTATGAAAAAATGCTTTCAGTATTTCTCCTTCCTCAAACCTTCTTACTTTGCTCCCAGTTTTCCAGGTATCTGTACAGACAGTACATTTAAAATACTTCTTAAAAATTAAATTTAATTTTCGTTTCTTTTTTTTTCATTTAGTCAATATTATTCAATAACTATTGGAAAACACAACAAATTCTTGATCACAATATGTATCCTGTTAGAAGCACAGCTTAGCAATGCATAAATGAATGCTGAGAGCAAAAACCATTGATTCAAGAGCAGTCATCCTTTTCTGTGTAGGCTAATGTGCATGTTAGAGCAACCCCTCCATGAGTTGATGCTGAATTACAGACACATGTACAGTAGATAATCCAAACCTTGGATGAAATCTGGAAGGAGCTGCCCTTGAATATTTTTGTCAAAAGAGTTAGGCATTAACATGGTTTTCATAGACTTTTTTCCCAGTTATTTAAATTATAAAAGATTTTATAAAAATACAAATCCAGTGCATGTTCTAGATTTATGCTCCAATCTGCAAAACAATCACTTAGCTCAGTATTGAAAACATTGGTCATTATCATTTTACAAACTTTGATGGCACCAGTAAAAATAGTACCTATTTTTATATCGAATTGTGTTTCTAGGAACTCAGTTTAGCTGAAAATACTTTTCTTGTCTAAGTGCCAATTCAATCTTTAGAGACAATATATGTATCAATCCTTCATTAGACAGCTTTTCAGAAGAGAAAGAAAATTTAGACATTTTTAAACTTTTGAATGGCATTACTTTTGTTCAAAAATCAGCATGATTTGCTCTAAAACCACAATAGCTTAGTAGTCTGCTCTAGTAAATAACTGCCCAGAAGCATTCATTTTTTGGCTATGAGGACACTTGATTGAAATGGTTGACGTCCTCACCGTTAAATTCTCTTATGCTCTAAACCACATCAGCCAAATGTCTAAAGCAGCTGTTCTGAACTCTGTATGACCTGTGCTAGCTCTCAGAGAGCCGCACACACTCGTCAGTGGTCCTGGAAGTCTCTAGGCCATGTGGGTGACATCTTCCCAAACTTCCCAATTACTAGAGGGGCCAAACAGGGATAATGTTCTTCTGATCCACTGCTCACAGAGATGCCACAGATCAGAGACATCAACTAGGGCTGTTAGCTGATCTATCTTCTTCAAAGGAAAGCTGGAAAGATAAGCATAGGGCTACATCTCTGGGCTTAATAAAAACAGACTTCAAATCCTTCAGGAAGCTGCTGGGACAGAGGAGAATGACTGTTGATTTTGAAAGAAAATATGTGGAATCTCAGGGACAAACTACTTCCCCTGTGCAGTTATGCTGCAGCCCGCGGGAATGGAAGGCAGGCCCACTCCAGGGCAGAGCAGATGTTGTTCCACAGCTAGCAGGCAGGCTGCGCCATGCGCTCCGGGCCCCAGAAGCTGTGATGCAGGGCGATAGAAATCACACTGACAAACAGCCTCAGGGACCAGCAAGGAGTGAGCTTTATATTGACATGGCGACAGCCCCTTTTATAGGGACTGTCACAGAAGGATCTGGAATAGGGGAGGAGTTTTCCAAATATGGTGTAGGGAGGAGGATACAACCTTTTTAGGAGTATAGAGGAGGAGTAAGGGGAGGAGATCAGTAACCAGGGGCAACAGGGAAGGTCTTACATGTAATTGGGAGGTAATAGAATTGTATTGGGGAATATAAAAACTGGGGGTGTCATACAACAAACTTCTTAAAGGGAACTTTCAAGGTTGTTCTTGAACTGGTTATATAACTCAATTTCTTTGTCTCTATAACGATCCTCCACACAGTTAGACTGGGAATTTTGGCCAAAGGCCTGATTGTCTGGGAAAAGAGTTTCTCAATGAACTTCATGCAGACATTACCTACAGTAGTTGTGGCATCTCCACCCTTTGAGCCAGCCAGCAGGATGATGAAGTGTTGGTGACAGTCCTACTTTAAATTGCAGGCTGGTCTAGATGGTGGCACCTCAGATAAAATTTATTTAAAAGGAGATATGTGCTATCAGATGAAGAACATATCAGTTCTTCCTAAACACAAACCAACGTAAATAATAGCAGAACAGATAAGTTTCTGATGGGTTTTTTCTTTCTAGATCTGAAAGGAATTTACCACTTCAGTCCAGATTCTCACAGGTATTTAAGCCCCTTATTGTAGCTGACAATAATGAGTTAAGTGCCTATGTACCCCTAATATTTTTTTTTAATTGGCTCTGTAGGAATCTTCCATCCTGAGATGGAGGCTTAGTAGCTGAAAACTATCATAATTATATTTATTAAATATCTCGGTACACAAAATGATTCATCGTGGATTTACTTGTCTTTCTTTTTGCCTCACAGTATGCCTAAACTTCTTAAATTCAGTGGAATTCAACTTAAAATACCGCAATTTTTAGATGGAAAAGAGTATAAAATATTTCAACATTTCAACCGATTTTTTTTTTTCAGGAATACTTTCCTCAAGACTGCCCAATTTTATAGACTTTTTTTGTGTGATTTTATTACCTCTTTTTGCAGACTATCTGTATTTTTAGTTTATGGTCATTGATTTTATGAGCTTCCTAATTTAGAGCTAGATGAAGCTGTTGAGAAGTTCTGTGTAATTGTAAGTGTAATCTACACTGCAGTCATCTTTAGGAAAACATTAATTGCAATCTCTTACTGCATATGAAACAATAAAATATTACATCTATATTTTCAAAGACAGTGATCAAGTGAAGCATCTTTTGTCATATCTCCGTTTTCCAATTTTCCTGCTTTTCAAAGTAATCTTCATGTCATTTATAAAGAAAGAAGAGCAATATATTCAATATCTGCATGTATTGGTAGACATTTGGTATTTTCTAGAAGCCTGTTAATGTTAATCCTGAATAAAAGTGTTTTGCATACCACAGTATATTCCACTAAATATTGAGATATTGCAATAGTGATCTTTGCACTGGAAGAAGACAAATTTTTATTTTTAGTGGATATCCTCTTAATATTAGTGATGTTTTGCTTTTATATAAAAGTGCATAAGACTTCCTGGTTAGGAGAAAAAAAAAATCCTTTCCTTCCATTATTATTGTCTTTGAAGACAATTTGAAGCAATTCTGAAGATCCAGTCTGGACATCAGACTCCAGTGTCAGTGAGAAGATTCTACAGAGGACTTGTACATTAACTTGAGGACCTTTTTATGCTTATTTGAAATAAAATATTTCTTATACTACAAATTTTAAAAATGTAAATATTACAGTAAGATTCTGGTTACCATTTATGCTAGGTTTTTCATCTACCACTTAGAAAATACTATTTGCAGACCATTATTCCTAATAAATAGATTTGTAAAATATGCCATCTGTTCATATTGGTGTAACAGTTTCATGTAGAGTACTGCCCAGGAACAATTTACAATTCATTTTGAATTTATTATTTTCTCGACTAAGAGTAAGAAGTTTAAAAATCTAGGCTATTTCTAAATTGAGACAGAGAAGTGGATTAAAAGCTTCATTAACACTACTGAATTAATGAGGATTTAGAAACTGATTTCTGTAAAGTATATGTCAGTTCCTAGTGATGTAGAATTGGAATGGTCCACAAGATTTATATAGTCATCAAATTCATCTTTCTTAACTAAAACAAGAATAGATGTACACTGGTTTTTTTTAGCCTAAAAAAATATATTTCATTCTTCAGTTGACTTGTTCCAGTGTTTGACTATCCCTTCCATTTGAGGACATTACTCTATGGTCACTGTCTGGATGGCTGGGCCCAGAGAGTGGTAGTGAATGGAGTTACATCCAGTTGGCGACCAATCACTAGTGGGTGTTCCCCAGTAGTGGGCTCAGTATTGGGGCCGGTCCAGTTTAATATCTTTATCAATGATCTGGAAGAATGGATCAAGGGTACCCTTAGTAAGTTCACAGATGACATCTATCTGGGCTGGAGTGTCAATCTGTTGGAGGGTAGGAAGGCTCTGTAGAGAGATCTGGACAGGCCAGATCAATGGGCCAAGACCAAATGCATGAGGTTCAATAAGACAAAGTGCTGGGTACTGCCCTTGGGTCATAACAATCCCATGCAGCACTACAGTTGCTAAGTGGGGATGAGTGGCTGGACAGCTGTCTGGTGGAAAAAGACCTGGGAGTCCTGGTTGACAGCTCGCAGAACATGAGCCATCAGTGTGCCCAGGTGGCCAGGAAGGCCAGTGGCATCCTGGCTTCTATCAGAAACAGTGTGGCCAGCAGGACCAGGGCATGGATTTTCCCCCTGTACTCAGCACAGGTGAAGCCACACCCTGAGTATGGGCCCCTCACTACAACAAAGACGTTGAGGTGCTGGAGCGAGTCCAGAGAAGGGCAACAGAGCTGGTATAAAGTCACATAAGGAGTAGCTGAGGGACCTGGGGGTGTTTAGCCTGGAGAAGAGGAAGCTCAGGGGAGACCTTACCATTCTCTACAACTACCTGAAGGGAGGTTGTGGTGAAGCGGGGGTTGGTCTCTTCTCGCAGGCAACTACCAACAGAACAAGAGGACATAGTCTTAAGCTGCCCCAGAGGAGGTTCAGGTTAGACATTAGGAAGAATATTTTCACTGAAAAGGTGGTTAAGCATTGGAATGGGATGCCCAGGGAGGTGGTGGAGTCACCATCCCTGGAAGTGTTCAAGAAATGAGTGGACGTGGCAATCAGTGCCATGGTTTAGTTGTCATGGTAACGTTTGGTCAAAGGCTGGATTCGATGATCTTGGAGGTCTTTTCCAACCCTTCATGATTCTGTGATAAATTATGAAGATTATAGTACGATAATGTTTCCATGTATGTTTTATAAAAACAAACTTGTACTTTGTGAATCAACATCTATCATTATATTCTATGAAACCATCAATATTAATACTGCTGAGGTTAATGGAGATTTAAATGTTAACTCTACTGACTATATCGCATGAATAAAGCTAGTCAGAAATTAACATCTACCTTTTGCTTTTCACATAATCATCAATAATAATAATGTATTTAAATGAAAAGAAAAAAGAAAATCCACTTCAAGAATCAATAATGTTGGTAATGCTGCATGTAATAGAATAGGGCTAACTTTGACCCTCAGAGCTCTGCACAAACACCTCATTCTGATTAGTAAACCAAGCAAAATACAATGTGGAAAATACACAGACAATGGTAACCTTAGTGTTAACACGTCCAATAACATACGGAATTTGATTCCACCAGAGGGTTCTGCTCACACCATACACTGCCTTCAGGACTGAATTACCATCTTAGTACTTGATAAAAGGAATAAAAATTTATTATAGCAATGTCCCCTGTTGCTGCTTAATGTAAGATCCTATGTCTGCTTCAAGACTGAATTTAATGTCATTACATCTCACTTGTAAAAACTGTCTTTTACTGGTTTTCATATACAATTATTCAACTGAATAGTGATTTACTGTTCTATATTAAATACTGTTTATACTTATATGTCCTTTGTGCTGGACTTTTATTCAAGCAAAACTGCAGAAAGATACTGTATCTTTGCAGGAAAGGTTGAATTGTTGAAACTGAAATGATTTCTTCACATTATTATTATTAGAATTCACATTGTAAAAAGATCTAGATAAAGAATTTTGCTTTCAATAATTAGAGAATTTTCCACCCCAAAAAAAACCCCCAAACCCAAAAATTATTGATAAACTCTTAGATAACTAGATTTTATGTGTATCCTATTCAAAATATGATTAATATTTTCTTTTACAAATTATTGTTCTTCCCATATATGAAAATTGAAACACAAAGCCTGACCAACGAGTAGATTTTTTGTGGTCTCTTCTTGAACCAGAAATAATTTCTTTGTTGTAATTGCTATAAATTGATAAATATTCTCAATACATTTTGTCTTGATAAATAAAATTGTTTTAACTTAAGAGGGCCCTAGAAATGAGGTATTAAATTTTAATACAAATGCTATTCACACATCTTAAATGCATTATTAGTCATGTGCTCCACAGGGAAAAAATTATTGTATGTTCTTTTAAATATTTCATCTACTTCCATTCACCCACTTATTAATGTATCATGGACTGGGGTGCCAAGGTTTCCCATCCACAGGCGGAATACAGGTCTTAGCTCCTTATTTAATTAAAAAAATACTGAGGAGGAATCAAATTCATGGGAAAAGACCAATGGAAAAAAAAATTACTCATTTTTGCTCTCTTTTTCCTGATCCCTGTATAATTCTGATTAGTAAGACTTAACTAAAAATCTGGTTTCATTCTATCTACCTGGCATGCCTTCTGCAGGGATAACAGGAAGCTTGAGCTGTGCCTAGGAGATAACTCAATAAGTGCCTGTTTCCTATTTTTATTTTCTCCTTTTATTTTTTTTCCTTCTTTTTTTTTCTTTTTTGGATGCTTTTGGTTTTAGCATTCCATTCCATGCAATTAATTTCCTCTCAGAATAAAGCAGCCATCATGTGCATAAAATGCAGGAGATTTGTACGGCTTCTGCAGGTCAATAGCCCAAATGGACAATTTTTATACCTCAGAACTGTAGCTGACATAATTCTGTAACTTTTTTTCAAAATGACAGGAAAAAACAAACAGAATAGGGAATGAAATACTACATGGTAGTTCATGAAGGCAGAATACAATTAGGAGATCTCATATAGCTATGAATGCACTAGGTACAGAACTTAAAAGGAAGATTTTGCACAAATTAATCTTTATTTTCCTTACTAATTAATAAACACCATGCTGTGAATAACTGGTGATAATCTTCTAATAAGAAAAATCAATAAATTTACACCCAGGGTCACTGTAATTGATGCTGCAGAATAGAAAAATGTATTCTCCATTGATCCTTTCGCAATCTTCTAACTAAAAAGGAGAGGAAAGAAAGCCAATTACTGCAGTATGCCTCTGAAAATGATAAGATTAAAACAAGCTAATTATGTGTTCTTGAATAACTACAATTTTTGATGAAAGTAAGTAGAATAAGGGCATCTTGCATCTCCAGTACAGAGATACTACATTTTACTAATTAAAATACGTAATTTTACATTTAAATTCTCTTAATCAATAGACAAACAAATGGTTAGAAAAATAAAACTTTAAAATCTCCTAGAATAAAAACTTTTGATGTTGCTCTGAACACAGGATTAAACAGGAGAGTGAAACAAGCTTCTGGAGCATGGAAGCTTAAGGAATTTTCATACTTGAGCAAACATTTATTTGACTACACAAATAAAATCTTGTGAAAATATGTGTGCTTTCTGTTTTGCATAAGAAGCATCTATGATATTTTCAAGCGATTCCCACATAAGCACAACCGTGATGCCTTCCACTGCAGGTTTATCCATACTGGAGTACAGCTGTAACAATTAATAAAGGATCAATACAGAATGATGTAGAAAGTCAGCAGCATCTACTGCTCCTTTTGATCTCATGGTTCACTACAGTAATTGGAAAAATCAGGTTTCTCTTTTTGTTTTTTTTTTAATGATTAAATAAGTACATAACCTTTCTTTAAAACTGTTAGTAAAATTCATTAGAATATTTAGAAATTACTTCCTTCTTCCTTTCCTTTGCTACTGTAGATAAAATGAAGCCCTCCAGCAATATCAGGTAAAGAGATTATTCAATGTGACTTGAATGCACATGCAACAAGATGCATCGTTATTCTAACTTCAAACACTTGATTTCAATTCGAGCTATAGCATGAGATTCTGAAGACTATATTTAATCAGATTCTTTGCCTTCAGATACTTTTTCATGGAAGTGCATGGTTTAAACCTCTTACTTTGCCACACAGCCTATAGAGAAAATTAGGCAGTTTTCTGATCCACTTATTGCCCTTCAATACTGTTGGATTCATTTATTTTGACTATACTCAGTAGTCTGCTCAGTGTCTCCCAAACTCACCTTCTAAACCACTGCAGTAGATATCCCATGCCCAGAAACATTCAAGGTCAAGTTACATGGGACTTTGAGCAACCTGATCTCATTGAAGATGCCCCTGTTCATTGAAGATGTCTCTAACCCTTTAAAGTACTAGGTAGCCTTTAAAGGTTCCTTCCAACCCAAAGTATTCTATGACTCTATGTCTCAAACTCAACAATATTCTAGTGAAGGTCAGTTTTCTAGGCATTCTCCAGCTAATCATGACTGGAACTCTGAGATTAAAAACTACCACTGCCATTGCATATATTCTGCACTTGAAAGTCACTAGATAAAAAAAAATAATTATGAAGAAGAGACTAGGTTAATCTTTGGACTTCAGTTTCACTGAAATATCTATACTCACATACACTGGATGCTGAAATCCAGCTGCATTTTGATCCTTTCTTAGGCACTGGTTTAGGTTCAGCTGTAAATTCTAGTAGACTATTTCCCTTTGAGTTCAGTAGCTATAACATCTTCTTTTTTACATTTCCTTACTTTTTCCCCAGATGTTCAGCCGTCTATACCAGCTCTTAAGACACAGACATAAAATCAGTGTATTTGGAGCTGCAGTTGAGAGTAAATACTTACTACTGTAATTGCCTCATAATTACTTACAACATATGCTTCTTTTCTGTTTTTCTTAACCTATGTGTATTATAAGCTATTGTCACAACAGTTCCTTTTTCTGGGTATAGGTGTGTATGTTTTAAAGTGGGAGATTTTCTACATAAATAGAACGGGACAGCTATAGAATTCCAGATAACTTCTCAGTAACCAGTCAATGTTAAATACCAGGAAGCAGTGTTGAAGAGGAATAACATCACTGTGGAAAAGCAGTCTCACAAGTCTATATTTTATATAGTCTTGCAAATGTGATTTTGTTGGTCTCATACTTTCGAAAGAAAAAGCCAAACTGAAAGTTAAAAGAGATATAAGAAGCTACACTTTGCCCGAGGCATGCTTTCACTAATTTTAGTTATTATTCAGTTCAGTGAGCCTGCTCAAGTTTAACATTTCAATTAGTTGTGTAACTACCTAAAAAAGAACTATCATGTAAAGTAATTTCTGTTTTAGAGGATCCTGATGCTGGTTTGTAACATGGCAAGTACTTGTGCATGCTGCTCAAATGTGTTTGATGAAGCCTAGAGGACTTTTCCCTTGTGGCACGTTCTAGAAAAAGTGCAAAAGATTCACTTTTCCATAAACACTGGAAACAGTTACAGGAATTATGAAAACAGTCACTGAACACAGATACTCTTCTGCGAGTTACCACCATTTGAACTGCTCAGGAACATTCCTTTTTCAGGGCTGCCTCTTGATCCATCTTTCTGTATTGAAATCACTATCATAAAATATTGAATAAGAATAATATTCAAATAATTTTACTTCTGAAAGAGAAAATAAATGTCAATACTCTGTGTTATTAGCCACAGGGATCTGAGATAAAATAAAATAACAAAAAAACCCACCACTTTTTATTCTAGTACCATTCTTCCTTTAATGTTGTGTTGAAATATTTCACTGAAAGTCTAGTAGAACACCAAGCACACAGCTCTTTTTCAGATTTCAGCAGCTGAAACATTTTGAGTACAAAAAAAAAAAAAAGAGAAAATTTAAAGAGAAAATTCATTATACACATTGTCCTTAATTCACATATGTAAAATCAAAGTGTATTATAAAATTGTGTAATACCTTTTTGTCTTCACTAGCATTATATTTTATTATTAGTGTCACTAAGATGACTATTTGCATTTACATATGCTTCACTAGGCTTTTTTACAGCTGCAATTGTCATACACCACTGAAGTCATAGTATGTAACAAGCAAGAAGATCAGAGAAATACAAAAGACTGTTTGGAAAGAATAAAGACAGAAAAAACATTAATGTTAACCTGAAACCAAATTGTAATTCCTTCAGCTTTGCTTTTAGCCTGCTTATCTGCTGCCTTCCTCATCTGACTCTTTGTCTTTGCAAAATGAGTTTAAATTATACTAAATTGAAACAGCAATATTTATAGCTACAGAGTTAGAGATGGGATTCACTTCTAAAAATCAAGTCCCTAGTATAAGTCATACTTAAACTCCTATGGCCTAAGTTTGACTCTTAAACAACAATGAAAAGAACTGAGTGTCACCGGAGGGGAAAATCCGGTATTTTAGACGTTTCTTTCAGGATGTTCTGAATGCCCAGCTGTAGATTCCACTGAGTTTCCAAAGATGCTACTTTATGCTCATTATTTACTTTAGACAGCTGAAGTTGGATGATATGAATTGTATGCCTCTAATTTTTAGATGGCTGGAAGTGATACTATAGGCAAGAGGGAGTAAAAATATTAGTTTTAAAATACCTGGCTTCAGATTACATGTTTGAGCAGTTCCATTTCAACAAAATAAGCAAAAGTACAAAATTCACCACAAAATCTATTTCTGAGAAATTTGATAGTAGAGATTTTGAAGTAGTCAAAACTGGTGGTTGATACAAAAATCCAAAGAGGATTTGATTCTGTAAAAAAAATCTCAAGCATAGCCTAATGTCCAAAGTCAGGAGTTTCTGATATTTCGCTCATGATACAATAACAGTAACAGAGTGGGAAGGAGTTAGTTTGAGCTAAAAATGGTGTATTTTTCGACTTGTTGATTTTCTGAGAAAGCAGATGGATATTACACGTTCACAACTCTTAATACAGGACCACCCGATGAAGGCATTCTAGACATGCAGAAGCATGAACTGTATTTTCCTGCAGACTTATTTGCAAATGACTAAAAGCATTAAATCTGCGAACTCATTTCTGAAGAAATTTAGGGTAAACATATGTGAAGAGCATTGTGACAGCCTCAGTCCAGGTCTCCACTGAACAATTTAACAAGTCTGAATGAAAAAACCTGTTTATGTGGTAAAGCTGAAAAACCTCTGGTTTTCAGAAAAGCTGTTGATTCAGAAGGTCAGCTGATATGGCAACATTCTTGCATAAATGTTTATCAAGGAACCTAATGTAACATAGATCAGATGAATCACACATAAGATATGCGTACTTCACTACACTGTCTAAAGCTCAAGTAGAAGAATCCTTGCTTCAGAGAATTTCAACATTTTGACCTACACCTTTTGCTAAATACCTTTTTGCTAAAAACTTTTCCCAGTCTTTTCTTCATAATTTTCATATTTCTCTTTACTAGGCCCTCATACCTTCTGTTCCCAGAATTCTGCCAACACCTTTCTATGATCCTTCTTTCCCTTCGTCACCTTTGCCTTCATCTTTAGTTTTGCCTTTGTTTCCCTTTCCTCCTTCCTTTCCCTTTCCCTTTCCCCTTTTCCCTTCCCCCTTCCTTTCCCTTTCCCCTTTTCCCTCTCCTCCTTCCTTTCCCTTTCCCTTTTCCCCTTTCCCCTTTCCCCTTTCCCCCTTTCTCTTCCCTTTCTCTTTTCCTTCCCTTTCCTCTTCCCCTTCCCTGTCCTTCCCCTCCTCTTCCCCTTCCCTCTTTTTTTTGTTACCTCTCACTGCATGCCCCTCAGAGTGGGACCAACAATGTATTCGTACTTGGACATTCCTTTGCAAGTGGAGCCCCTTCCTGACAAGTCCTCCATTAGTTATAAACATAAAGGAAAAACAATAATCATTGGGGTTGGAATACAAGGAATAATGCTGGCTGCCCAGATTTTTACAGGATTCAGTTAGCCATTCTGTGTGCTAACAGAGTAAGTTGCTGAAAATGTTGTCGTTCACTGACTAAGAATATATGTTCTTACTTCAGCACTAAGAAAGGCAGAATCAAAATATTTTATCCTAACTACAGTTAGCTAGTGAGTTTATAATGATTTATAAATGAAAGCTGCCATTTTTGAAAGCATGCTGCATAATAAACGTCTGAACAGTTTCAGTTCTTTATCGTCCACCCCAGACTATATTCACAGAGTAGTTAATCAATTCTGCTGCTCAAAATATAAAATCAACATGTGTTTATATCTTATATCCTTACCATGTTCAACATTTTCACAAAACCTGGACATTTAAGAATAATCATGTCCGCATTCTGAAGGCTTTCTACATAAATGGTGCACACACACATGTTTAAAACAGGTGTATATGTATCCTTATTGTGGTTTGCGTTTGTGTATAAACATGTATATTTGGTTACTGTTTTTCATTCCTTCACACATTCTTGTTCTTTATGATCTATTATTTCTTGCTGGCTATAAAGCAGCAAGCGCCAACACCTCTACAAGTAATGAAGCATATATTTCTGCTTTGAATACATTATAGTCACAGCACTAAAGAAAGAGCATTTGGGGAACTTAATAGCAATACAGCATGTGTTGTTCTTCTAATATGTTTTAACATTGCTGTTTCTGTTATAACAATCAAGTTTGTTACATTCATGCTACAGGTGGAAACATTTTCCTGGTTTACATAATTCTATAGTACTGTATCTAATTGAAATACAAGTGAGAAAAATATCTTTTAGATTAATAGATTTCTAATAGCATACAGTTTCTGTATCCTAGAGCTTACAGGATCCTCAAATACCAAAAAAAATACTAAAAAAACCCCAACCTCATTATGGACTAAACTCTATTTTCTTTTCTCCAATTAAATGAAAGTCTTCGCTTTATCTGATTTCTTCTAGTGATATATGTAAGATAAATTTTTGACTACAGAATAAAAATTATCACAGCTAAAATGAATTGCTCTTATTTTTCTGCAGCAGCAAATTATGCAAAAAAAAATCAAACACACCTACTAAAATACTTGTAATATCTGACTCCTAATGTTAAGAAAATAAAAATATTCTGGGGGAAGTAGAGAATTCCTATGAACTTGGATTGACAGAAAAATGCACAGAAATTCTCTCATAAATCCAAACAGGAATGAAGAAGAGAAATGAAATGACCATTTATGCTACAAAACATGATATGTCATATACTGGCATAATTAGATAGAATGAGGTAGAGAAAAATCTCTTTCAGTCTGAGACAAGGCTTGTACCTGCATCACATAATCTTGTACATGAAGTTTGATGATATCAAACAGCAATTGCAATGTGATCCCAATTTTCTTTCAGAACTTTTTTGGAAAAAAATCCCTTCATTATATTTTACATTGTCCCTCCTACTTTCCCAACTCGAACATTACCTCAATCATGTTAAATTTCATTTTTAAATAAATCTACTGCACTTTATCTGACAGAAATTACTACTGGGCATAACATCTGGCAACAGAAAAGTATTTTTAGTACTTCGATATTCATTTCTCTCCATGGACCTCAATGAGTTTTATTCACAACCATTATTCTGATTGAAATTTTGCTCAAAACCCAAAGAAAATTAATCAGAAATTACTTTCTTCTTGAAAAATTCTAAAATAGGTTAACAAGTATTCAAGATAATCCTAATTTTTACACTTTGTCAAACCCACTAATATTTCCAGTGCTGCCCTTGGGTATTTTTTGCCATTCATAGGTTCCAGGAGTATTCATCTCACAAAACATATCTCTGTAACTGGCATTAATTGGCACACTGATTGGCAGAGCATAACCTACCATGTCATGCCTAGAAGTGGTCCATCTATGTCAATATCAAAGCAGAAGAGGTGGAATGCATATAGAAGAATTCAATGTCACTACCCAGCATGGATGACAAGACTTTGGTCTCCAGGGCATAATCTCCACCATGATGCTAAACCACTGAAATTTAAAAGTGGAAAAATAGACTTTTCCTCTATAGGCCTGTTGTGAGTTAACACAGATGTCAAGAAAATGACCACTTTATCTCTCCTCCTAAGCCTTCTGTACCACTACCTCCACCCCCACTCTTTTTCTGTCACTCTTGATTATATCCTGAGTCCAGTTTTTTATTGTGTTGCCCGAAGGTACTCTACCAGTCACATTAGAATCAGTCTCTCTTTTACCCACTTCTCGTGCAATTATTTCTGTACCTTTTTACTACAACGTTTTGAAGAGGTGGTTATCAGCCGCTCTCCTACAGGTCTGCTATAAGGCCATTACTATCTCTAAAAAATGTCCTCAGCACTCGATTCCACCACTATACCTAAAAGAGTCTAATTAAAAAAAAAAACAAACAACAAACAATAAACTCAAAACATAAAAGAAAACAAACATTAGCTTTGAGAGACATAATACAGTAGATATATCATAATGGAAGATTAATTCTATTTTTTACCTGTACCTTCTTTTCTGATATTTTAAACACTTTGGGGTAGTTTGGCAACAACAGAACCATGCAAAACAGGAACATATTTCATATGTGCCCTCTATTCTGACTGTGAGGAGAATTTGCTTGAAGTTGTATTTGTTTATGCAAAGGAGAAGGCTTATGCTTTCTCACCAATACAGTGGGAATTCAGACTACACAGAGCAGATGCACGAGGGGCATTTCATACGGAACAGCCTGGGTGTTGTATCTCTTAGTACTGATCACCAAATTTCACTGTACTTCTACATGATAAGGACATTAGTGTATAGTACATTGAAATAAATCTTCAGAAATTAAAGATAATAATGAGATGGGAATCTGATACAATATTATGCAGTTTATTTTTTCCATTACATTAAACCTGAAAAATATAAGCATTTTATAAGAGAACTGGTAATTGCTATATGACTGGACATGAATTATACTTCCTTATCTTAATTTCTGACATTTCTGTCATGAATCGTCATGTCATGTTCAGCTTAGTCACTTTAGGTTATAATTTGAGACAACAAACATGACAAAATATGTCACAATAACCCAGATAATACGTTCGAAATTTTTAGGGGAAAAAAACCTTTTTTCTTCTGTCTTGGACATTATCCTTCCCCCCTCTCCCTTCTACCTCCCAAAAAAAAAAAAAAAAATTGAAATGATATTCTTCACAACTGCCTCTGAAATAATATACTTTTAAAGTTTGCATTTGTCTCTCTCTGGTTTGGTCTGGAATTTTTACAAATATATATATCACTAACAACAGACAGCTAAAGAAATATTTATAGGCTAACAGCAAAAATAAATGGAAACAATTAAATGCAGCTTGCATTATGGAAGAGAGATGTTGTTAGCCCTCTTTTCATAATTCATTCAAGATGAGAAGCTGATGTTCAGGCATAACATTTATTCTTCAATGAGCTCTTGATTATATCCAGTTTTAAACAGAGATTACTTAAGGTTCAAGCATGTTAAGTGATCTGGTCAAGGTTATAGTCTGAAACTATGTATTGAATTTATTTTGGAGCATGGCACACTTCAGTTTTCCTGTATCCCATACTGCTTTTCTATTTCTGTTTTAAATCAAGAATCAACCCAGCATGGTATAAAGTATACAAGAATACTACATACTGAAAAAGGAGAGCACCAGATGCTTGATGCAAAATGCAAAACCTGTCTAAAAGAGTCATAGAAAAGTTATTTTTTAAGTATGCTTTAGTATGTAATCTGCTTATTCCAAGGTTTGCTCAGACTTTTATAAAAAATATAAAAGGGGATACTGTAGAACAAAGCTGGTTGCAATTTGTAGGGGCCATTTTGTTGTCAACTGCTAGTCTTTTCCAATGTTTTTCATTATGAGAGGAATCAATTAAAACATACTTATTCTGTGCCACATATTCTAAGAACATAATTTTTAGAGAATTCTTACCTGTCCATTACCGTTATTCTATTCCATTTCTCACCCCCTCACCCTCCCCTCACCTTGAGGTAGCAGGCTCACTTTTTTCTCTTTAATAAGAGTTTTGTGTTAAAACTGGCATGTTGAAATGCCTGACATGAGAATTCTCAAACTGTCTTAACTAGATTTTGGCATTTAATAAGCTGTAAACTGCTGAAGCTATTTGCAGATGAAGTCTCATTTTTGTCCATCAGCAGGGGGCTGGGAGCATAATTAATTGAGGGAAAGTTAAAAGACGGACAGCATGGTTACATTTATGCAAATATTGCAGGAGAACATCTAACAAAAAAGAAAAATACCTTGTAACTGATTGGTTTGGTTTTGGACCAAAATCCACAGGGCCCACTTAAACATTGCTGATTGAGCATATGACAATTAAGGCCTATAGTGGTGGGGTTTTTTTTAATACACATTCTGCAATGCAAAAAAAATAATAGAAACAAGAACCTTCACTAACAGTCAAAGTTCCAAATCCAGTGAGATAATTCTATTTCTGTTTTAAGGTTTTTACTGCTCATGAATGTTAAAATAGGTTAAAAAAATGGTATTACAAAAATCATATGATGCATGTGCCATCAACCATATGCCAGTCTCTGCTGTTTATTTCTTTTATTCATATCCCCCTCAAATGCATCTTGGTACACCAAAGAGTCTATTTAATTAAAGTCAGTTAAAAGCTTAAACCACAGACATCAGGACAGCTGCTGGAGGTATTAACCTGGTTGCTGCTTAGGGTGATCAGAAGCTTGTTCATTTATTCTATGTTATATTATGTTTTCCTGTAAGAAGTTTTGTTGATTTTTTTTTTCTCCTGGCTGCTACTGTGTATTGGAATAATTCCTGAATTAAAAGTAAAACTAGCAAACTTTGAGGTTCGTATTACATATTTATAAGATAAAAATTGCAAACTTGTTCATTGATTTTTGACTAAACCTGAAGAGTATGATATACAGCAGATGAAACCTGTAAAGGGATTTTTCTAGGGAATTTAATCTCTAATTTCTCTTTTGTCCATCACGTCGTTTAATTTGAGCATCTAATTTCAGCAGGGTAACAACTGGCAAATAGTTTAGTTTTATTAAACGGAGGAAACATTGTATTACTCATTTAGGGTTAACAGATTTCTCCTGATCTCAACATGCCTGGATTTGACAGGCTCTTCCTATAATCTACAGTGTTGCCAAATATGCTAGAATCAGCTCCTGCTAAAGCTTGAAAAGGATAGGAAGAATGGACCTTTAGGAAATAGAATACTCCCTATTTTCTGCATAGGAACATAAATACCCAATTCTCACACATGATAAGGTTTCTTTGCATTGTTTGATGATTCAAAGTGTCAGACATCTTTAGACAACACTAGGTGCTCAGTGTGGGGAACTGCATCAAGCATCTACTCAACACAGGCAGTGGAATCTGGATGGATAATCTAACCATATCCACATACGTTACTACTTAAGTTCCAGCTAAGCTTGCCCTAAAGAACATTCTAATGGAAGGCATTATTCACTATCGCATGACACCTAAGCACTTCTCTTTGAAGTCTGTAGTTATTTTATTATGCCAAGCACAATTTATAAAAGAATTAAAGTTCTTAAATTTCTAAATGCAGAGACATATAAACCAATATCTTGCTGTTTGTTCAAACAAGGCGAGATTAGCACCCAGAGCAATATAGGTGTATATATAGTTGTGAAAAATTGATAAAAACCTATGCAAAGAACATAAAGAGGAAGAGACCCAGTAGATCACTTTATTTTTAATCAGGTTTAGCAAGGAAGTTAACTTCAGACTTCCCAATATGCAGAACTTTACTGCTGAACATTAAATGTCAAACATTTAGTTTAAAATGTTTAACTATTAACAAGTAATCAATTATGTAATATTTGTCACCTAACTGCGACTTGTCAGGTCTCTAATAGCTGCTGCAGGTCCACTTGTGGCTAGAAGAGTAGTCACCATTTCATTTTCTTAAAAAAGTAGAAAATATTATATGTGTCAATTGCACAATATTCTAATATACAACAATGCAGTGGTCAAATAGTGCTGTCATCATAAAACATTCAGGATAAATTGGTGCTACCTCTTTCTACATTATAACTTACCATTGAATTTGGCATCATAAGCTATAAATATATTCAGCTGATAAATATTTTCAATGATCTGTGCTCTGTCTGGAAGTATTTATCAGTCATAAAACATATACCTGCACAAGGAAAAAACCCACAAAGCTAAATTAGATTATTTTCTGATGAACTGCACATAAATAAAAAAAGAAGCTCAAAAAGTTAAAATCTACAATTATGTTTTAAAAAGACATAACCTCCCCCATATGTATATATATTTATGCTGGCCTGGTATGAGCAATAACTGCAAATTAACAGCAGCAAAATGGACAGTCATTTCTCATGAATTACATTTTCTTTGCAAAACTGAGAATTCTGTAAGGGACTGAGAAGGAAAGCACCACCATGTAGCTATCTATTATACCTAGTGCTATCCTCATTTTTAAATTAGCACTTTATTTTGGAGTCCAATAACTCATCTGTATAACTCAAAAGACATCATTCAGTGATGGACTGAAGAGAGGGTAGATAAAGAGGATTTTAGAATGGTAAATATCATATTATTCTTTGAGAATTGCCTTTCTACTACTATATTTAAAAGTTGCCAAACTAAAGAAACTAGGAAAACAGAATAAACAAGCATCTGCCTTTAATTATTCATCTCTGAGGGATAAATATTGGTTAAGACTACAGAAAAGAATGGAAACAAACTTCTAGTAGTTGTGATTCAGTCAAACTTGTAATTCTTTCTTGGAAGCCTCATGAAACAGCAATGTAGTAAACGCATGACCAGACCACTTCTAACAAAGTTTCCTGCCAAAGTAAGTCTATCAAGATGGATTACGTAAAGTTATAGGCAGGATATTTTAAGCAGCATTAAATACTAGTGGGAATTATTAGGTCTTTGATATAGAAGTCGGAGTGTTCTGGAAAAAACAAAGACAACTAAAAACCAGCTAACTCAGGTGACCCAGTAGATACGCTACCCTTAGAATGCAATCTTTCTAATGATTTAAGCAAATTATTTAAATGCATTCCCCCTTTGTTGTACTATCAAGGAACAATCTGTAGCAGAGGACTTTCTGTAACAGTAAATTCCTCCTCGTTGTAAACTTGATAAGAATAAATTAATCCTATATTTATTTTTTCTATAGAAACATAATTGTATTCATAGATTCTGTTTAGCCAACAGAAAAAATATGCATGGCAATAAAATAAAGATTACAAATGTGAAAACTGCAGTCCAGGGAAATGTTATTCAGTAACTTGTAATTTGCCATTTAAAGCAGACCAACTCAGTAGGTCTGGAGTTGACCCTACACTCCATGTACTATGTTAATTAAAAGAATTCTATTGACAAACATACAGTTGAAATAAAACATAAACTTTTATACCGGTAAAAGCAATGAAATTTTGGATTATGTTAAAAGACTAAAAAACCATGTACACTCTTCTGAAATATCATTTGTGAACAAATGCAAGAATATCAGAGCAATATCTGTCAAAAAAAATGATTAATCCCTATTTTTGACTCTTCAACAGCTTTCTTGAGTTTTGAATTTCATATAGTTTCAAGTGAATTTAAACAACAAAATCAAAAAGCTTGATATCTTGTAAGACCTGAGAAAATTAGTCCTTCTTTCAAAGACTAAAAAAAAACTAAGCCACAAACAAAACCCTCTGTTTGTTCACTTTAAGTTTGCCTGTGTATTTATCTATTCTACTGTGTAATATTAGTTTTTATCTACACTTTTATTTTTGTTGCTATTGTTTCTTACTAAGGTCAACAAATTTGGAAATTCATTGAAAGCCATAATGCAGAAGATGTGTAAAAGCTCATCCTTCTTTTCTGGCATTGGAATGCCTTGGCCTTTGAACTTGACTGAAGATTTTACATTGGAAAACATTGCTATTAATTAATGACCCACGGTTTTTGGGAAAACAGTAACAGATTAAAGGAGAAGCATATTCATGAAAAAGTTCCAGGGATTAGTAAATCTCCAAGAGGCTCTTACAAGAGAGGGACACACTGTTTGTCCATATTCAGGCCATACCACATCACTGCTGTAGGTAGCTGTTCTGGTTTGAAGAACTTTTTTATAAGTTTACAGTATCATAACAGCATTCCTGGTGCATGAATGGTGCTATACCATTAGTGCAATCTTTGAATTCTTCCTGTGAACATTGAAGTTCAGTAGCATGCAGAAAGGAAATCACAAGGACTGCTATCCCTTTTTACTATTTAGTCAGACAACAAAGTATGTCAGCACAGGAAACTAAGCTTATCTCCTGAAGAGCTTTCTGATAGCAGTTATCTTTGCTGGGCACAAATCCATGTGTTTCACTAAACAGGATATGTTCTTTTGTTCAGTGATACCAGATGCAAACAGGTCCAGTGATTCAGATTCCATTTCAGGCATTCCGTTTATTCTAATCAGTAAGAATTGTGTTCCTCTATTTTAGAAGTATTATGTCTTATAAATAGGAAATTGGCTCAGAGTGATCTGTTTGTATACAGTCCACAGTTTGAAAATGTTAGTGCAACACTGTTAGTGTTTGTTACACAGAAGGGCAGAATATTTATGCACTGGCTGAACCCTCATTTTCATAGATCAGAGTCAGCTCTGGCATGAAGGTTATAGGAATAAAGCTCTGGCCTCATGTTGGCATAAAATGCCCATTATCGTATTACTTCACCTGAACTGATAACTTTTTCAGAAACATCCTGATTCACATTTGATATTTTTATGACCCCAGACATCATTACACAAAACCAAAATTCCTGAGTTCATTAATGCACTGGACATTTTTAACACTGATAAACTAAAAAATTAAAACATATGAAAATGCCTTTTCAGGTGTAATTTTATTACAAAGCAATTCCAATCTGAACTAGGAAAATAACATCAGAAATGGTTTCTTATTACTCATTGCTTACTCCTCTCCTACCATACCCGAAGAAGAAAAACCCCTGGAGACAAATGTGTTGAAGTGCATTTTATAAACATGTTAAAATAAATCTGTTCAAAGTATTTATCCTTTCAAAGTATCTTGTGCATGACTTCACATATAATTTCTAATATATTTTGCTAACAGGTTTTGGATATTTTACAGGTACATTTGGATTCTCTAGAAAAACGTAACAGTGCTTTTCATGTATTCAATAAAACAAAACTCGTAAGAAGTTATAACTCAGATAATTATACTGAATCTGAATCTGTACAGATTTCTCAGGATGTCTGGAAACCTTAAGTTAGGTTTAATCTTCACTGACTTTAGGAACTGACTAAAGTAACTTGGAAACATAGCCAGTATAGGCTTCTGCTATGTTGAATAATTAGAGATTAGTGCCTTTCAAAGATTCTTCACCCTGAGGAAGTGCCCACTACTTTGCACAATTTTTCCTAAAGTCTTAGATGATGATACTCTTACATAAATGCCTTGTGCTGGTGTGCTGTAGGTCAGCTCTCTCTTCAACAGCCTAAAGAAAAGAAGGATGAGGGGAGACCTTATTGCTCTACACAACTACCTGAACAGAGGTTGTAGCAAGGCAGGAGTAACAAGTGACAGGACTAGAGATGGCCTCAAGTCATGACAGGGGAGGTTCAGATTAGTTATTATGAAAAATTTTTCACAAAAAGGGTTGTCAAGCATTGGAACAGGCTGCTCGGGGAAGTGGTGGATTCCCTGTTCAAAAAATGTGTGGATATGGCGCCTGAGGATGATGGTTTAGCAGTGAAAACAGTGATGGTGCTAGGCTGATGATTGGACTTGGTGATCTTAGAGGTCTTTTCCAACCTTTATGATTCTGTGATTCTAAACCAAAGAATAGTCACTACTCCAGAATTAAGGAGCAAACATAGCTGTTTCAGGGAACATAGCTTACACTTCACAAGATGATTCTTCAAAAGTGAAAACACAAGGTTATGCTCCTTACCATGGCAGTCAATCAAACAGTATAGGTTTTATTGAATAATCTTACCTCTTCAAAACACAATACTTAAGTCAATAGAACTCTGTGCAGAGAAGAGCTCTTTGTGAATAAAGGCTGTATAGCATAAGCTACATGTGTATGTAGCAATAAATTTGAACAAATATACAAGCAAAAGTCACACAGGAGACATTACCGTGTTTTAAAGGTACAATTGAGATAAAGTTTAAAAACTAGTCTGAGTTTGGAATTCCCTGGGTTTTGGCTGCTTCATTTTCTCAAGCTTTAATATTGCACTTTTTTTTTAATTTTATTTTCTCTTCATTATATCTAAAGACTGTGCACAAAAAACATTTAGGCATTAACTAAAAGAAACACCCACACAAGAGAGAAAGAATCCACAGCTTGTATTGATCTTGGCATTTTCCCATGTTGCAACCAAATGAACAAGCCACAGGTGCAACCAGAAAGAGCAGGTGATCCAAACAAACTGTTATTGTGATGGGAATAAATATGATTTTTTGTCCTTAATGTATTCATCTCAAGGCACATTGGTGCATCTGTTATATATTTACCAGCAGTGTTGATTTCTGCCAGAAATTCTAAAAGAATATAAATCTGTATTTATATACATTAAAGATGTATTCAACAGCTTTCTTGTTTCTGTTTTCCATATCTGAAGTATTAAACTAATTGATCTAAAAGTAAAACTAACATTCAGTAACATAAGCAAGTTGTGTGCTTGTACACTCATTCAGATCATATTCAGATCATCAGAAACATAGGGAGAGGAGAGTTAGGAGACATGCAAAGATTTCAATATAAAAAGTATCACATTATAATCCAGCATTTCTTCACAGTTCCTTTACTTTCTATGACATTGTTCCCAGCACTGTTTCTTCTTATCAGCTTGTTAACCTGCTACTGAGCCAACATAAAGGCTTCTCCAAACCAGTGGACACTAATCATTTTATGAAGAACTATGTTATGAGACAGCAGGTATTTAGAAGTGGGCAAAATCTGAACCACTATATTGATGTAAGCAGGGAGATACCTTCTAAAACCTTTAAGATAAAAAATGTGGGTGCTCTGGAAGCAGAATTAATAGCTGAAAGGCCTGTATGTTGTTCCTAGACAGCATCTTTGACCAGACACACATTAAAGTGCTAGATGGACTAGTCTGGACTAGATGTGAAGCTGGATTAGGCTAGACTAGATCTGGACAAGGACATATCCTGTAAGGTATTTCTCATGTTCTCATCTTTATTCTTAGAACTATTGACTTTTACATCTACAAAGTTGAACTGATAGTTCCTAAACATAATGTGATCTCCAGTATCATGACTGTTTTTTGACTCTAGCAATCACATCATATCTAAAATTAACCACATGTGCTCTGCCTTTGCTATTCCTACTCTCACCTCATTATCTTAACATTCCCAGAGGCAGAAAAATTGGAGTTTGTTCCACCTTCTCTCTTTATGACCCTAGTTCTTGCATTTCTGGTTCTTCATTTACTTCAGCAGGATGATTGAGAATGCCAGTAGCTAACCCGACAGACTGGTGATTGGGACACAATTCTGGGAAGTGAAAAGGGCTTAAATCACATACTATACTTAAATTATTTGCAATCATTCTCATTGTTCAGCCATTAAGTGAGAAGTTGTAGCTACTCTGGCCTTGGCATCCTCCTCCTTCGGTGATCCACTTAGCTATACCAGATGTATAGCATCAGTGTAGAAAATGTCTTCAGGCTCATATAATTTCATGTGTGTATAAATAAATTTTTAAAATTACACGCAGCTACTATAATTCTGAATACACTTCTGGAATAAGCCTTGCACAGGAACTATTCCCATCAAGTGGTTGTGGCTACCCTGCTTAGAGACAAAGGCACGTAGTGGTGTAAGCTATTTATTGCTAACTGATCTCAGTGCCAGAAGATAGTTTTAGACATCTTTTTAAACTACTGTAAACACAGCCGTATAGACAGAACACAATATTTGTGAACCAAATACACTGACCAGTTTCTATGTGCTGTACTATTTAAATAACTTTATTTTTTTCCTCTGAAAATTTTTAAAATAATTCAGAATATATCACAGGTAATTTTCATGACAAATTTAGTTCTTATCTGCTTAAAACCACTGTCACATTATCGCAGCACATGGATTATGAAATAGGATAAATGGCTGATCTTTGGCACTGTGATTCAATACCTAAATAAAAACTTTTATAAGACACTGCTTAAAATTATACCTTTGGGGCTGGTATTTTCTGCTTAACTTTTGCTGTAGATAACTTTTAAAAGAAAGGTCTTGGAAAATGTTCTATATGGTTGTTACACCCCTCCTAAGTGGCTTACATGATATTCTCTTATCCAGAATTGTAAGTGTCTTTATATTCTTCCTTATGATATATAGAATGGGAATTAGTACTCATTAAAGTGGCACTCAAGACTATACCTGCATTACTAAATAAAAGTGATGTGCAAATTGTCTATACAGTGTCGGTTGGTGCAGACCTTAAAATGTGCCAGCGGACATAATCACAATTAACCACTAGAAAATCCTTTGAACTTTTGCACAGGACGCTTTATTTACTAGTATACTGGCACAAGCTTAGCCACACAGTTTTCTCAGGAATACAGTTTGTGGCATGTCATGACATTCATCTAACTCCACAGGTTTCATAACAAGAAGGGGCATATTCACCTGTGAAAGAGGAGAGAGAGACATGTTAAGTAGCATGATTAGCTCAGTTGCTCAGAGCATGGCACTAATAACACCAAGGTTGTGAGTTTGATCCCTGTAGTGGCCATTCACTTAAGGGTTGGACTCAATGATCCATGTGGGTTCCTTCCAACTCAGAATATTCTGTGATTCAAAAGTGTGCACAAAGTTGTAGCAAACCTTCCTCCTGACCTGTTAGGCCCAAAGTTATGGGCACAGATGCTGAGGATATGTGAGGAAATTCAGGAAATACATATGTGCTACGTAAGTATGGGAAGGAAAGAACCTTGTTCTTTGGTAGTGACAGAAGGAGCAAAGTCACTCCAAAAAGATTTGTTAGCTCTCACGCCATTTCTCAGCCACAGTAGAAATGCATACTAGTAGAAGTTAGAGATTTCTAGTAGAAAGATTCCTAGTAGAAATAAACATATGCTGTTGATGGTAACTTACACTTCTACTGTTTATTGCTTCTTTCTTACTCAATCAGCTGTCTGGTTACAGAGCAAATTTCCATAATTATTTTCTGCAGAAGCTAAAAATATCTGTAACTGAATGGAGTTCTTAAAGTTTGAAGTATTTTAGCTGTGAGAGTACAACTATTTGAAACAACTAGTAACTTCCCTTGACACTTTTTTAACTAAAATCAGCTCAACCAGCTTTTCAAATTCTACCAAAAAAAAAAAAAAAATCACTTCAAGCTTTAAGCTGAATTTTTTTATCATTATTATTTATTTATTTTTTAATGTCTGAGATAAAACACTGAAAACCAGAGTTTACATCAGACTTTCTGGCACAGATAGAGAAGCTGCTGTAGAATAATATTGAAAAAGCTTGCTTTTATTTCCTTTTATTCTACATATAAGGGATCAGCTTCTCAACACATGCAAATTGTTCACTGAAATCAGGAAAATATAAAGAAATTTACAACACTACTGACAGGCATATATCTATCTGTATAAGGCCAGGCATGTATAGCAGACACAACTCCTACTTAAACTCCTTGCAAGGCTGTTGAACTACTTCAGATTTTCAGTGCCATAGTTCAGAATATAGATTGCAAACTAAATTATATAAAAGCTTAAATAGAGAGATGATTTAATCTTTGTCTCTCAAGAGTGACCTTTGAACTTCATCTTTTACAGGAAGCATGACCTGTTTCTATGTTATTTGAGAATTTTGTAGGACTTCTACACTTTTCCCACTACTCATTGTGATTATAATTGCCTGTTTCAGGACTCTATCTCGACAGTATTTTCTCCAATGGCTCAGACAAATAGACACAGAATTATGCCAAACACAGACCACTAAAATAAATCATTTTAGTGTAGTGCATTCCATCAAAACACAGATAACAAAACAGATCAGATAAATCAGGTTTATTTTTCCCCATTGATTAGTTTGGGTCTGGATATCTTCACCACCAGTCTTAGATGAGATGTTCCATTATAAGCATTCAGAGCTGGTAGTCAAAGAAGAGCTAAATTTCACACAAAGGGGAAACAAATACACAATGCCTGATCTCTGTATAAGGCTGTCATAAAACTTAAGAAACAAAAGCTGAGAACAGGGAGGCAATGAGAGAAAAGTTAAAGCTACCAAATATATGTTTGACATAAATGCTGTCTAGAGTGCTTGTTTGTTTTGCCTTTCCTCCTCCCAGTGTCCAAAGAAATGACATCTAAGTTTTAAGGGAGAGAAGCGGAGACTGTGGGTAGGCTTACATATGTTTCTACATGTACATAAAATGCATGCCTTACAATGATTTATGATTCAAAAAAACATGACAAATGGACAGTGATGGCACATGTCACACACTGCTCAAAGGTTAGTGCTTTAAACTGTGCTTAATGTTAAGTGAATATAGGTCAGGGGTAGCTTAAGAATGGTCTTCAAAAGTTGAGATGGTATTTAATGTGATAGGGCAAGACTCACAAAGATCTAAAAATTTCTGGTGAGACAAAGTGATGAGTCTGAAAAGCATTCTGATTTTGAGGAGACATACCATGAGCCATGAATCAGAGTTGATGTGCAAGAAGAGCATGCAAATTTAGATTCACCCTGGAAGTAAATTAAAGATATTATCCCACTCACAAGCAGGATAGTGAAACTACCATCATGGCAGAGATAAAAGGGGAAAAATGAGGTATTAAAAGAGGTAGGCTAAACAGTGGGGAAAAAGGGGAAAAGAGCATAGTCAGTATTTCAAAATATTCTCTGCAGACAGTGTCCATCTTGCATAAAACTGAAGATTTAACCACAGTGCTCCTTTATGGGAGCTGGTGGGGAGGGAAAAAAATCATCCAAGCTGCATAACTCATTAAAAGTAGATGAATCACACATTATAAATGCCAATGAAAGTAGCCTAGACAATAATCTCAGGTGAAAATTTTCACATTGGAGAGGTCTAGAGGTGGAGGATGTAACTTAATCCAGTAATAAAAGTGAAAAAAAGGAACAGATCTCAAGGTTGCTCTGTAGAAATCCCACAAAAAGTTATACTGCTGATATTTGTGTAACCTCAAAGAAAGCTCTGAAGTAATAACTGGATAGGTAGAATGAACACTGGTGGAAGACAGAATATGCAAACTGAGAGAAACTAAGATTTCTTTCTTGAATTTCATTCTTGAATTCCTTAAACTCCTGCAAGAAGAGCACCACAGACTGGAGGAGGTTGCTGATGAATCCAACACAACTGGCTTACAACACCAGTTCTGGATTTTGCAGGGTAAGCCAAGATAAGAGGTTGAGAGATGGATTTGTTCATTCTTAACTAAAGAGGGTTGGTATCTTGCAGGAATCAACAACTGCCTAATGAGAAGACAGAACCAGATCCAACAGTGCATGGAACAAAATCACGAGGCAAGTTAGAACACAGGATTTTCTGTCCCAGAAAGGAAAACTAATAAATACTGAGTGTGGGCACACCCTGAAACAGGCTGCCCAGAGATACTGTGGTATGTCCATCCTTGGAGAGACACAGAATTCAACCGGACACAATCCTAAACAACCTGCTACACCTGGATGTGCTTTGAGTGACACACTGAACCAAAAACTTCCAGAGGTCCTGAAAAAATCTATAATACTCTGTGATTCTAAGAAAGAACAAGAGAATTTATACATTCTTTTTCTTTTAGACCAAAAAATTTAAAGACTGTTTATATTACAAGACAGAGGCAGGACAGACAGAAAGAGTGAGAAATTAACTGAATAGTCTGGGTTAAAAAAAATTATGGTCACGAAGAATATGAGATTTTCGTCAGTTTCAACAGTTTTAAGGGTGATTAAGTTTATCAAACTAGATTCATGAAAAGTAAATAGAATCATTCTAGTGCTGAACAAAAACTTTGGATCTAAAATTTGTCAATTTTAACTCAAATTATTACACATTAACCTGATCTGTTGTTGATTTCTTTTTTAATTATATAATTTTGAATTCAATTCTAGATGAAATACATTACTTACAAGTAACCACTAGGCTAGTGACAAGACTTCACCTCTGCCTTTACGAGTATTACTTCAAGAAAACTTCACCTGTATATAATCTCAGTTCTCCTATCTGTAGGGGGGAACAATGAAAAAAGCTTGTTTTACAGTCACTGAGTTCTTCAGATGGTGAGAACTGTTGCTGTTAATACTGTGGATTCTGAGAGGGAATAAAGACAAATGTGTTAATCTCTATTCTTCTTTTTCCTTTTTTTATCTCCTCAAATACCTGAAAGTCCTTTGTCTATCTCCCACAGGCATCTGTGTATGTTGACTCCAAAAGAGCTACTTCCTGTCCTTTGGGTTAGTCATTTCTGCAGATTTATTTGATGTACGCAATGTTTTACAAGCTCTCAAGAAAAGCATTTTCTAGGAGCAGCAACAGAAAGGCTAAAATGGAAATTGCAGAGGCAGCAGGCAGTACAAACAGGAAAGCACAGCTATGTAGGGCTCAGCCATATCCCTATTAGAACTTCCAGGCCCTAATGGTTAAGAAGCAAGTAAAAAGACAGCCATTTTTAAAGAATTATTATAAACTTCAGATTACTCAATTTAAGCAGGACCCTTTAAATACAAACAGAATTTTTCTTTTTAAAAAAAAAACTAGTTTAAAAAACATACTTGCAGTGGCCCTTTAAATTGCCAGCCAAACATAAACGTATTTTTAAAAAAGAAAGATATTATAGTCATTTGAATGCTTATGATTGTTATGCCCTACTCCATTTTATATATGGGTTCTATGATTTATTGACATCCCAGTATAAATGGTTCTTTATTTTCTATTCATCCTAACCTTGGTCAAATAATAACACCCTACTTCTCTTCACAATATTTTCCTAATATCTCAGCTCATTTAATTCTATTGATCCACTGAAGAGTATAATGGCAATGAAACTGGAATTAATAGCACCTCCCTTCTCCAATGCTAAGAGCTTTCCTATTTAGTCTGTGGACCATCACACAAAATCATAAAAGTAGACAAAAAAGCAGACTGACCTTTATCAGCTACTATTGTGTTGCAAAATTCAGCAAAGCCCAGAACATCATTTTTACTTTTATGGCTCTGTTTTCTTAAATAATAAGGGGAATGGAGGGGAGGAACTGACCCCTGTTCAGCATTTACTTAAGCAGAATTGGCATTAATAGAGTATTCTGTCAAAAATTCAAGCCCAGGAAAATGTATGGCTTTGTCCACAGCAGCAGCTATCTTAGTAGATTGCACTGTCACTGCTTCACACAAAGAGCATTGCAACACCATTAGTGGACATAAATAATGCACAAGCTCTTATGCAGTACTCAGCTAAGTGCATGGAAACCTTGGGCTCCTGTTGTCAGAAATTCAATGGATTAGTACCTAGATTTATTTTAAGTCTGTAAAGCACTTTGTTCTTGACAGCGTTCAAAGTAGAAAGAGTGCTATCCTGAATGTGCATCTTAATACTGTCATTCTTGTCTTGTAAGAATAAAAGAAATATGGGATGCAATACTTCTATTTAATATTTAAAAGTTTTCACTGAGTGGACACAGTACACACACATACACATATATATGTGCATGTATGTATGCATGTTTATAGATACAGGAACACAGTAGCCATGGTTATTTTATTGATCTGGGAATGTAAAAGACAAATATGCAATATAATGTTAGCAACAAAGAGCATCGTCAGAATTGCAGATTGTGAAAATAAATGCTGATGAACAAATATTTTGTCATTGTTGCCTATTTTTCTTTGTAAATTATTTCTTTGGAAATCTCTGTCAGATTGCTATATAAATATCACATTTACAATTCCATTACAACAGAAAGTACGTAGCCTCTACAATGAACATTACTGAGAAGAGATCATATGGTCAACTGAGATGATCATGAATATTTTAATCTACTTACTAATATTGAGAACTCAGTAAATCCTTACTTACCACATATCAAATAGAGTAATGTTCTTGTACAAGTTTACAGCAAAAAGTCAACTTCCTAGTTTAAAACAAAGCAAAACACACACACACAAAAGCAAACCACAGAACTTTTCAAAACATCCATTTAAACTCATGTGAAATATGTTCAAAAAACTGCTTCACAGCAATAGAGACTGTGGGGTCTATTTGCCTCTCGATGTTCCGGAGAGTTAAGCATGATAATCCCCCATGCACTGAGAGGATAACAGGACCCTTTGTGTAGATTAAAAGCAGTTTTCTATTGATATCAGGGTGGTAATGCAAGAACAGCAATATCTCATGTGAAGGTCAATCTTTCACAATGCCACTAAGACATAAAATCTTCGTTTGAAATAATAACAGTTACCTTTTCTCTTTGCCTGTATGGTCCATGAATTTCCACACAATTCATTGAACCAGCAGTCAATGAACTATTCATTATTAAACGCAGTGATTTAAAAGTCACAATATGTACATCAATAATACCCATTTGGAAAAAAAATGTCAAATTCCAGAAATCTTGGTAGGATTTGAAATATTCTAAAACCAGATGGCAATAACTATACAATAATCTTTGAAACAAAATCAGAATTGTTTCGTTGCCAACTTTGTGATGTCTGTATCAATCCCCACCCCCATCTAAGGGAAAATTAACTGTTTATCCCTTAACTGCTGGAAGATATACGAGCTTGTCTATTCAGAAAGTTTTCTACCAAGTGAGAAGGTATTGCAACCTGTGTAGACTCATGTCCTACAAATTGTAACAAAATTCCTGTTAAAGCTGTTCCCCAAGTCCTCTGTACGTCACAAAAGCAAGCTAATTTTAAAGAGAGAAGAGATATGAGAGAAAACAAGAGACAGGAAAGGGGAGAGAGAGGAGGAGGAGAGACGACAGAAATAGAGTGGAGGGAGGGAGGAAGGGAGGGAGGAAGGAAAAAGAGAAAAGAGAGAAAAAGGGAAAGAAAGAAAGAAAGAAAGAAAAAGAAAGAGAAAGAAAGAAAGACTTTGTGTTTCTGTTACAAGACTACGATTGTGTAAAATATTTATTTGGCTTTAGTTATGTTTTAATACATGTTCCTTAAACGCTTCAGCATGCAGCCTGAAAATATTGAAACTTGTAACAGATACGTGCATCTAAAATGCCGGCTATGCTCATTAAACACAACCACAACAGGTACCAAACAGCAAGGAGTAAGATTGCGAGCCACGATCAATAGGTGGCGCTTTTCCCCTTTCTGATTTCCTTCATCTCCTATTCATATTATGGAAAAACTGTTTCCAGAAGTGATTTTGAGAAACCTATATTACTTTTTAAAAACTTGCATTGTTTATGAAAAACGGGGAATTTTTGCCAGTACATAGGCTGGTTACAGTTCCGTAGGAGAGGTGACAAACTTAGACCAGAGATGCACAAATCATGGGATTAATGACTTTGGTATATAGAAGTTTATATTTTTCAAAATTATGAGAAATTTGATCTTAATCCCATGGCTGGTAGAGTTCTTAATTGACTTTTTTTTAATTCCTAAACTAGGAAGAGGTCTCATTTTCAAAGAAAATTACCTCTTATGATTTGGCCACATTACTGCTGATTTGATTAGAGTTTTTAAACATTTATATGAAAAAGAAATCTTTTGTTGGAACTGTTTGTCTACATAATTACAATTCTTGATATAAAAGATGTACGATACAGAGCTTTTATTCTCCTCGTCTAACTATAAATAAAAAAGCTTTCCAAATACTATATATAATACTAAAATTACATTTAAATATATGAACAGACTTGTTTATTATTTAACTACATATTCATTTTAATGTAGCATGAAAAAATAAATATTAAAAAAAATGCTAACTGTAAGCCTGAAATCCTGGTTCAGCTGTGCAACCTACTTTTACATTAGATATCATCTTGGTTTCCATAAGGAAGGAAAAAGATGTCTTATCCTAGAGAACAGAGACTTAAAACTCTACCTTACATTCACAAAAAAGGACAGAATACATACTCATTTACGCACATACACGTGCAAACAAGGGAACGTTGTATATTCATATACAGAATCCCATTATTCCCAAAGTGGAGTTATTTTAAAAGCAAAGAGATAATTGATTAGCAGTGCAAGATATTTTCCAATGCTGGAAGGCAAACTAAAGTTTCTTATCTAGTTCCTGTTATCAATATCTTAAAATGAAAACTACATTTCAAGAGCAAAATTATGATATCACGATAAGAAGTTTCAGCCGTAACTAAGAGTTTTGCATTGATTAATAACTGGAGTTAGAAGGTAAAAACAGCTTCCCTTTCGAGAGTGACTCTTTTCAAGGAGGTTTTCCCACAGCACTGTAAGCACAAATGTAAAAATCAAGTGATTTCCAAAGTTATTAAGTTAAAGTAGTGGATGTCAATAGCTTCATTCTAGGTTTTTGCTGCATACACTGCATACTTAAATTACCAGATTAAGAAATGAATTCCTGATAATGATTTACAAATTCTTGCAAGCAAAGATTTTTTTACAGAATGATAAAATGACCAGAGAATAATTTAAAAGTATAATTTCGGCAATTATGTTTAGTGTATTTATAAGCAAAAATTGTATCACAGAATCACAGAATGGAACCAACTGGCCAACTGTAGGCCAGCTGGTCCAACCTCTTTCTCAGGCAGGGCCATCTAAAGCCAGTTGCCCTGGACTCCGTCCAGATGGTTTTTTGAGTATCCGAGGATGAGCCTCCACAACATCCCGGGGCAACCTGTAAATATCTGTGAAGTAAGACTTTTAAGTTTGCTAGTCAAACACTTGCAAATATGATATTAGATTTGAAATTAATTTCTTAAAATCACTACTGCAAATGTTTCTTGCCCCTTCTATAAGTCAACAGTAGTCTTCCTACCTTTTAAGTAACCCCTCATTTAGACACAAATCCAACCAAACAATTCGTTTGTCCTGTTTGATTCCATAGCATCTCTATATGCTCTTCGTGGAGCATAGAGAGAATAGAAGATAGAAGGAATATGTTATATAATTTGTCTGTCTAATTAATACTTTTTGATCCCCAACTTTATACCCTCCTACATTATAGAATTGTAATAGGAGAAAGATAGTGTGTTTCAGTAAAGGAAAGATGACTAGCGGTGAGTCGAGAGTAGCAACACCGACATGGGACAGAAAAGGAAGAGAAAGAGAATATGGAGACAGGCATATTGAGGTAGAGAGAGGAGTCAGCTTGCCAGAGACTTCATTAGGCTCCCTATTTGTTTTAATGTAATATTCCTTGTCTAATAGCAGACACAACTTATTATTTCCTTTTTTTCATATTCACTGATTCAACAAATCCTATACACGGGAGTTCAAGTCATACGCATGCAGATACATAAGTATTTGTCAAAAACGGACTGTGTCTGATATCCTAAGCTATCAATATATTGATTCTGCAGGCCCCAAACTTCCATTCTTCTTATACACTGCTTTGCTAAATTTGAAACTAATCCAAACATACTGTAAACAAAAGGAGACTTTGGTATACGATAGAATATAATGAGTGAAGAGAAATAAGCTAGAAAAAAAAATCTACTGCTATGGCTTATTTAAATGCAAGTTTACTTAATGTTGCCTTGTGCTTAAATCTTGCATTGCTTTAGGCTTGGATAATAAAGGACATTGGTCAGATTCGCTTTTCTTAATTGCCAATTTCTAAACAGATCTTACTTTCAGGCACTAAAATATTATGAGCATGAGAACAAATACAGATGGACAGATACAAAGACCTTGTTGTTTCCTAATATGTTCACCCTGCAGCATATAGACAAAGTTAGAATTATAGAAAATATTGTATTCACTAAGGTGAAATACTTAAAAACAAAACAAAACCACAAAAAATCCCACAAATTAGAAAACAAAACAAGAAAACCCATAAACAAACAACAAAAAAACCCCCAAAGGCAACAGGTACCTTTTTGATTTTTAAAATTTCTTCATTACTTTTTGAGTGTGAACATTTCCATTGATCAAAGCTTCCACCAAGATTTATTTCTTAACACCTACATATTTGGACAAATATATCTACATCACAACTCTAAAATCTGAGGAAACCGACTTAACAGTCATACATGTGTTTGCTAAATATGTCTTTGTATCATATCTATGTGAAAGGAATGTCAATTTACAAGTGGAAGGTTTGCTTTATCTCTTAAAATATATAATTATGAATATGTAAGTTTACAGTGCAATCCATAACATATTGTAATTTACCAGGCAAATTATGACTGTTTCACCATATTTAACATAATAGCAATGATTAACCATGTGTTTGTGGA
Organism: Cephalopterus ornatus; assembly: GCA_013396775.1. NCBI lineage: Eukaryota > Metazoa > Chordata > Aves > Passeriformes > Cotingidae > Cephalopterus > Cephalopterus ornatus. The sequence continues at coordinate 230,463 of VZRE01007937.1, forward strand.
TACATTCTGTGAGAGTTTGGGAATTTTATCAATGCTGTTCACTTTGACATTACAGAGGCTGAATGGCTGAAACTTCCTGAAGTATTTTAAAGTTACTATAACCTTTATTTAGGTTCATTTTTCTTCCTAGGGATAAATTTATGTCTTAAAGTTTCATAAACTTTTTTTATTTAAAATACTTCTTTTTAATTCATTCTCAGAAGATGAATTTTCAAAAAATTGTATGTTTAGATATATATTTATTTAAAGTAAAAAAACCAAGTGATCCTAACTCAGGAGCAATGTCTGGAAATAAAGAGAAGAAGCAGATACAGTTTATTCCAGAATTCACCAAGCTCGTAACTGGACCCTGGGAACAGAAAAAAAGCATTCCTATAGAATTCTATTTTGATTAAAAGGTATCCCTTAAAAAAAAAAGAAAAAAACAACAGTTTATTTGACACCTGTCAAAAAGCTTAGATGACAGGCATCATTTCTCAAACTATTTCACCTACTAGAATCTAATCAATCTGTCCAAATTACCATTCATAATTTGCATACTATATTGAATGCTCTAATCGGTATTTTGTCCTGTATTTTCTCATCATCAACTTTCAGTAATTATCACAAATTTAAATAAGAATTTTATCATTCACTTTATGACATTGGTGCACAAAAAAAGTAGATGAGGAAAACTGAGTTTCTGACTTCGCATGCCAGTTTAAGGGTTTTTTTTTAGCAAAAAGGCAGAGAAAATCAGCATTATCTGAATCAGTTTGAAAGTACAGGAAAACAAATTTTAAGTTCTCTGAGGAACCACGGAACTAAGGAGAGTGATCTAATCCAAATATTCACTTTGTTTTCTCATGTGGGGTTTCTGTTGATTTTTTAATGTAGATGGCTAGCTGTAGAGGCTGGAAGATTTTGAAAACTTATGGATCCACCTCTAATTCATTTATTAACCAATTAGCTGTATTTAAAACCTTAGTTAAACAAATTATGAGAGCTATTTTAACTTCTGCGATCTGAGAATGGATTCCCTTACACCACACTTTTTTTTTCCCTCCTTGTAACATCAATCTATCCTAGCCGTTCTGACTTCAGTCTCATCATTAGCCTGCATGTGTACTCTATAGAGATTTCACAGTTTGATTGTTTGCTGAAATGTACCTGTGTATCTGCATATTGTGGGCCATTATAAACCAGTGTACATGTGCTTTGAATTTGAGAAAAGCAGTACAGAAGTTTAAATCCATGAAAATGCTGAAATTCAATGGTACAGATTCCTGGTCTTATTTCAGTTATTTCTCTCTGGTTTTAGTTTGTGTATTTTTACTTCAATGTAGGTCCCTAAGAGAAGTCGCCTTTAAATATGTATGTGTTAATAGCTATGTCTATAATAAGCTTGCTTTAAAAAAAAACAAAGAGAGCCATAAACAAAAACCCCACTCAAACACAAAAATAAATAAACAAACAAACAAAACCAAACAACAAAACAAAACAATTAAACCAAGCCTTATTATAAAATCTACTACTTCGACTTTGTCTTAAAATTCATCCTAGGTCATCTGCAAGCTTAACACTGTCTGTAGAGGCATTCAACCATTTGGCAACTAAAATTTGCATAGATGCCCAAAGTACTCTAAATTTCCTTGTAACTAAAACCCAGTCTGACAGCAACCTACAGTGAAGTAAGTTCCGTAAGAAACTGTTAGTGTATCCATATAATTGAAATACCTTTTGATTTTTTCAACATCAATGGAGTCCATTTTATTACAAAAAGAAGGCTATATATTCTTTCAAAGGATAAATGCACACATAAAATTCCTCAGCAGTCAACAAAAAACTAAACATTTCAAGAGGCTTCAGTAGTCATATGGCTACCAAATACACAGAGGTTCGTGATCATGGGAAATTCTGTGATAAATCTGTCATTGTTATCAGTACAGAATTATGTTCCCATCTCTGTGGTCTTCTGTTCATTAGAACCATAGCTCAGTAACCTCTTTAAGATTTTTAGATTAATTCAATTTTCATTTAGATGTTACTGGAAAATCTACTGGTCTTGTGCCATTGCTAACTTACTTTAGCTTTCTGCATTCTAATTTTCCTTTGTACTTCTGTTGCATAAGCTAGATATATAAACAAGCATAGCTCTAAAAGTTAAAGAGAACCTTTGAAACTATCTTTCGATAACCTGTATAGGCAATAAATTCTGTTACCCTCATTGCAGTTGCCTTTAAAGCAGAAAATCATTATGTATTTGGTCACAGAGGCTAATAATGCTAATATAAGAACCTAATTGAAAAATATAACTACACTGATTTAAGACACATGGGTAGAAGTTTGATGTCACAAACTTTAGTCATCAGTGTAACATTTATGATTTAATAGCCCTATTGTGTTTGCAGAATTAGCCTCTCATTCTGTGGTAGAATCTATGATGAATGTGTATATTAAAACCTCCTGTATTCATATTGCATAAATATGCAAGAACATTTTTAATAAAATTCTTTATATCACCTTTCATTCCGTTCTATTACTCTCACATGTAATATACCTAAACAGAGATCACCTGTAGAGATTGAACCTGAAAGCTTTGATATGAGGTTTCTTCCATTTGAAAGACAGCAACTCAACCTGCCAATAACGCTTGCAGATCATATTCTCGTGGTCTACTCATTGAACACAATGAATACAATACAGATACCCAGCGTAAAAGCAAGATAAGGTGGCTATCTGGACCATTAGTTTTTAAGTGCTTTGAATGTCGGTCTTTCAGCACTGACTGAACAAATGAGCACTGCAGCTATAAGTAAAGCCAAAGGAGATTGGTTTGATTGGTCATAAGCTGATGCCCTGTTGTGGACCCTGTTATTGTTTTACAAATGGGAAAATCAGAAAAATTCTGTATATCTTGAGGTATATTTATATTTATGCGCTGTGTTTGGTTTAGGTGTCAGGCTGCTGGCAGTGGGGAGCTGCAGGTGAGCTGGTTCCAGATGACTCCGGTGGACCCACCTCAGGGCACAGCTGAGCCCTGCAGCCAAGGTTGTGGCGCCTCAGGGAAAACATATTTAAGAAAGAGCAAACTGCTGAACAGCAGAGGAGAAACAGGGAGGAAAGTGTGAAAAACAGCCCTACAAACACCAAGATCAGAGTAGAAGGAGAAGAGATAGTCTTCCACAAGATAGCGGAGAAATTCCCCTGGAGCCCACGGGAGAAACCACAGTGGAGCTGATTCATCCTGAAAGGCTGCAGCCCATGAAAGGGCCCAAGCTGGAGCAGGGGAAAATACAAAATCACAAAATGGTTTGAGTTGGAAAGGACCTGAAAGGTCATCTAGCTCCGATCCCCCTGCCAGGCACATCTTCTGGTAGACCAGATTGTTCAAAACTCCATCCAACCTGGTCTTGGGAAGGAAGAAGGCCTTCATGCAGAGGAAGGAGCAGCAGAGAGGAGTTGTTATGGACTGACCACAACCGCTATACCCCATCACCTTGCATCATGCTGGAGGGTGAGAAGGTCAAGGAACTGGAAATGAAGGACCGAAGCTGAGTCTAGGAAAAAGGAGCAGAGCCAAAGGTATTTCTAATTTTTGTCTTTCTTTTTCACCATCCAACTATATTATTAATGAATTGGCAGTCATTTAGATTAATTTTCCCCGAATTGAGTATGTTTTGCCTGTGACAGCCATTGGTAAGCAATCCTCAGTCTTTATCTTGACCAACACTTTCCCCCCACCCTGTGCTGTGGAGGAGGAGAAGTATGAGAGCAGCTGCGTCAGCATCTGGAAGGAAACCAAGGTCAAATCACCAATGTATATGCATACCTACATACACACACCACTTTAGATACATGACTAAAAATTTATATTAAAATAAACAAGAAACCAAAATAATGGCATTCTGTAATGCAGTTGCCAAGATAGTATCATTTTAGTTAATGTCAAAAGCTGCTGTAATGATATTGGGCTTTTTTATTTGTTGCAAAACCAAAATGAATTATTGTTAAAGTTGTGCAGAAATATCCTGAGAATCCTACAGTGTTTCTTAGAGTTTTCTAATGAATAGTGTCTTCCAATAAGAAAAGAAAGATTTAAGGATTGTTTTCCCTACATCAATTTAAAACATAATTAAATCACTATTAAATATAATTCAAGTCAAAGATGCATTTATAAATCAAACTATTCCATAGTATGAACTGTAGCTCAGTTAATAATTAACAAATTAGAATACTGGGAAGTAAACAATGAAAAAAATGACATACCATTTTTAAAAGTACCAACCTCATAAGTGTTCATGTAAAAATGAATGTCAAATTACTAGCTATGAAATGATTAAATTATGTTTGGAAATCCACATCATTGTAATTGCCAACCTGGATTGCTGCATGACTTTCTCAGGATTACAATATGAAGCATTCGTCCACACTAGGTAAAATCGTTCTTGTATCTCTGTGGTTACTAAAGTTCCATATTTTATATTGTTTTGCTCAGGAATCTATCACATCTTTTTTTATTTTTTTTTAATTCTTTCTGAAATGAACCAACGAACCACTGTCTCTTTTAGGATAACAGTAACGGTTAATATATAGTAATGTCTTTATTGATTTCTTCCAGCTGATCTTCAATTAATACTGCTTTCTAATTTCACTTTAGAACTATGGACTTTTCTAGACTGTCAAGCAGAACAGAGGCAGAAAACAGCAGTAAAAGCAAGGATATTAGTTGCAAGGCTCATAACACCATGATTGTCAGGTAAAAATACATCTTTTGATTTTCCCTGAAAAGACAAAGGCAAAGCCAAATGCCATGTAAAATAAATGAAAAAAAATGGTAATTTCTGTTTGTGGGAGTTAAAAGAAACACTGAAATTACAGAGGAAATTAGCTACTTGTTAGTTTAATTCTCAAACACCAGAAATTTATGAATACAACCCAGAAGCTGGAACTGTGAGGCTAAGTGCTAAACTGATTTCAGAAAGACAGCTCCTAGATTCTGGCTTTATCCCTAAGACTGCTTTTTATCTTACTTTTTTTTTTTATCTTATAAACAATCAAATATTGGCACTGATAAAAAAGTACTGAAGAAAGAATTTTAAGGTACATCTCTTCATCCCTATATTCAGATTTATCCTGTTAATTACTGCCACCCTATACGAATGCTTGTCTGCTGGATACAGAAAAAGGTAAATGCAGCTGTGCTTCTTAATTTTGGGAGCACTGTCTTACTTCTCTGTGTGTCTTCCCAACCAGATAGTCTAAAAGATAATTTCTTAAAAGGACGAGAGAATTAATTCCTTTTCTTTTTTTTTCCCCTTGTCCCTATATTAGTTGTGCAGCACCATAAAAGAGAAACTAGGACAAAATCTTCCTTGACAGAGAGGGATTGAAACTCAGATAGGTATTCTGATCACCGAGCTTTTATATGAAAATAAAGGTTGATTCTGTTTTTCTGACCTCTTAAATGAAAGCAGTTATGCTTGCACTGTTTAGTAAACTCCATTCTACTTAACCGCACATGGAGTTTTTCTAGGAAGCCTTAATTGCTGACACAGTTCTGATTAGATGTGAAAAGAACTAGTTTCAGAAATCTGGTTGGATTTCAGCCACACACGTGCACCTCTCAAGAGAATTACCAGCTTTGCACACTCAAGTTTTAAGATCTTCAGTTTTCAAGTTGGGGTTTTTAATTGAAGGACCTAATTCCAGGCATTGATATCCTTTGGCCATGTTTTTACACAGTATACTGTTAAGCACCTCTACACAGTTTTGACTAGCCTTGTCTGTCAAATGGCTTGAAACTCTAAAGGCAGAGTTCAAGCTGAAACCATACTCATTCTCAATTTGTCCTTTTTTTTTTTTTTTTTTTTTTTTTTTTTTTGAGGCCAACTTTATCATTCTGGGATCAACCCAAAGTCAAGTAGCTAATATAACAGTACAGATCTAGAGAAGATGAGGTGTAATTGCATGGAGAGTTAGCAGGGGTAAATACAGGTGTCTACACTGTGGACACTTCCATTGGAGTTACTCGAGTGACTAAGTGAGCTAGTCATCCTGGTTTGCCTTACAGTCAAAGAAAAGTTTTCATGTTTAGACTAAAATACATCTTAACATACATATCAAATGAATCAGAAAAGTGGCCGTGAAAGAGTCTAGATGTCTATGGTTTCGACCACCAACAATACCTGGCCAGAATAAGCCCCTGAAATGGCTTTGTCAAATCAACTGATTATAAAAAAACACACATTTTGACATAGAAGACCTATTTACTTCCAAGTCAGTTACCTCCTTTTTGTGGGAAAGTAATGGATATAGTGGCTGTGAAATTCTGAACTGACTTAAATTAATAAGAACTCTCTGACCCTTCTCAGAATTAAGTTTTTGAATAGCACTGGGATTCCAAAAGGTTGTTCTGTGACCCTAATTCTTGACACTGTTTCTTCACCATGTTTCAGTACAAACGTCTCTAAATGCAAGAGTTTCTTCGACTAGTAACAGGCTTCACAAGAAACATGAATAATTGAGGATTAACTATGACACTAAAACAAGAAAGTAGTTTCTGAAAGAGTGAATTCATGGTTTTGTGAATACCTTTTACTGTTACTCTAGAAGCATATCTAGGAGATGGAAGATAACTGGAGACTGGTTTCCAGTCTCATTAAAATATGGGTCATTCTCTCTCATTAGATTAAATCAGGAAAATATAAAACATATTTGCAGATTTTTAAAGTTCTGATATGCATTAAAAATGCTGTTATTTTATTATTAGAAACACAGAGTTAAATAATTTTTCCGCATTTCTGTACTTTAAAAAAGTTTATTAAATAAAATGTTAAATAAATTCTTTCTGGCACAAACAGATATTTGTATGTATTTTCCATAAAAGATGAAGCAATTTAGTTCTCTGAAGATTATACTAGTCCTAACCTAGTTATGGTTGAAATTAATATGAAAATACAAATATATTAAAATATTTTTCTATGATATATGTATTGAAGATAAATTGCTCAAAATGACTTGAAAGCATGTCTTCTTAAATTAAATAATTTACAAGTCTTTCGAATGTTCTAAATAAAAACACGTAAGTTCTACTCCATATTTACATAAATAGTCTGCATAATTGTTCTTTTAACATGGTTACTGCATTGGTTGATTTGACTAATATTAAATATGTATGAATTTCCTGCTATTCCCTAGGGCTCATGGAAACAAGATGAATCTCAAGAGACTGGTTTAAAGTTTAGATTTAAAGAAGAAAAGCCTTACAGATCCAAGCATCTTTGAATCTTTTTTCAATTCCTGAAGTCTAATTTTCACCTCAAGTAAATATTTAATAAATAATTATTACTTGAAGATTTACAAGCAGTGCCAAGATTAAGTAAATTATTTGTGTATTTTTTTAAGCTTTTAGGCAGTTCTACATACAACCAAACAAAAGTAGGACATGATTGATCTTAAGTATATTGACTTTTTACAACACTCCACACTGATGAATTAAAATTTTCCAATCCAGCTGACCAAGTAGCTAAGCTCCAATATTAGTCTTGCAAAATACAATTCTTATAACACCATCCTCCAAAAATTGCTGCTATCTTAGCTAGCTGCAGACAACATATAATTTATAACTATCAATATTAATATTATAAATATAATACAAATTTTTATGCATGCAAGAATCTTTGGAGCTACAATACAGGTATTGCCATTGATGGACCTGACATTGCCATTGTTGCAGATGGTGAGTTTATGCAGAAGATAATGGGTTTGCAAAGTATGGCATCCTGGTAAAAGAAGAATATAATCTTTTAAGTCTAATAACCTTCAGTATATAGTATACATGTCTCATTAAATTGATCATGCATTCTCAAGAATGCCTTAATGTACTCTTAAGTGCTGTACACAGAATCATGGAATCAGAATGGTTTGCTTAGGAAGGGACCTTAAAGATCATCTAGGTTGTTCTAAAGAGCTTCTTAAACCAGTTCTTCAGCAGCTAATGATTAAACTCTTCAAAAGCAGCTAGGCTGTAAAGCAGGAAAAAAAGAACTGAAATAAACAAGCAATTGTGATAATTGTTATCTGGACTCTTGGTCAAACCATAGCAACTGGATGTTTTTAAACCATCCGTTGTGGGTCGGTTATATATATGTATATATATGTGCGCGTGTGTGTGTGTATATAACCACCTGGTTATATAGTTATGCCTGTTGGTTAACTTTGCTCCAAACTTTTCACATTTACAGAAGTGAAAGACAATTCATTGAAGCTTCATGTTTCTGCATAAAACACACGAAGTTCTAGTAAGTGACGCCTCTGCTGACCCCACTTAAGTTTAGAATGTGACATGCAGGTGTGGAGAAATGCCTTACTACCAGTAATAACCATTACATTTTCCCGAATCTGTAGATTATAAGCAGGTACTGGATCATTTCCAGTCTAAACAGAAGCCAAAGTTTATTTATATGATGGTTAGAAAAAAATAAAAATAAAATTTGAGGTGACTTCAATGTGAGCCAAGTAGTGTAATGAACCTATAAAATGCTTAGTGAGATGCAGTCAGGCTTGCAGATGTGTTTACAAAAAGGAATGTTCTAGTTTCATATTTATTATGAGCTTTCTCTGATTTAAGACTACTGTATATTGAAACTGAGTAAACAGATCTTTATTTACATAAGCGTGAGCATATCAAAGCAAAACTAAACTGAGAAAGAAAAGTCTTTCAAAAAAGTATTATCTTCAGTAAGCTTTCTGTAATTAGGGAATAAAGAAACATCATTGAACCCAAGAAACTGTTCAGAAAGGCTATTAGAAAGAAATCAATACCCTTAAAAATAGTAATGCAAAGAAGGGATTCTAAAATGCTGTTCGTTGGATTCTGACTGCATGAAACCATCAAAGTGCAGCACTCCAGTAACATTTTAATAACACATTCAAGTGGTAATATAATAGATAGGCAGTTTTTTGCATTATAGTCCAAATGTCTTGATGCATAATTCTAGTGTATGAAAAAAGAATTCTTATAAGTAACCTGCCGTAAGTGGGTCTTTGCTTCTCCAATAGCTGAAATATATAATGTTGATGAGACTCCCCTTTTATCAAAGCCAAGGAAGAACCACTGCATTGTAAACCCAAAAGCAGCAATAGAGCAGGATTCTATTTTCATTTTCAGAAGTGCAGATGACTAAATCAAACACAAAGCAAGGGATATTTGGGTCCTTAAAAATGTAATTCTGCTCTCAAAATGTTAGTAGGAGAGGAATGACTTCAACAGTGAGTAGGCCTAGACCAAAGAGATTTTGTCAATGAGGTACTAAGCGTTTTCTTCCATATATTGAGCAAAGTCAAATAAAACCAATCCCAAAAAGCCCTCAGCATAACCTGAGAAAATGAAACTTTGACTGTTGCCAGTGAAGTCAATAGCAAAACTCCCTTCAATTTGTGCAAATTCAAGTCCTAGATACATGATTCTTCAGCAAGTACACTTTCCAGGCTAGTTATACAAAAGAACAGCTCATTCTTTGCTTCCTTGAACGGCCATAACATGAAATGATTAATTTAAGGACAATATTCCTACTGTTAAACCAGTTACTTTGCACAGTAACAAATAATCATCATCAAGGGAAATTATTTTAGAACATACTTCGTACTGTTTATGCCACACAAATACAAATGGTAGGAAAATGTTGTATATCTGTTCTGCTGCTCCTTTGGGAATATGGTAATGGCAGGAGAAAGTGGCCAGTTCTAGCTTAGATAAAATCTGTTCAGTTTTCCTGTGTTTAGTTCCCATATGTTCTGGTTCTCAGGAGATGTGTTTTTCCATTATTTAACGGAACTTCTATCCCCTCCCTTGGGAGACTCTAATGGAGTCCAATAAATCACACCATTAAGGCAGATTTTCACTCTAAATTTCCTTTTTATATACATATATTCATCATCCTTTTCATGTAGTTTGATCTCAGGATCTCCAGATCTTATGGCCAAAAGAGTGAACTGATAAGATATTGCTGTACTTTCATGAGCAAGACAGCTTAGTAAGACACAAAAGTAAGACATCAAAAGTGCTGTAGAGTAACTGAGACAGATTACTTTCAGCATTTTAGTCTTCCAGGGTGCAAAAAGGTAACTTCAGAGAAGCATCCTCACCACGTGATATATAAGCGTAGATCCCATCTATGGTAGAAGCACCTCCTTATACTTCAGTTTGAGAAACAGAGATCAAAAAAAAAAAGCGAAGTCAAGGGTTTTAAATTTGTGTGAAACCTCTAAATAGTTCCTATGTATTATGCTGTAGCTCCAAGAGCAGCCCAGTGTTCCCAGTTATCTTATTCCAGCCAAAAACACTCTAGCTGAGAGCTGCCCTTCACCAATGTGTGTGAACCATGGGGCATGAGGCATAGGCCCACAAATGACACACATTGCCCTGTAACAGCTTTGCCTTCCCCTCTCTTTCCCTGAGCAAAGTCTAGGGCTTAGGTGCTGCAATTATTTACTGCTAGTGCAGTGACAAAAAAAGGGGACCGGAAGCCTGACTGGCTGCTGGTACTATTTTTGCTGTTGCTCTGTGTACACTTGCATGGTCTAATTTTAAGAGAGTCAAGGGTTATTATTTTCTTATTTGTTAGTTTCACTCATATCATAATGCAATGTGTGAACCCAGCACTTTCAGATGGAGAAGAGACCGGAATTAGAGACTGTCAGCATTTTCAAAACCTTCTGAATAGCCAAGAGCACAAATCACAGTACAAGTCAGGGGGCAGATGCCCAAAACACATTTGAAAGAATAAGCATATGAAAATCAAGCCTTCTGACTAAAGAAACAGCCATATTCAAATACAATCACTAAAGACACAGATGAACTTTTCATCTCATATTTGTTCTTCAAGATTTCAAGGGGATAGTGGTTGTACACTGATTGGGTTTTTCAAGTTTTGTTGTTTTATCATGTTTCTAGGGTTTTTTAACACTTGTACATCAGCAGATTTCCAGCTCCTAAATGTACCTTTTCTCCTGACTTTCCTGGAGTTGTGACAATTTCTGTTAATTGAGGATCTGACCTATCTCTCCCTTCTGAATGTGAATTTTTCTATTATGAACTCTGTTCTTCACTGCAAGATCTTTGAAAACGTTTGCTTTATTTCAAGGTGATTCCTGGATTATAAATACTCAAAGAAAAGCATAATCGAATGCTACACACAGCTTTATTGAATACACAGTAGCTTCACTTGATTTTCTTTTCATATTTGTATCAAGCTGGATATCTATTCTAGACAGACTATCATTTAAAACAGGAGACATACCAAATGAGTAAATGAGGTTATATTACTAATTAGCATACTGTCTCCTACTACCTCCAGTAAGCTACTAAAATGTGACTTCCATTTTATCACATAGATGAAACAGTTATCTTTCAGGGTTTGAAATTTCTGTGATCTTTATGCTTAATAAGCTCAGTAAAAGGCATTCAAATTACATCACTTTTGTCTTGGAAGTTAAATTGGGAAATATTGCATTCTCTGAGATGATAAACTCTGTAGAAGATAAATTATCATGAGAAATAGTTTTAATTGATTTACCATAATAAAAGTTATGTGACTTTGAAGTGCAAATGACACATTAAAATGAAGCTACAGTATGTTGATAATACAGTGGCTTCTTTGTTAATGGAATTACTGACACTGCAGATGCTTGCTGAAGAGTTGTCCTCTACTGTTAAGTGAGAAACACTGATGGAAATTGAAGATATACCATAGTTAAATCGAAGACCAACTCTCCTTCAGCAAGCTCCTACGCTGATCTCAACAAGTGTAAATGTAATATATAACAACTGCACAAGCAAAATGAGAGCATCTTGAGTCTAAAATTTCAGTGTTAGATATAGAATATGGTTATCCTGGCTTTATCATTGTGACTGCACTGAAGCCCCAGGAAAAACCTTAGTCCCTACCTCAATTTCCCCATTCGCAAAACTGAGCTAATGAAATCACTTTCATGCTCAGAGGTGTTGGCCAACAGCTAAACAGAAGCGTGTCAACTTCAGAGATATCTAGTGTTCTAAATGAAAGAAAATGCACACAGGTCCTGGACAATAATCCCTGTAAACATTCTCCTTTTAGCTTTGTAAGGCTAAAGATGAAGACTAAGAAACATAAAAACCCAGCAGCATAAACTAAAACAACTTTGTGTTATCTCATTGTTTTCTCACAGCACTTAACTCTATGATCTTTTACTAGATTATAGAATCATAGAAAGGTTTGGGTTGCAAGGGAACTTAAAGATTATACAATGGTTTTTCTTTTATTCAGATCTTTATCTTTCTTTTAATTTTAGTGATTTTCCCCACCCCAAGCATTTCACTTGTGTTCCAGTCCTCCCTTACCTGTGAACCTTTCAAATTCTAGTGTCCTTTCCTCGACAAATGTCTTTCCTACTTTCCATTCACACAACAGTATAATCTTTTCTCTGACCTTTTCTAGGCTGCTGTATGTCTTCTCCAAACTTATCCTTCACCTAGTCCCACATCTACTTTTTTTTTCCTGGACACACAGTTATCTTCCTTATGAGATTTCTTTTTCATTTATCTCTTCTTCTTTTTTTCTCCTTACTGTTTCTGAATTCTACATTCAGAAATACAGTAAAAAAACTTTTGATATCTCATCCTCCTCTTAATTTTAAGCAAAAAGAATCCAATAACTGTCCAAATTATTTTGAATCTATGAGTATTAAAATCTATACTCTTATCTCCACTTTATCTCCACTCTCCTTTTTTCCCAGATTCTACGTCGCTCCTGACCCTTCTGCCTCCTCCTCCAGAGCCAGACAGGGGGAGGGGAAGTGGGGACTGCAGTCAGTCAATAATACTTCCTCTCTGCCATTCCCTTCTCACACTTTTCCCCTACTCCAGTGTGGAGTCCCTCCCACAGGAGACAGTCACTCACAAACTGCTGCAATGTGGGTCCTTCCCATGGGCTGTAGTCCTTTAGGAATGGACTACTCCAAAGTAGGTTCCCCACCAGCCACAGTTCATGCCAGAAAACCTGCTCCTGCATGGCTTCCTCTGCACAGACCACAGTTTCTCCAGGAGCTTGCTCCAGCATGTACTCCTTTCAGGGTATATCCACCTGCCTTAGCATGAGGGCTGCAGGTGGAAGTCTGCTCCACTGTGGACCTCCACGGGCTGCAGGGATATAACCTGCTTCACTATGGTCTTCACCATGGGCTGCTGGGGAGTCTCTGCACCCATGCCTGGAGCACCTCCTCTCGCTCCTTCCTCACGGACCTGCAGGGTCAGTCTGCAGTGTGTCTGCTGGGTTCTTTCTCTCACATATTATCACTCCTCTCTCACAACTGCCATACTTCATTTTTCACCCTTTCATAAATGTTATCGCAGAGGCACCACCAGCATCACTGATTGGCTGTTTTGGGCAATGGCATGTCCATTTTGGAGCTGGTTGAAGCAGGCTCTGCCCAACATGGAGGCAACTCTCACTCTATTCTCACAGAATCTCACAAAAACCACTTCCCCCACTACCAAAACCTTTCCAAATAAACCCAATACAGTGTGCAGCTATCCAAAAATAGATTTCTGCTTAGAATAGGTTGTTTTAGGTTTTTTAATTTGATTATCTATTCTTTTGAAAAATAAGAAAATGCAGTGTTTGCTGTATGGTTTCACATACCTGAGCTACTAATGCCTGTACATTACTTAAACTTTTCATACTAGCTAATGGACAAATACAGTGAAAACTGTAAGGGAAATAAGAAGTATCAGGAACTTGTGCATTCATTTGCCAGTGTGCAACATTCATGTATTCCACAGCCTTTCAGCTTGGAAAGCTTCTATCCATTTTTTTAGAAGCTGTTTAAACAAAAATAGATGTTTATCTCTTTAAAATTTTGCCAGGAAGCTGTCACTTTCCCATTTACTCATGCTATGTTGTGACAGAATCTGTCAGCTTCTTGCACAAATGAAAAGAGATATAGATCTGTATTTACTTTAGCTGAAAAATAAGTAGTCATCAATTCTGAGAAAAGTGTTTTCCCATCTGAAAAGATGGATAAATAAGAGAGCTTTTGTGAAGTAACTATTTACCAATGTTTAAAAGGTAGTTGAGAGCCAAATATTCCAGTTCAGTTCACCAGTAACCATCACTGAGAAAGTAGAAAAGTAGATAGACTCATAACATGAAGAATTAGATACCTGTTGCAAATAAAAGCAGTTATTCAGGGAGCTAAAGGTTAAAGCCTTTGATGTTTAAAAGTATCAACCATAATAAGAATAGGTAGATTAACCTATTTAAAACTTGCTATTAGCTCTCATGTTTGACACAGAACAGAAATGCCGGTTGGAAAAGCTTTATCCTATATTGGATTCAAATGCTGAAAAGTATGGAATTAATCAGTGACAATTAAGTAGAACCGGTAAACTACTTACGGACATCCTTGGAGATATTTTTATGGGTCTGCATACATAGAAAGGAAAAAAAAAAAGGGAGGACAGTAATACAGATCTGTAACTTTGTCTTCTTGGAAATTCTTTAGTCTTTATCAGTCTCATAGAACCCAAATTTCTATATGTAATAAGTTAAAATGCAAGTTCAAATTAAAAAGTCAGTTTTTCAAGATATTAATCGGAAAAAAACCACTATGACAAATGAAATAGCAGAATCCTTAAATCTATTAAATTCCAACTCAAAAATTTCATGCATCATGAATCCATGAAAACAAAAGAAAAACTGGCCATGAAACATGTCTTAAATAGATATCAAAATGAAATTGCAGGGCAGCTGAGATCCTGGGAAAATACCGCAGATTTTAAAGGACCAACATTTCAGCCTAGAGGTTAAATCAGATAATTTATGATGCAGCATGAAAATGTCTTTATATGGCATGTTTGGTGTTGCGAAATGGAACATAGTAAAGAAATCATCAAGCCAGTGGAAAGCTACTGAGAAATGTATTTCTATCCCTGGCTGATACTGCAGTAACATAGCTGTACTGCTGCCAGTGCAGCAGCCAAGGTCATTGTGTATACACATAGGCTGCATTCTCTCTTATGTGTATGTCTTATTGAATCAATCCGTTGAGTCAAGTGGCCAAATGATTCCAGGATACATCAGAGCTGCTCTGCCTTGTCCCCTTTACTAAAGTCTTTCAGAGGAATTAGAAGATACCAGAGGAATGCAGAGTCCAATCATCCTTCTTCCTGTTCCTGATACAGGTAGATGTGGGGAAAGTCTACACAGTGCAGCTTTAATATGATGCATGAGCAACAGAGGGCATAGGTCCAGATCCTTGTCTATGATTTAAAAAGATCTTATCCATGACAAACATGTTCTTCATAGTCAGACCTGACTATGTTCCTAATGGACTGACAGTATGGTATATCTTAAACTGATACTGTTTATATTATTCCGTGCATTCTGTTCAGTGTAGAAACAAAGATTTCATCTTATAACATGATTGGTCTGTCTTCTTTTCATAAGCACTAGTATGTTTCCTAAACTAGCAGTATTAACAGTAGCTTTATAAAAATACAAAGAATCCAACTCAGATTGGCAACCAACTTTCTCAATCACAATACAGAGATAAAATAAGTAGCATCCAGATTCCTGTGAATAATTATTAATTATATCTGTCAATTCCCCCCTTATCCAGACCTACCCCAATAATGACAAAACCACATCTTTTAAGAATGTTGTTAAATAATAGGTGTGGTACACAGCTGCTGATAGTGCATTTACTGTGCACATATCTACTTTAGTAACGGCTGCAAGTAGATTTTAGTTCTTTAATTTAATATTGAAAACTTCAATTTCTATGACTTAGAATCATAGAATAGCATCATAGAATTATCAAGATGGAAGGGATCTATAAGGATCATTTAGTCCAAGTCACTGCTCCTCACAGGACTACATAAAACTAAATCATATAACTGAGAGTTTTGTCCAGACTTCCTGTCTACTCTAACAGGCTTAGTGTGGTGATCTGTTCCTGGGGACCCTGTTCCAGGGATACATCCTCTCAGGGAAGTATCTTTTCCTGATATCGAACCTAAACATCATCTGAATCAGCTTCATTCCATTTCCTTGTGTCCTGTTGCTGTTCACCAGAGAGCAGATCATCACCACCCCTCTGTTGCCACCCCTGAGGAAGCTGTAGGCAACCATTGTCAGCCCTCAGCCTTCTTTTCCCCAAACTGAACAAGCCAAGTGACCTCAGCTGCTCCCATTAAGTCTTGCTCCAGAGGCCTTTCACCACCTTGATTGCCCTCCTTTGGACACACTGTAGTAGCTTGATGTTCTTCTTATATCGAGATGCTCAAAAAAATCCACTTGAGGTGAGGATGCACTAGGACAGAGTAGAATGGAACATTCCCCTCCCTTGGCCAGCTGACAATGCTGTTTCTGATGCATCTCAGGACACAGCTGGTCCTTTTGTCTGCCAGGGCACACTGCTGGCTCATATTCAACTAGCCATCAACCAGGACCCCCACATCTCTTTCTGCAGGACTGCTCTTCATCCTCTTGTTCCCCAATTTGTATGTATAGACAGGATTACCCTGTCCCAAGTGGAAAATATGTCACTGTCATTAAACGTCATATAGTTGGGGATTGCCCAGCTGTATGAATTGTTATATGTTAGAATGTTCCAATGAAGGGATTATTTTTCGTTGTCACTGAAGAATGGGGTTCTGCTTTCAGGAAAACAGTGGAAAATTCTCCTTACAAGCATAAAGGTAAACAAGATCATCATAGTCTGTAGATATCTAAGGTTTGGTTACTACATCCCTGTATCTTCTACGGCCCAACATAACTTTCATGGCAACTCTGCTAGGGTAAATTCTAAAACAATCTATTTGTATAGTTTCTTTCATCCTGAAGAGTAAGCAGGAAAGTAACCTCAGTGGACATACATGAAAAATTACCAACAGGTTTGATAGTGAACTGGGTCTTCCTTATTTTTATACATTTTTATGTATCATATGGTTACAAATTGGAGATCAGGGAAATAAATTCTTTATATATAGATGAATATATATGTGTGTATGAATGTGTAGGTCCATGTGCTTTAATAATTCAAAGTCCTTTCTCTATTTCATCCACACATGAGAAAGAATATAAGCACAAATGGGAAAGAAAAAGCACTGTATTGAGCTTCGATTAATTCATTTTAATAGTGCAGGAATGATACTTCTGAAGTAAATCACAGCAAACTGTGATTTGGATGGAGGTCATATGGATACCTAAAAAACAATGTAAAGTCAAGGTCATTATACACGGAATTTCTAAAAAATAAACACTTGGGCTTCAGGATATTTATTCACTGACCCTGAAATGTCAGCTTGACACTGATACTAATGTAGCACACTTGTCTCTGGAGTTTATCCCACTATGCAAAGGTGCCGCTTACTGTGAGAATCTTTCTGAGGTGCTCCAAGTGCATTCTAGAAACCATCTGCATATGTTATTTTGTTGCTAGGTCTCATAAATCAATATTATGTAGAAACATCTATAATTTCATATTGTATTAGAAATAGGATAGCCACAGAGCTGCACATTTGAGGTCCTAATGACACTAGTGGTACAGTACTTACATTTTAAACATTTTATTGAACAGCTTGAGGTTATTTGGTTTATAAAACCCCCAGACTGTTTCCTCACAAAGCCCTGGGGCTCTGACCTAGTAAAGTTCAGGCTGATGAAGGCAGGAGAGGAGTTTGACTTGCACTTGCTAATGGATAAATAGTAGAAAACATCAGTGGAAAATAAAAATCTGAACACAGCTGGCTGCATATAATCAATACAGATAATAATATATAATGACATTTTTAAATATGTGAACATGATAGTGCAAAATAACTTCCATTAAATGTACAAGGACCCAACAAGGAGAAACAGGGTGCACTAATCATAAACATGAGCTCAGAAAGACATCAGCTGCTTCACAACCAATTCCTGGTTCTGGGCTATGGTGCTGTGGTATACTACACTGTGTCACTCACTTTACTAAATGTTTTACCTGCGTCATCATCCTACCCTGAGTTAAAAAAGGATATGTGTCAGAAATTTTTAGAACAACTCCCTTAATAATTTATCCCTATCTTTTCTTTTTTAGAAAGTTATATCACATCATAGGATATTACAGGAGATGTCTTGCTGTCCGTTTTCTTTCTATTTGCTACAAGACTGTATCAAGGCTCTTGGCTTCACATAGGTACCTGGCAAGACCACAATTCTAGATATATAGACTATTTCAAATTGATCTCTAGTTTTATGTACTTAAATCAACGGGGCTAAAGGCCAAAGGAATTTTTCCATTACCTAAATGTTGCTGGGCAATGACATCTGAGATTTCCTGAGATACCTTTCCTCATCCTCAACTGCCATTTTCAAGGAGATCATCTGCTACCCTGAAATGTTTTTAGTTTTTAGTTTTGCTTAGGCACCATGCTCAGGCATCTGATCTTCTTACCACTCTCTTTCTAAAAGCAATCTTCTTCAGCGTTCTGTCAATATCATTGTACAAGGCTCACACAAGTTTCTACAAAGATTAGACAGAAGTGATAAACCAGAATGAAGGATACAGGGTACTATTCCAGACTATTCCAGAATAATTCCTGTTTCTGTGGATATTTCTAGAATTTCCTTGCTCGCTTTCTCTCAATACTTTTGAGTTATTCCACCTGTTTCTTTCACACACATACATAAGCCCCATACAGCAAGCATTCAGCCCTTTGATTTCCCTCCCGAATTCATGTGATTCAAATCTGCCTGGCATGCAGTCTGCATCTTTGGCAACAACTCCTATTTGAGCCAAATGCCCCACAAATACATGAATGTTCTTTTATCTTACTTCAGAAGCTCAAACACTCACTAGCTTCACAAAAATTTACCCAGGAAAAGACTGGCACACTGAAATACTTTTACAAACCATAGGGATAGTATCTTTGGTGTGATTATACAGTCTAGAATTTCTCAGATATGAAAAAGGGATTTGAACAAATCTGAACTGTGTGTACACCATTGTGTATTTATTTTGCACTTGTCATGGTTAGGCTAAGAGCCAAAAGCATTACAATTCTTTTGTTTTCCTAGTTTGGCCCAATCAAGTTTGTCTCATGTTTGGAAATTGTGTAAACTGGTGTGAGAAACTGATGATGGAAACACCTATTCTTATAACACAATTCAGCTGTAAATTCAGAAACTCAGGTAGCTGCTGTATAAGATCTATGACCTTGGACAATGTAGAGAACTCAGTGAAGGACTTCAGAATACAGGAAGGAAAAAATCAATTACATATGACTTGCCGCAAGCCTCCATGAAACATTCAGTGATATAGCAATCCTTTTCCTTAGTTACATCAGGAAAAGAGCTTATATTACACCCTAGAAGCTTAGAAACTTGTTCTTTTCTGCAACTTCAGTTATTGCTCTCCTATTTCTACCTCATCACAATTTCTGCTTTTGAATACATGCACTGTTAAGTCTCATTCCTCTCAATATACTCATCCTCTCACAATAGTACCATGCAATTCCTTCTGAAGCCTCCCACACCAGACAGGACTTTGATATCCTAACACCTTTTCTCCCATTACTTTTCTGTATTCACTGTCCTACATGTTCTCGTGCACTATAGCACAAAGATTACTCTACTACAGCCAAAAGAAAAGGTCACTGCAGACCTTTTCAGCAGAAGCAAGTCACAAAATGGAAGCAGCCTCACACTGCTAGGGGTTATACACTCCTTGTATTTAAGCAGCAGGTTAAAGCATTAGGTTCTTGTTAATAGAATGGGTCAGCTCCTAGTGTACATGCTAGGAATTTCCCTTTCCAGGTTTCATAGATCATGTAGGCAGTTCAGTTCTCTAATACAGATTCTGAAGTTAAATATCTAAATGTTTTGAATTACTTTGTGTATGTACACAGTAATTGTTGCAAAACCTACAACTTAAATTAGTTGTGCATGGAAGAAAATACTCAAGTATGTTTTGAAAAATTGTTTTATGCCATAGTTTCCAGATATCATTTTCCTTGCCTAATAAACACCAGTGAGACAGTGTTTTTTTCGTTTTTCCCATGAGTAAAGACACATTTTCAAAAGCTGTGCATTACTCTGTGGTAATGTGGATCACAGTATAAGAATGAAAAAAGAGAATCTGTGACTGTAAAAACTCAAGTATGAAACAGTCTTATGTAAATACTTTTATCTTCATGACACTAATCTTTTGCTTCCATCTTATAACTGTAAAAACAACATTCCAAAACAAATTCTCTCCTCTAATGTAAATAGAAAACAGAAAATTGTTAGAGGAGGCAGCTCCAAGACTGAAAAGCAACCACAAAATAGAGGCATATTCTTGAAAAGCAAATATTTTTGAATATGCTGTGGTTTAGTTTTTTCTTTAGTTTTATCTTGGGGTTATTTACTTATGTGTTTGATATTGGTGTATATTTCTGCCTTTGAAATCTGATTATTTAGAAATTGTAGTGAGTATGATTCCTGAAGTTTTGAAACTGAAATTTAATGGATGTAAAAAGAAAAATTAAAAAATATTTCTTAAGTGAGTTGTATCTGCTATCTATATACTGTCACCACTTGCCTAAATTAACATTTTTTTAACATTATCCTTTAGATGCTTTGGTACTGCAAACACCTTTTTAACATCTACTTTGTATGTAAAAGTAGTAGAAAACTTATGTCATAAGAAAACCTAAAATAGTCCTTCTTTTTAATAAAACTACAGGGATTTCTTATCTACACGGAAGAGTAAAGAATATTTTATCTTCTCAGTGAGAACATACTTAAATGCTGTCAGAGCACCTTTCCAACAAAAAATATTGTCATAGATATTTTCATGGAATTCCATGATCAAAAATATGTTTCCATGGCTTAGTGACTCATTTTCTAGACCAGTTCTTCAGGCAAGAGCCTCATCTGGGGCAGTGAGTAAGGTTCTAGGATATCTCCAGAGCTGGAAATATTAAGCATCTTGCTAAAGGTTTAATTTGAAGACTCTCTGAACATTTTTAAGTCTAGCATTGTGCATTAGAATCACAGTCACCACTCAATTTTGTTTTGAGGGTACCTGGCAAAATGAGGTATTCTAATGTACCTGAAGTACCTTCTATGAACAGAGAAAGATAACGAATAGAAAATTCGTGTTGATTACCCTAGAAAATTCAAGACACATTTCCATCTTACTGAAATAAACTGTCAAGATTTACAAGCAGTACAGAAATCAGGATCCCAAGCGTTTTTGCACTTCAAACCAGCTTGAACTGGATAAAGAGGTCTGACATTTCATATCTCATTCTGCTTGATATCAGAGAGTCCTCTAATGTCAGAGAACTCTGTGATTTGTACCATATGGGCTTGTAAACTGAAAGTTACTGCAGTGTCTTAATGGATGTAGAAAACAGCATTCCTGGTATTGAATTTTGTGAGAAGATGAGATACTAGACAAATTTTGCACCATTTTTTAGCGAAATATTTGTATTGACATGGATGACATTCAGTATATTTAGTTGTATTTATTTGAACTATTTCACCAAATACAAGATTTTGGAAATATTTTAAAGACTCTCTATATGTATATATGAAAAAAGTTAATTTGTATCTAAAAAGACCAGCTAAGGCCTTCTCAAAATAGTACTAAAACCATCTTAAGCTCATATTCTGCCCATATTTTCTGGCACATGTAGCATAGCAAACACATATTGCATTAAAATATGAGCATCATGGCCATAAGAAATTAATAAAGTGAGCTCGGGAAGTGTTTATTGAATTGTATTTTATATTTGATTTTACTGTGTTTTCCTAAAGTATAAAAAACCAAAGATGTTAATTGTATGACTCTGAGGATGGAAAAGGATGTGGGAGAAATGGCATTGTTGCCTTCAACTATTCACTGACTGATCCAGAGGAAGTAGAGTTTTGTTAATCATGTCAACAGAAATTAGCCTGTACATGCTTCAGCAGAAATTCCTAGTGATAGCACAACCAACAGGGAAGCATCAGTTAAAGGAATCATGATAAGCTGAATGTGAATCCATAAATGATCTTCTTTCCTGAAACAGTTAAGGCTTCAAAAGAAGTCAGCCTGTCATACCCTTTTGAACCCTTGTGATTTATTCCCATTGTGGCAATTAAATAGATTTTAAAATAGCCTTTCTCCATTTAATATAGTGTTTCTTGCCTGTCGAGTTCATTGCTGACAGCAGAATTCCAGAAGTCTTCCATACATTATATATTTACTCTGTAACTATAAGTAGCATATTGCCAAATCCACAGCTATCTGTCTTTTAAGTATCTATCGCTGCAGTATTATCAGAAGGATCTTGAATTAAAATGTTTTTCAATCTTTTTATTAAGAAGATTGGGAAAAAAGAAAGAGGAACAAATGGCTGGTTATGTGCAAACATAATGAAGAAAGCCTAGTCTTTCCCACTGTCACTTGTAGCCTAATGCATAACCATAATACTATTATTATATAAACATATGTTCCTATAGCCATAATCTTAGGGTATATGTCATAACTTCCTTTACATTAGCGATATTTAAAATGGTTCCCTGTAGGAAGAAATACTCCAGAACCACAGAAATTTCAAAGAAGAAATATCTGCATGGTGTGTAAGTTATACAACATTAAATGACATTACCTTTTCAATGATTGATAGATTCACAATAATTGCTAAAGTTATGAATTTAATGAAGACCAGATACAATCAATTAATGTGTAAATTGTAGGTGATAAAATTCCGAGGGGCTGCTAAAATCCAAAATATGTTTTATACTAAGAGTCCATGGATGAAAATAGGCATAAAATAGATTGTAGGTCTCCATTCTCATAGTTAAACAATTTACCCATTAGGTGACAAAGTCATACTCCCTATATACATGCCTCAGAGAAGAATTCAAGGATCCTAGAGAAACATTTGAAATGACACCTAGCAAATTTTGACAACAAATACTTTAAGCAAAATCTTGGAAGGGATTTTCTAGATCACAATTTCCATGATAAACCCATAAAAGCTCACTCAAATCATTTTGCTTGGATCTGGCCCTAGGGTTACACATATCAAAATATAATAAATAGAAATTAATGGATACACTGGCTTCACAGCAAAGGTAGTACCGCATAAAATACTGGTATTAACTTAAAGTCATTTACAGAGGGCCACTTAGAACAAAGCATGGTAGATTCAGAACTATAAAAATTTCTTAGCAGAGTAATGCTTCTTATCCATACAGAGTGCTATAATAGTGCTACTAGCTATAGTGCTTTTGATCATAATTCTAAAACACCGCAGTATCTATTCATAAAGGCTACTGCTTGATTCACCACTCTCTAATGCCAGCTTTTATGCCTCTATAACGACTCTAAGGGTTTTCCTTTTCAATTAATATAGTACTCATGGCAGTTGCCAGGTTGCATAATCCAAGGCTCATTACTCAGTCACAGAAGTAATTTCTCAAAGTCTACAGTTTTCCCACTGCTCAGCAGCTGACCTTGCCCTGTTTGGTCTCCATGTGTTGATGTAATTCAGGCTGCCTAAGACGCAAGCACGAAGCACTGAGGAGTCAAACTCGAAAGTCCATATCTCTGACAAATGAATGCTCTTTACATTGGCATATCAATTTTCTTAACGGCAAGAAGAATGACAACCACAGTAACACTTTAAACGTATCCTAGCAGCAGAAACCAGAACCCCTGGATATATAGCTGTAAGCTGAAAAAAAAAAAAAAGGACACTGTGCCTGCATTGCGGGCTGTTTTTAATAACCAGACAATTTGAAAGTTCTCCACAAATACATTCCATGGTC
Source organism: Cephalopterus ornatus (assembly GCA_013396775.1). NCBI lineage: Eukaryota > Metazoa > Chordata > Aves > Passeriformes > Cotingidae > Cephalopterus > Cephalopterus ornatus. The sequence continues at coordinate 254,270 of VZRE01007937.1, forward strand.
TATTAGGTATGCCTTCAAATGCATGAAATGAGGACACAATCTGGAATTCATACTTCCACTTCCTAGGTTGGTAGTCCCATCAGAGCCTGGCATAGAGATACTGTGTTTCATCAACAACACTTCATCAGCAATTAAGTGCCCAGCATCAAGTCAGAGGGAACTGCTGAGTTACCAGATGATCAGATCAGGCCAAGCCCTTTCCTCTTCGCTCTGTATACCAACAGAACAGCACACACTGAACATAGGGACTGGATCACCTTCTCCAGAGGACTAGTGTTAACTAAAAACTGCTATTTCTTTCAACGGACTCATACTTTGCGTTCTCATGGTGGCTGGCAGAGTTAAGTCAGAAGACAACAGTTTTACAGGGAAAGTCACATAGCTGTGCTTCTAAAGTAGGTGAACACATCTAAAATGCAGATAAACATCTTTATAGAGGATTTAAAATCTATTTACAAAGTTAAGAAATCAATCTATTATATATTATCTAGGATTTCCTGTCCTTATAAAATTCTTTGGAAGAAAGGGAAAGGTATTTCATATAAAGATTTTTTTCTCCTAGCACTTCATTTGTACAATTGTATGTATATAAATATATATATATACAGATGTGAGTAAATTTCAGTGATATGAAAAAGACATTTTATAATAATAATAATCATCTAAGCAGCAAAAATGCAACCAATTTTAAAATTGCTAACTTGTATCTTTAACTGTTTTATATTTGGTCACAAGATGATCAAAATTTATCCTGGTCATTCAATTACACAAAAGAATTTACTTTTATGGGCATAATAATCATAGAATCACCAAATGGTTTGACTTGGAAGGGACCTTAAAGCTCACCTAGTTCAATTCCCACACCATGGACAGGGACAGCTTCCACTAGATTAGTATGCTGAAAGACCCATCCAACCTGACCTTCAACATTTGCACTGATAGGGAATCTACAACTTCTTTAGGCAACCAGTTCCAGTGTCTCACTGCCTTCATGGTAAAAAAATTTCTTCTTACATCCTGTCTAAACTTACTCTCTTTCAGTATGCATCCCTTATTTCTTGCCCTGTCATTACAGCCCCTGTTAAAAGGCAAATTTGGTTTGAGAAAGCAAGAAGGCTTTTCCAGTTTATTAAGAAAACTATACGTGAGAAACCAAGATATATTAGTTTTAAGTTCTTCAAGGATTAAATTATCAGAAACAATCAATTCAGCAGAGTATCTAAAGATAGTAGTCTCTTTGTGGTTTAGTTTTTTTAAATATATGTAGGTATTGTTTATCCTAAAAGGCAATTAAAAATATGAAATTTTAGAAAACAATGACTCAGTCTTTCTTAAGTAAAATTGCTAACTAGTAAAAAGAAAAAAAAAGTCACTTTTTAATTCACGTTTTTCAGCTTGCTGATTAAAATTGTTCATTTAAATCAGTGAATTTAAATCAAATTAATCTGTCCTACTTTAAAGTAATTAGAAGATCAAAGATTCTTTGTTAACAATGACATTAAATAGTATTAGTTAAAAGGCTAGCTGTTCTATGACTCTCTTCCCAAACTGTTTACCAAAAAGTCTTCTATACCGAAACTATGTTGTTTTATATCAAAGAAGACTTTTTATTCTGTTTTTTATTCCCTGAGGATTTGTTTATTTATATTAGAAGCTGATTTTTTAATATCCTTCATTTGGCTTTTATCAGCATTGTATTCTCATTTTTTTCTTTTAACCTACATCTTAAAGCGAGCATCAGGAGACCCATCATCTCAGCAACGCACTCAGCAAAAGTTAGACCTTAAGAAGAACTTAGAAGTTTTAACAATGAAAAGTAATCAAGTTATCAATTGCTTATTTAATTAGATTTTTTCTAATTCAAGTAAAATTAATTAATGTAATGCTGTATCTTCTTCCTACAGTGTACAGGGCAAAGATGTGAACTTACAGCCAAGAGAATTGTTGGATTACAGCCTGAAAGAGTTAGAGACTTCACCAATCTCACGTGAGTGACCTTTTATGTAAAAAGACAACTTCTAAAGGGAGGGAATTCAGAGACAAGAGAAGTAGTGGGTCCAGAAAGAAAATTCTCTCTTTTCTGGGAAGAGAGAGAAAATGGGAGGGGAAGAAATTGACTGAGAAGGCATTTACGTCATTGCTGGGGACCATAGCTTAAATAATAATGACCGATTTCTAAACTCTTGAAGAGCTATGACTGGTTTCAGAAATTGTAAAGAGCCTGTAGGTTTCGTATAGCTTAGGTTGGTAACAATTTTCCTGGAATTCTAGAGTCTGTTAGGGATTGAGAATAAATTTATTAATAAAAATTGAGCCAAAAATCTTAAGACACTCAAGAATTGGAATCTAATGTGAAATCTAGTGATTATATAATTGGAAAGAGAACTATAACATCAGATCAAGGGTTACAGGCATTTTTTTTTCAGGTATTTAGGCCTAAAGTTACTTATTTGTTATAACAGTTAGACACATAACTTGTAATTTTGATAATTTTCATGTTTGCCATGAAAAGGGCACTGGGACTGAAATGCACTGGAAGTACTGCAAGCCACACATCCTACCACAAACACATCAGGTTTTTTAGTTGCACCCTTCCCATTGCCTTTGATCTTCATAACTTTTATGAGAGAAACTATGTGTATAATCTTCATCTTTTGACATGGCCTTTCACTGCAGAAGAGAAATGGAAGTGCTAGTTTTGGCTTATGGAAAAAAAAAAAAACAATGTACCCAAATACAGTCTATACTTCCAGAAAGAAGTAGAGAGTATTTAATGACACTCTGTTCCCATTAGAGTTAGTAGACTTATGAGAGCCTAGTTTGCAAAGACTTTTCACTTGTTCATTTCCAGATCGGAAGCCGAAAGGGACTCCTAACGGCCATGAAAGAAAAGGAAAATATAAAGCAAAACACTAGACTGCTCCTGTTATTCCCTCTACTTTCCCATACTTTGAACAATTGTTCAGATGACAGTTCTAACAAGACTGTCATTCCTTATGAAATGACGGATGAAAGTGTAAGAAATAATTTTATGTTATTACCAAGTAGCAATTTTTGTAATTTTTATGAGCATGACCCAAAATGAAAATCAATTCCAGACCTTACCCTTTGACTCGTCCTTTAAGATCCCACCAAAATTCTGCCAATGAATGCAGTATTAATTGGAAAAAGAGATCAATTTATCAGCTGAGACATTGAAGACCATTCTATGAAGACCATTATGGGACTGTCTGTAGAATGTAAAAAAGTTAGATTGCTTCATCTGTCTGAATAGTAATTGGTCAAATATGCAAGTGGAACAAGACTTAAAAGATCACATTTCTGAACTAACATGAATATTTGATTTCCTAAACAACTACTTTCACAAAAAAAGAACAAACAAACAAACAAAACCAAGCAACCAAACAAAAAACCCAAAACTGATGTCTTTGAACTGTATTTAATTTAAGGAGTAAGAGATTATCACAAAGGACGGTATGTTTACATTAAACATCTTCAGGAAAGGGACTTAACCTAAGTTTAGACAGTACACTTTAGGAAAGGGTAACAAAACAAGAAACAAAAGAAGCTTATCAAGAATGCCCTGATATCAAAGGAGAAGACATTAAAACCTGTAAAGTCTATTTAAAAACTGTACCATGCAGTCATAGGCATGGGCTTCCTTTTATATAAAGTAGACATGGGTGGATCAAGAAAAACATAATAAAGTTCCACAGTAACTTCTGTCTGCTGAAGCAGAAGGCAGGAATTAGAATGGAAGAGGACATTATATGTAGGGTGAATAATTTTTCTTTATATGCTTGTTTACGGTAAAGTTACTTACATATCCTCCTCCAACAAATCTATTTCAGGTGTTAAAGAGTCAATATAAGAAGATACCAGTGTTTCAAAACAGACTATATTTGAAAAAAACTATACCTCAATGAGGAAATATTCAATGAGATCAAAAGCTGCAAAATCAGAAGGAGTAAGAATAAAGTCATCAAACCGATAACAAAAACATACATAGTTTTATAAATGCAATCTAAACTGATAGAAAGAAATCCCAAATTGATTGAGGGTATTCCATGACAGGGCTGAGCCAATTTAAATAAATGAAATTCATACTAATTTAGTTGAAGTTGTTCAACTTTCGTGTGGCCAAAGCAATTTCCATAATTAGGAAAATATTAGTGTTGTTCTAGTTTTAAACTACTCTAGGATACATAAGGAATGAAAATCAGTCTCCTTTTCTTTAGTGTATGGAAAATAGTCAGGAATTTGCAGTAGAAGAAGAAATGCAAGAATTAAATTAAAAAAAACCACAACAACCTACCAACCAAACAACAACAACAAAAACGAAACAACTCTGTTTCTTGACCATGTGATGGACTTTGATGCCTTTAATTCAAGCAAGATGAACTCATATAATTCCAAAGAAAAGGGAAACGGGAAAGGGAAAAGAGGAAAAAAGAGAATACATCCTAACTGACAAGTAAAAAAAAAAGGTAATTTAAGGTTATTTCAGACTGAATAGTTTCAGAGACTTGAAGCCAGGTCTTTAGCAATTCGAGTTCATCAGGAATTGTCTATTATAGTGTTCACCAATGGAAACATGCTTTTTCTTCAAACATTTCAAGAGTAGGTTTGGAAGTACTTCTACTGAGGACAATTAATATCACACTGAGATTGATGTAAAACAGGTGAGACCTAAAGGCTGCAAACTCTAAGATTAAGAGGGAGGTTCCATGATCGCTATGTTTTTGAGTCCTATACTGTAACAAAAAACTCAAGAAATCCATTGAGCAAAGAGCACTGTGTTCGTCACTTTACACTATTGATTGCAAGTAATTTAAAACATGTTGGTTTAGAGAACTATGAGCTTTTTTGGTGGAGGAAGTTCAAACATCTGCCAGATTAAAAGACTCACACAGAAAATAAAAATGAACTCAATGCAAACCGTATGTCTGCATAGGGGGAGAACAAATTGATGAGCACAGGAGAAGAGAGCTTTCAGAAATTAAAATATTTGTGCAACTGCATTTGACTTTTCTTGAATCTCAATTTCATCTTCCCTGTGAATGGCAAGAGTTCCATTCAGCTGGCGTTTACCAAAGGGACTCAGCTCATCTCTTTTGAAACATTTACTTCCAGGGGTTGTAGTATGTGGGTATGTAATTTTGGAAGAGTTTAGTTGTATGCATTCATTGTAAGGCAACATAAATTCCAGATATAAAGCACATTATTAATATGTAGGAAATGCAGGAGTGAATCAAAACCATGTGTGAACAGAAATAAAAGTGGTAGAGAAGAGCTGAAGAGAATGATTTGTTTGAGCAAAGGTCAAATAAATAAATAAATAATGGTCAAATATTTAGGTCACTTTTAAAGTTACTTGCCATCCACTCATTTAGGCAGGCACTTTCTCACACAGCAACCTCTCTTCATGTATTTAATAAATGTCAGATGTGGGAAAGGGTTCTACACCAAAGGTTCCATAGATATGAGTAAAATGACAAAGTAAGGATTAAATGTGAAAACATAAAAACAGGAAAGATTGAAAGAAATAATTTATCTAGGAGGAATATATCTGAGAGGTACTCTGTATAAATAATATCACTGAGAGATTCACACCCTTTAGTGAAAATACAGGAAAGTATTTTGTCCTGATCAACAGTGCTCTTATCATGTCATTCCCAGAGTTTAGATGATATAATACCTTTTGCTTAGATGATGACATAGAACAATACCTAAATCAAAAATAAAATAGAAATATCATCTATATATATTTATCTTGGCCTATATATAAAAAACATATATAATATATATAGATCATTCATAGGTCCATTATGTTTAAATCTCTGACCTCAAACAAAAACAGGGATCAGTTTATTTACAGGATATACTATTGCATTCTTTGCATAAAGGAGAAAAATAGTGATTTGGTTGGGGGTTTTTTGACATACACATAAAATACTTTGTAATGTTCAAACACAAATATATTTTTTTTTCCAATGCACACTATTTTTCCTTTGTTACTCATTCTCTTCTAATCCTCTCACCAGATTTCTCATATTAAAATATGATGATGCTTCAAAGCTACAAAGCTTCTGAGACTTTCTCTGATTCATAGTAAAATAACATAGTCCTGGATCTGTTCCACTTACTCACATGGAATAGTAATCTATTTAGGCAGCAATTTCAATTATAATAATGTACTACTCAGTGAATAAGTTTTATTCATTTGTACAAGTATAGCATAAATTCATGTACTGATGACACCTTTTCTCACTTTCAGAATAAAACAGATATCATATGTGAACATTTTCCTGATCTCTGAAAAATGGGTGTCTCTCACACAAAGTACGAATCTGAGAAAGTAAGACCCTTGAATTGTAAACACTGTTTTAATTCTCTTTCTTATATAGAGTGGTACTCAACATTTTGAGAAAACTTAGTCTGAAATGAGAGTAGCTGCCCCATGCACATTCCCTTATTCATATACTTTATTCTCACCTGTACCTCTGTTTTATGCCTTCATAATTCAGGAAACCTCCTGAACTCTGAAATGATTTCCTTATTTTGAGGAAACAAACCATTTGAGCTTATTTTATTTTTAATTTTTTTTTTTGCATGTATCGTTCCCCTCTTTACTTGTGCACAGGATGCGATTTTCTAGTGTGTGGCCTGTGAAGATCCTGTGCATATCCATTATTCCTTAATATTTTCATTGTCATGGGAACTGTGTTTGCATTTAAATAAAAAATGAAAATCCATGCTTGGATTTTTGAACTTGCTTTTTAGCTAGATCCAAATGCAAAAGTTAAAACTTAATTTGGTAAATTAGAAAACCCAGTCTTCCCATTATCTGATCTTACTGGCCTACTGAGTTTAACTACAGCTTCCTATTTTTTCACAAATCTCTTGATACTTAGTTTCTTCAAGCATAAACTACAAGTTTCATACTTAGGGAAAGCTCAAACACATAGTTTATTCCAGAGGAATCTCTTTAAGGTAGGAGTACCATTGGGCAAATGTAATACTAGAAATTGAGCCAATCTAAATACAGAGTGCCTGTGATGTTAAGATAGCTAAAATGTAAAAGTAAGAGTGACCTGTGTCAATGATGTTCAAACTGTGAGCTTTGAGTGCTTTTGATCCTCAAGACATCAAGTTCTTGCTCTTATGAAAGAGGAGGTAAGGAGAAAATTTGTGTACATTTATGAGGTGAAAGTGTTTCATGAGCTTCTGTAAGATCCCAAGTCTTGAGCTACGAGCTCACCAAGGGAGTAAAAAAAAAAAAAAAAATTTAATTTTATATATAAACAAAACCCATATATATAATATATATAAATTTATATTTATTTAAAAAATATACAAGGCTCCAACAATATCCACCCTCCTTGCGAACACATTAGAAGAGCCTTCCGTTCTTTCAACGCCTTAAGAGAGAGAGAGCTCAAAGGAAAAATGCTGCACACATTTTCTCAGGAGGTACTTTACAGGTAAACTTTAGGAAATAAGAGAACTTGGCAAAAGTTTTAAAGGTAACATACAACAAAACAAAGCATTCCACAAAGCATTGACTTAGCATATGCTAACCCACTGAACTTAGCAAAATCCAATCCATTTGGTCTCAAGTTACCCAAAATAATAAGAAAGGAGATTAAGAGAAGAAGAAGGGGCAAGGAAAGAGAGACAAAAAGAGAAAATCATAGCTACCACCAGAGTCCTGTGAGAGTCCAGCTTTCACGTGGCCAGGTGGTAGATGCTCCTACTGTGCCAGCCAATCAGAGGGTAGGTTAGAGGTTGCAGGGTGCATGGAAGTGCACATGGAAGCGCGTGGCACTGCTCCTGGGCTCTCTTTGACTGACAGCTGCTCCAGGGTCACCCCAGGAGTCTCGCAGGGGCTGGCATCTGGGACATTACCTCACCTCCTGAAATTCAACCTGCCTGTCCCCACCAGACACACACCTGAGTTGTTCTGAGCCAGTATAATAATCCGGTGTCTCTCAACCGCCCCTTGGGATTTTTATATACCAAAGTATTTGAATCAGGCTTACTGTTGATGAAGGCATTAAGAGTGGAGATTAGCAGGAGGCTATTTAGCTGAGCCTATTAATAGATATTGACCAGAAGGGATACGAGCAGACGTTATCTTTTCCTTGGTAACAGTGATTCCTTGGTTTCTCTTTTGGTTGAGGAGAAACAAATACAGGAATTTACTTTAACTTTCCCTGAGATGCAGAAGAAGCTCACAGAGGTGGAGGGTTTTAACACTTCAGAAAGCGAAAACACATTTGTAAGGAAAAGTGATAGTTTCCAGCTAATGACAGCAGAAGAGTTGCTCTCATCAATTTGCCCAACCCATGCAATTTTCCTGTTAAGCAGTAGACTCTTCCCATTATCCAATGTAGAGAAATACAGAAGGGAAAGAGTGAAGAGATAGAAAATCGCATGTACCAGGAAAATTGTGCATTTTTAAGGAACCTTTCAACACTGCCTTGTGTACCATGGAAAATGAGAAGAACAAAAGAAATAAAAAAACATGTCTTATCATGTGTAGTTCATGATGAAAAGCTGACCAGCATTATGAACAAAGTCAAAACCAGTACTTTTGGAGGTAACAAAAAACTTTCAAACAAAGCACATTGCCCGAAAGGTGATTAAAATTTTCAATTGTTTTGAAGTTCCAGAAAATGCATCCCCTGATATAGACAGAAATTAGTGAAGCTCCACTCTTCATACAGTGGTCAAATAAGAAACGTTTGACAATTTTTACAATACTTGCTTTGGTAAGACTTCCACATTTCTCTGAAGTCCTTAGACTAAAAGTAAAATAAATTCACAGTGAAATACTTACGGTCCTCTAGGTTAAAAATGTAAGATAATGCAGCTGACAACGGATTATGATGCAAGAAAATGCAAAATGAGACGCATCTTCCCCTTTAATAGCAAAACCTTCTGAACCATCCTTGAATCTTTTTTTCTTTTTCTCACTTTTTTTCCTTTGTCATACAGCAGTTCAGGGTATTATTGTTTAACAACTTTTTGTAATTTACACAACAAAACAAATGTTAGCAGCCATGTCAGTTTCTGATAATCAAATGTTTTCTCATCAAGTGAGATTGTACAGTTGTGTGATTTGAATAATTAAATGTATTTATTTAAATAGACAAAAAAAATATTGGGGGGGGATGAAAAGGACAGTTGTAATGTCAGTGTATCAAAATGAAAAGAGATCATTACCACCATATACTGCAGGAATAGAAAAGGATGAAAACCAACAGTTCAGCCATAATGATTTCATTAGGATATGTATGTGGAGAGATGAAAGGAAAAGATCACTAACAGATTGCTGGTGAAACAGAGTGTGAAAGCAGCTGAATGTGGTAATACTTAGAGAAATGAAAGTAGAAATGCTTCAGAAAATAAATATAAACTAAATCTTTTACTCTGTTTAAGACAAGGCACAAGCAAAAGATAAAATACACATTTTGTCAATTCACCTTGAAGTCATTGATCTCTTTTGCACATTGAACCTAATGAGGCAAGTAGGAGAAAATTGTAATGGGCCTTTCATGTGTGTATTGTTGGACTTGGATTATTGTGTAGAACTAAATTGTATTTTCTATTGAAAAGTCTTTCAAATAATGCAGGATTATATTACAAATAAGATTATAAATATTGTTTTTAATATATTGGGCTTCTTTAACTATAAATAAATATACATTATGCCAACTATGTAAACACACACACCTTTTTAAAGTAGCTACATAGTATTTATGAATATCAATTCAGATGGATAATTTTGGGGGGACTATGTTTTATATGGACAAGAAAATGAAACTGGAGACCTTTCCATCCTCTAACTGCTTTTTATTTAATTCAGTGTTCTGAAGATCTATATGAGATATATTTCAACATTGGCTAAAATATCTTCATAAGGATTTGTAGTTTTACATCATACATCTTTGCAATGCATTTAGAAATCATCTGTAATAAGGCCCTCATATACGCATTGAAAGAGTCTATATATATAACAATTATAAAAGCTAAACTGTGTCATTTTTGCACACAATCATAACAAAAGTGTTAGACTATATAAGCCAAATAGTGATGTTTTTTATATATTCAACAGTGTGCTTAAAATGCCTCCTAAAATGAAACCCAGGAAGTACATTACTGAAGTCACCTAGAGAATAGCCATTAGGAACTGCTAAGTGCAGGGATAATTCTGAGCCCCCTCTGCTTTCTGGAGATTATGCTACTTTTCACCGTTTCCCACTACAGACTGTGTTTTCCTGAAACAAGTTTCTAACCAGCCAGTATTTTCTGTCTGTAACCATGCTTTTAAATAAAAGAGGACAAGAATGAATCAGTGATCTCCAGGCTGACATTGCTTATGGCTAGCTTCTCTACCTGTTTCTTTTTGAGGAGAGTGACCCAAAACAAAACAAACAAACAAACAAAACTCACCCCAACAACAACAAACAAACAGAGCTAATTTTAAAACAATAACCGAATAACCACTTAAGAACCCATTACACCTGTGTACATCCATGCATATCTTCATTAGAACTGTGAATGTATATACCTGTTGTTTATTTGTAGATCAAGCAGAGCCAGAGCTCAGACTCAAACACAATCACAAAATCATTCATACATTTTGGCTTCTAATATGCTGTGGAATGTTTCTAACAGTGCCCAGTTACAATCCAGGATGTAAGAGGGATTGGTACAGTTCTGGCAGGAATTATGGACAGGATCATGGTTTTGGGAAGGGAGATAATTTAACACAATATGAATATGAATTATGTAGTACTACTCTAGGATACAACCAAACATCTTTCATGCCCTCATGTCAGGGTTAAAAACAGTGTGTGCAAACAAAGAAGTTTCCTATATAAACCAAATATTGCTAGTAAAAGTTGCCTTTTTTGTAGTCCCAGACCTTATTCTTTTCAGGACATATTAACTGGGATTAATAGTTACATCATGATAATATCTCAAGGAACTTTTTAAGGCTTTTGTGCATATGTAAGTGTAGCAACATGAATATTCATGTCCAGGATGCTATGGTGTACAATGCTGTATGAACACTGCTAATAATCTCAGTTCCCTTGGTATTTCTGTAGCCTATTGTTTCATTTTCTTCAGTTATACTTTTCAAACTATTGCTCAGTGCCAATCAAAATTCTTCAGGAACCTTCAGCATTAACCTTGACAGACCTTTCTTTGGAACTAGAAAATTAGAAGGTTTCTGTTTATCAGACTCACCTCATACCCACAAGACCTAGAATATCTGACTTTTTTTTTTTTAAGCAATACAATGGGAATGCAACCAGTCATGCCACTGAGTGAATGCAGACTCTCCTGATTGCTTCTTTTGCACATCCTGTTTGTTCAAATCCTTTTTTTTCCACCTACATTTTCCCTGGCCACTTTGTCATTATGTCAATTACTAACTGACAGAGTGATATGTGTGACATAAATTTAGAAATATGTTCACTTCATTGGCTCTATTATTTTAATGTCAAAATGCAGGTATGAGAAAAACAGCAGCATGAAAGCTGGATTTTCATCCCTCAAAACTGAAAAGGAAAAAGTCAGAAACACCTAAGAAAATTACTTATCTTTCACGTTACTTTTTTCCATACAAATAGGGAATTTCATTCAATAACAAAGAAAATGTCTGTGACATATTTCTAATATGACTTTATAGTGCCTGTAATTCCTTTATAATTTTACAGTTGATTAAGAGGGAAACAGACACAACAGCCTTTCTGTTGAAGCTTTTTATTACATTAATTGTACTGCTTTGTCTGATTGCTCAGAACTTCTACCATACCTACATATTTTATGTTAAAAGTAACTGACTTTAAATTGCTATTATTGATGAGACAAAATCTACACTGATTAGGTGACAAATGTACAGCTACATTTATAGGTGTGTGTGAAAAAACCAATAGTTCTGTTATTTGGTGGCTACTGAAATCTACCAGCCTCAGTGACTGGACTACTACATCTACCAGTGACTCAGTGACTGACTCTGTGGACTGGACTGTTCAAGAGATGTGATCCAAAGTGATTTTAATATATGTAAGTAAAACTAAGATTTTAATTTCTTTTTTATCAAATATAGTGTCCTTTCAATCTGGCAGGGCTTTAGGTACTCAGGGCATATAAAATTAAAAGAAGTCTAATTTTCTCCCCATAGATAAATTGCCAAATGAGCAAATAACAATGTTCTGGTATTATCTACTTAACAAGGGCAAAAAAATAAATGAAAATTAGGGTATTTGCTTCAGCACATAGCAGCATTGGATAATATTATACATAGAACAGGGAGCCTGTATTTTGGCCAAGAGTAGATGTCAAGGCTTGGGCACCATGCCTGAAATGCTATTATTAGATTGGGAAAACAGATTTACTGAACACGTTACAATCTTGTCTTCATTTTGCTACATGAACATATATTAAACAGTGACGTGAAAGGGCTGTGATAAGGTTTGAAGTACTCTAAATTATTGGAGTTAAACATAACTCTTTATCCAAATCAGAAGGTCTGGCCTGAAGTGCCAGTACCCTAAGCAAGCCAGTAATGGCTTACAAAGTGTTTGAGCTCAGAATATGAGTAACCAAGAAATATATGTTCATGGATGTTTGAATTTCATTTGTACAGTGTTAGTAAACAGTGGGCAAAATCTCCTTCACCGGGGAATGCAGAATTCAAGGAAAGTACTTGGAGCTGGAAAGACTGGAGTTTAGGAAGCATCCATATGTTACTGTTGTAAGTTAAGATGCTAAGAAAAAAACCTGGGCACAGCCACCGCTTTGCCTTTTCTGAGTAAGAAAGTCTCCTGCAATATCTCCTGGATCATGGTAATTTGCCAAATCTTGCTGTTTTGGTGTCAAGGCATACTCCTAGTTGTTTTATGTAAACAAACAGCATCAGTAACTGAGTCTGTTGTTCTTTCTTAGAAGCAAAATCTGATAGCCCGTGTTCAGACTTCCTCCACTGGATTATCATAATGTGCCTCACTATCAGATCAGGATCTATTTGGAAGATGTTGTTCTGAGTGGGAAAAATAAAAGTGAGTTCCATTATATTTTAGATAATATTTTTAAGGGCATGTAAAGAAACTGGTTTGCAAATTCCCTGTCCATCTCCTCTTCCCCGGAGTACGCTAGAGTACTACTCCTGACTTCTAAGGCTCAAAACACTTTGAGCAATGCACTCAGGAAAGGGTTTTTTCCCAATCCTACCAGTTCTTCTAATTAATCAGAAGATAATTCCAAATCCTATGACAGGAGCAAAGAGAATGCTAGTGCTTAATTTTCCATAATGTTTCTATTGCTCTCTCCCTTCATATTCAAGAATAACTTGAAAGTCTTGCCCTTCTCAGATTTTTGTGAAGCCAGTCATATTGAACAGATGCATGCAAAGAGTTAAGGTTTACTGAGGAAGAGAATTCATTTGGGGAGCTGGAAGTGCTAGGAGTTTTCATTGGCAATAGACTTTTGCTGATTGGTTGATCTATTTTGGCTAAAATTTGTTGCTGATTTTTCTCTATGCTTAGGGATTATGGGTTTTTTATTAATTGATGGCAGTAAGAATGGTATTTTATATGAATTTTGAAGGACTATTTCTGCAATGTAAATATAGAAATACTACCTGCTCATTCACATCATGCAATGCTCGGAGAGAATGCCCATATCAGACTGAAGGGTAGAGGATTCACACATTTGAACCGCAACTAAAAGAGATCATTAAATTAAAGAGTCCCTGGGCCATGATATAACATTCTAAGTCACTTCCATGCTGTTGCCATGTTATAATTCTTAGGCATATTAATTGTGAGGGAGGTGCTCCCAGTAGGCTATTGAAACTTCAAATTTAGGACCTTAGTCACGCAAATGTCTTATAGATCTTCAACAGAATTTTCCCAAGTAGTTTTCTAACAAAGGTTATCCCTCCTGTATGCAACAAATTCAGAAATATTCTAAATTATCATATATGCATGGTGAGATGAGATCTCTCAGTATATCAGTGCAGTTCTGCTCACATTACACATGGTAATAGCCAATTTAATTTTATTAGTCTATACATGTTTTTCATTGACATCTGGAGATTAAGACTTCTTCCTGAAAGTAGAAATTATTCATATGACTGTGGACTTTGATTTTAATCACACACCAAGGCCAAGACAAGGCTTTACTGAAAGCTATGTTGATTATGAACACATTTGATATTTTCATTATTTTAGTGGCACCTCAAACAATTGAGTAAACATTAAATTCTAACCATTAGTCTTTGCAATTTCATTAAATACAAATAGAATAAACCCTGAATGAGTTTAGAGGAGGTTATGGACTCAGTAAACATGTTAGACATAATAAGAGAAAAATAGGCGGGGAAAGATGGAAAAAAAGAGAAAATAATATTACAAGGATTGAAGAGTCACTACCTCAATCCTATTAGGCAAGTATTGTTTTACTGATGCTCACCAGTCCCTCACACTTCAGAAATGTTGTCTAGTTTGGCCTTCAATATGTAGAGGTCAATTGAAATCACAGAGCATCACTTTTTTTTTTTCAGTTTTTTGTTATTTTTTCTAGCCCTTAACTCTGTCATTAACTCTCGATATTTCTACTATCCACAACAACTTTGAAGCTTGCTAAATCTTGATTCTTAACTCTGTGGGATACTGGACAATTTATACAGCAATTTACAGACATGTCAAAATAGTACTCTAATTTAAAATCCCAGAAGAATGAGTATGGAAAGGTGGAGATGGATCATAAGCTCTGCATCCTGTTTCTTTCTTGTTCATCTTTTCTTGATCACTATCTTCTACAATTGCAGGTGCAGAAAAATGTTCACAGAAGAAAACAATTTACAGTGAAGTAAAAAAGAGATGTCTAGGCCCACATATATATTGGTTTTTGAGACAGGCATACCATTGGACTTTGTTCTCCTTTCCACTCCACTATCCCACCCCCAAAAATATAGTTTACCAAGAAAAAAATACACTGGTTATTCTGATTTCACATAGACCAACACTGCTGTGATGTAATTGCAAAAACTTGCATATTTCAAAATTACCTGGCTAGCAGATTACATATACCCCTATAAAGGGAAGCTCAAATGTACACACAAATGTATTCTACATTGAATTATTTCCTAAAAATAATATATTGGTTGTAATTTATTATTCCGACAATTTTGTAAAACATTATAAGTTGGTTTGTTTTTTTTTAATTTAAAATGCTCTGTAGAAATGTGGGATTTGTTATATAATTAGCAAAGTAAAAGGTCAGAATGGTACACACACATATGTTTGTGTGCACACGTATCTATATGTAATATCAATCATAAATCATAAAATTTCAGAGATTTCGTCTCCTGCAAACTGCAAGGTTTTTTATGATGTTAATTTTTTGCTTTGTGTCTTAAAAATATATTTAAAGACATTTATACTAGGGGCTTTAACATTTAAAGTCTGAACAAAATATTTGTATAAGTTTGCTGATCTTTTTATCACACTCTTTTTTTTTCACTGCTTCTCTGTAAATGATTTGGCGGTGTAAAAATATAATGACCTTACAGTCTAAGTGACTTTTCTGAGCAGTGAAACTAGTGATTTCATGGGATGACTAAGTTCAAGATTCTATCTCCTTGAAATTTGTTTCCAGGATGTTAACTGCAAAGCAAGTTATATATAGCAGTAAATGCATGCTTAATTTGTGCAGAAATCATGGTGTGATGAATACAATTAAGAGCCTCGGAGGGAATAATTATATTACTGCATAAAGCTGGTGGATCTCAAATTGCTTGGTGCCTGGACTTTAAATTGGCCTGCGTTCCTGTTGTGAAAGTCATTCACAGTAGTAACAAAGCTGCAGTCAGAAATAGGGTAGTTTCAAAGTCATGTAAGTATATTTACTCATCTACTGCAAATGACAGAGCCTACAAAATGGAAGCAGCTTTAGAGGTAAATTAATAAAAAGTTAATTCCATTAAAAAGTGTGCGATCAATTATGAAATTAAAATATAATAAACAGTGTACATTAAAGCATTGTTTCATGCAACAACAAATCTTGCAGAAATTATAATATCCTAATGGTTGCATTTTCTTCCATACATACACAAGTAGCATGTTGTGGTTCTTACATGGTCTTTCCAGTCTACCATAGGTACTTCCAAGAGGCTTTAATGAAGACCTATAATTGAATTTAAAGCCACAAATGTAGCATAAGTCTAAAATTTGACTAGTAGACAATTGCCTCATAAAGGATAGTCAGATTCCACCCCTAAGATGTATTATAACCAAGGTCAAGAATTATAGGACTGTGATTCAATCATCTTAACAGCCAAGCACAATTCAATGGTCTGACATAGGGTTGCATGTCCTAAAGTATTTTTCATAATAATTTTTTAACAAGCTAGTTGTTCAACTTTTTTTCCCCTCTATTATTGAACATCTAGCAATAGTCTTACAAGAGGTTCACTTGACTCTGTGACCTAAACCTGAAATTTCTTAGCACAGGATACAGCAGCTGCTGCAGCCCATTTAAGGTTTGAGGCTTTTGAATTTATTCAGCTTCTTTCAGCATTTGGAAACCATTTTCCTATTCTTCTACTTGATTTTATGCTTCTCAAACACACTGCAGGAAACATGAAATCGTGTATGTTGCACTAGAAAAAAAAAAAACAGCTAATATATAGTGACTGGTTCTAAGGTCAGTGGCTGTGAAATATTACCCAAGGGAGAAAAAAAAAATTACAGAGATCTGAAACAGTGATTATGATGTAAAAATAAAGGCTATGGGCATTATTCCTGAACTGTGGTAAATTTTCTTTTCCCTGGTCAGTATTTTATAAAACTCCTATTTGGAAAATAGGTATCATTACTCTTGATACATTTCTAAGTCATTTGAAAAAAGGTATTGTGGCGGTGTTTGCTTCATCAGGCACACTCTTTATGTGAAAAAATTAATGCATAATTTTTAAAACTTATTTTTTAGATAATTATTTAGAACAGTCTATAGATAAAACTGGCAACATAAGAGCTATAACTCAAGGTTTGTGTACCCTAAGACATCATTATAATATTGGTGATGCCATAATAACAATGAAAATAGAGTATGACTTTAGCTATACCAGGATTTCATAATGTTGTCCATTGCCACAATTCTGCTTCCCATATAAAATTAATAGTGAATGAGAATTTAGTTAAGGACTTCATGTTGGAACTTTTCCTCTATCAGGTCAAATTAGTGGATTTCATGTTTCTGTAAAAGTTTTATTCAAATTGTGTGCTGTGGTAATGGAAAGCCTGTGCCAATTTGCCTGAACTGTTCTTTCAATACACTGGAAAGTGTCAAATATACAAGCACCCTATTGAAAAAAAACATCTGCTTCTTCTTTGTGCTGGAGAAGATGGCCAATGTAATGTAACATCCATCTTCAGGCACAAAACCTTATTCTCTCTCTTCCTACATCTTCACAGGTGAAAAAAAATCTTCAAACTACAGTCCTTAGAGAAAGATGAATCAAAATTAGCTTGCACAGCATCCACTTAATTACTGTTTTAGTCAACACCTTTGCATGGATAAAACTTGCATCCAATGGGACTGCTAGGAAAAAACAGTCTCCAGATGACCTGTAGAAGCTGCATAATATTGCAAGTAAAACCATGCTTACAACTAAGGTTTCCTTTAAGGTCAAATAAAATCAAAGTGATATCCACACATTAGCTGCCATATTAATTACAAGACTCCTATCAACCACTCTTGATAACTCAAAATTAGCACAAGGGCTGCTTTAAAATATAGAGGATAAGTTTCTACATTCCTTCTCTTTTTAATCAAATTCAACCACAAAGTAAATACCTTGTAATGATATTTTTTTAATAAAGAATTTGTTAGTGATACATATTTTAATAAACATCCTCCGTATCTCAGTGTAGGATAGTTCTTGCCTTCGTTTCTGAAAGGTATTCACAGTGCCCAGATGTTAAACTGTAGAAATTTCTTTTCCAACAGTAGCATCTGGCTTATTGGCGGGCTCTACTTGCTCTTTTGTTGGCTTCACTGCAGTTGTCTTTAGGCTGTGAAATGATTAGGATACTGATGTGATATCTTATTCACTAGAATCCCACTGCTTTTAGCTAACTTATGGTTTCTGTTCTGTAACACTTCCAAATAATCCAAATAACAACAAAATTTCTCCGAAAGATTTCTGCATGAGCTGAAAGCAATGGGGGAAAAGTCCAAATGCTTTCTCCAAGGATAAGGCAGAATGAATGCTTTGCAGAACAAATTGTGGAAAGGATGACAAAAAAAATAATAGCTAATAGATATTTTATTACTATAATGTGATTCAGATTTCCAGGATAATAAATTTCTTTTTGAAGAAATTGTTGATAAAATGCTTTATGTTCTCCTTAAGCAGGATTCACTTTATTTATAACATGAGAGGGCATCTTCCTTATATCCTACGTGTGAAATGCCGTATAAACATAATAGAAAGCATATCAATTTTTAGAACTGTATGCTCTCTTGAGGAAAGAAGCAAGAGTGGGCAAAAACATATTACCTACATTTTTAAGTAAATTGCCAGCCATGTAGGGATACAGGTATGTACTGAGCTTTTGACACAACGTTCCTGTGGTATATACAGTCTTTCTTTTATGATCATATGCCTTTTTGAGCCTAAACTTCAATGCACAGTCTTTTAAATGACAGGTTGATTATTATCTAATGATTTTAAGAAAAATACTTTGTTATTCACTCAATTTCGGGGATGATACTATGCAACATATTCTCAAAAATATTTTTGGAATAGCTACAGAGCAATGATGTTGTAGGTTTTGTTTGTGGAGTAAGAGGAGTTTTGTTCCTAGCAGTGATATAACTTTTTTAAGATGGTCTTTAAGACTTTTTCCTTTGGCCCTATTTAACCTATGAACATTTCATGAAGTTATTTTGGTATTAGATATAAAATTCTGGCATATGGAAGGTAGTCTTTGTTTTCTTACTTATAAATATCCATGCAAACTGCAGATTTAGGTATCAATACTGTCCTCTTTTAGAGTCTCATAATCTTAGTCTGAGCTTGAAAATTCTGGGATTCTCCAGCTGCATTTTGGATCCAAACTGTCATCTGCCCATATCTCTGTTATATAATAATGGAAAAGATTGAGCCAATGTAAGTAAAGCAGATGGCAAAAGGTGCCTGCCGATGAAACAGGAGCAATGGGACTCAACCTGGATGGGTCAGCCTATCTGTTATAGATAATCTCAATTGTCATTGCTCACATCAACTGCTTTTGATGTTACTGTATGTCATTTATATTACATATATATGTGTATATATATACATATATATTATAGATTTCTTTGAAACCTTTACATAATACTGCTGAAATGTTGAAATATTTGGTTTATATATTTGTGTAGAGTTTATATGACACACCCCTACTTAAGAAATCAATGTCATTGGAATTATCTTTAAATTAAACATGAGCCCTTTTGTAAAGATACAAGAGCATTACTTGATATATATAGAATTTGTCTTCTAATTTATGAAAGTATAATGATATTGTATTATTATTATAAAGTTAATCAAGACTTTAATTGGACATCTATGTTACTATTGAGTTGTGTTTTTTTCTTTTACTATAATGCATGTCTTCAACAAGCTGATTATGCAGTGTAGCAATGAATTCACTAATTAGAAAGTTATTATTACATCTATAATGGGCAGGAGTTCTAGCTTTGTAAGTTGCATGTTTAAGATGCTTTCAAATAGAAAATAGAAATAAAAAAATTTAAAAATACACTCCAATAGTTACAGCAGGGTACTTAATCTATGGGCACTTGAGCTGTTTTACTTTCCCTTTTTTTTTGTCTGATGATGCATATTTCCATGTATGCAAAGTAAGCACAAGTTGACTTGACTTAATTCCTCTATGACTTGATAATCTCTCTAACTTATTTTGCATACATGTGAGAAGCTCATGCTAAGGACCCAAAAATATTGTCAGGTTTGGGTTGAACAAGAAGGCAATTTGTTATCCATTTTTAAGCTTGTTTCAGCTTTGAATTTCTCATGAGGGTTGAAATCACATTTTACCTCGGAGCAAAAGCAGAAAAGGCCATATGATTAAGAAACAGAAATATGTTTAATATTAGGAAGTGCAAATGATGACCATATTATAAATTGTGCTCTTTTTTTTTCTTTACCTTTTATTGGAATGATAATTGAACCCTGGTTATCAAAAAACAAGTTTTCTTCAAGTTAAATGAGAACAATGCCTTCAACCAGAAACTGAATCTATGTGACATTTTACTTATAACCTGAAGTTTCTACTTTCAAAATGTTTTAAAGTTATTCATACAACTCATTCTTCCTTGATTTATCTCACCATACGTATCAAAGATGTAAAAAGTTGTAATAACATTCTAAGCAGAAAATGACAAATATATTTAAAAAAATTTCTACATTAGACTTAGCAACATATAGGATCATGAGAGCTAGACAACAAAGGTTTAAGCCTCTGATTTTGTCCAGTGTCTAGCACCACGAAAATCATGATGTGAGGCCTTCCTAGTTAAATGTTTATGATTTATCCCCTGCAATACCTAAAAATTAAATGCTTCTGTTTGAACTCAAAGCCATCAGTTCTAGTTCTGGATCCAACCTAAATAACGCCAGTCTAAGATTCAGTCTCTGCACTATTTCTAGTTTTTATTGAATTACCATTTAATTAAAAATGCATAAAACATCATAGGAAAAAAGATGCGATCAAGGCATACCTCATTTTCAGCTTACTGACTGAAAATTAGCATGCTGATTCCTCGTCTGTTCTCTGACTGCAAAATCATGAATAGGCCACAGATGTTCCAAAAACGTATAGGATAAAACTAAAAAAGACTGTAACAGCTCAAGTGACAATGTAACCGAGGAGAAAGATAGGTAGGTATCAGCAAGCTGTTGGTAGAACACTAAGAGCCATGAATTTTAGAGCCATGAATCTTAGAGCCATGAGCAGAGCATTTTCTGGTGACATTTGACTATTTTTGTATTAAAGATAGTAGGACTTTACTGACAAAGAACATGGAAATGCAATCACATCAGCTATCTCATGTTTTTATCAAATTACTTAAAGAAAAAGAATGCTCTTTTTTTTTTTCCACTTCAGAGAGGGAGATGAAGTAAAAATTGCTTTTATGAGTAGAGTGGGTCTCACTTTCAGAGTGGAGACAGCTGAATTTTTAAATACATAAATTTAGATTTTCATCTCTACACAAGGTGTTCAAATGATAGGTAACACAGTTCTACTTAGTACACTAAAAGATTTTGAACAACTGTTTAACCTACCTTGAAATAAATATGTACATTTGGTCTTCCCTAGGTCCAATTTAGGAATAACATTCAGGTATCTGGTACCATTTGTGGTACCTGACATATCTGTATAAAGTAGGTAAATAGGAGAGAATACTGATGAATCCTCATGAGTCATTTTAGACCCCTAGTTTTGGGTCAAATGCAATACATTAGAGTTGCTTTTCACGTGGAAGAGATGTGTTGTATGCCAACTGTTTTCTTACAATAAGCATGCATTCACTAATGCGTATGTGGAGTTCTTTGTATCAGTGATGGCCAGTCAATTGCTTTTTTAATTATTGCTTATAATTACAGCAAATTAACTAAGAGGCCAGCTTTTTTGATCTACATAGCAAAAAATCCACTAAGAATGTGATGAAGTGTCAAGATTTTTTTAGCAAAATGTCCTGTATCGTGTAGAGGATCTCGACATGCATTACAAGGATCATATTTTTCATTAAACATTTCATGTAGGCACAAGTACTAGAAATTACAATGAGGCATATTATCTCTGTACTTTTGGTTTACTGAAATCTTCTCAAATAGTTCGGCAGTTTTGCAGGTTCTTACTAGTGCCAAAGTGGAAAAATGTATCAGTGGGCTCTAAGGTCTAGGTCAGTACATGACATAGGGACATGATATTACAAAAGAACTGCCTTTAGCCTCTGCACTCTGAATTAGGAAACAAACTAGGGAGGGAATTTTTTTTTTTCAATCTCAACTCGCATATAGCTAGGAACTCCAAAATCACCCATCATCTTGCATGATAAAAACCAGAAAACAAAACAAAACAAAAAAAAAAAAAAAAAACAAAAAAAAAACAAAACAAAACCCACACAAAACAAAAAAAAAAATTATGCACTTCCTTTGATTTTCTGTGTGGTAATTTTTGAGGGGGACATTGGGGTTTTGTCTCATTAGAGAAGAATCTAAGTGTGAGTCATACTGGTCTAAGAACTTGCTGTCTTGTTTTGGCAGACGGCAGCAACCCTGCGCTGCTGTTTGCTGTAAGATGTTATTATAATGGACATTACTCCAGTGAATTTGGCAAACCTCACAAGTAGAAGGAGGTGCTGCCGTATTTTTGGCACTAGCACGCAGCTTAGATTTTCAGTTCCCTGATATCTCTTTTTCTTTCTATTTTTTTTCTTTTTCTTCCTTTTTTCCCTGTCTCCTTTTTTTTCTTTTTTTCTTTTTTTTTTTCCAATACTATTATTATAGCGACCAATTAAGATGGTCTGGACTCATGATCCCAATCTAAATTACACTTATCTCTCAGACAAGTATGCTTGAGCTTGTTGCTTGAGGCCTAGGAAGTGCTGCTCAAAATAGTTCTATACACTTCTAAAAGGGAGACTGAAAGGAATAGAACCTGTTCTGCTCCTGTGACTATTTCCAGGAAACTCCTAGTTATCCCAGGATCTGTCTCCTTCTGTCATCTCTATTTGGGTAAATAGATAAAATATTAGAGAAAAAAAAAATCAGGCTCTTCTGGTTATTACTTAGCTAGATTTCCTCTTTTTTTTTTTAATATAATAAAATATATTCTTCCAAATTTTATTAACAAAATTATTTGTCACTTTTGCCTCTCTCTTTTTCATCTCCCTCAAACCTTTCTCATAAAAACCAAGCAGACAAGAACATCTAAAAAAAAAAAGAAAAGCATGGTGTCTGTCACTAATTACATACTTATTTTTCCCTCGTAATTATAACTATGATGAATGCAAACTGTGTACCTGTAAAATTCTGAAAAAAATAAAGCCTCTGTGTCTACGTTCTTATTAAATTAATACTATAGGCCCTGGGATTTTCTTATTTTCAAATTAGATATTATTAAAAATCAGCATTATTCAGTTCTGACATATGCTTGTAGTCAAAGCAGCTACAGAAATTTGTCATTCAGAGGCTCCTCAGAGAGAGGAAATAGTATTTTAGCTGTTACTGATGAGGAGGAGTTTCAGTGATATATAAGAGTACTAAACTTTCTTATTTTTCTTCCCACCTCCAACTTCTTGCATAAGAGATAAGGGTTAAAATTATATGTTCAAACACTAAAGATGTGAACAGGCCAAAGGCATATTCACAAAAGTGAATTGTAATAAAAATACCAGGTAAAATATAAACATAATTCTTTCACAGCTTTCACTCCCTATATATTCCGCATGTATCTTTTAGCTTTGTGCATTTTGTACAGCAGCAAAATTGCCCCTAAAACACAATAATCACATAAGACAGGTCATTCTAATGTGATATGCCCTAGAAAGAATAAATCTGTATAATATTTCCTATCGTATCCACAAGCACATGTGTTTGAATATACTAGTGAATGAGGTGGAAAAATTAGATATAACTGGATGAAGTGTAATACTGCACATCAAAATAATGCTTTGTTATTTTTGGAAGGTTCTGCTTTCATGTTCCTAATTGAACATTTCTGAATTTGTAAGTATGAAGGATTTTACGCAAAGGAAATTTTTTTTCTGAAAGAAGCTTTTCTAGCAGTGAGTGCTTTTGTTTACATTATCTGTTGGACTCCTGAACCCACTTCCAAACAAAATCAAAGCCCTATAGGACTTACCAAACAGGGATGTATTTCAAAGAAGTTCATAGTTAAGGATCTCAGTGGTCACTGAGTGTGTGAAAACAAGGGAAAGTTTGGCAGGTTCTGATATTAACCAGTAGCTGACACCTGTCATGGAAATAAGTAGATACCTAAAATGGCGTCTTTTTTTTGCTTGATTGTTCTATAAACTTATGTCCTTACACAAGTATTTATTTTATTGGTGTTAAACCTTCTATCACCTCCTGTTACTCAGCAGCTATTACAAACTTCTGCTCCCTAGAGCAGAGGTGTAAAAAAAAGGCAGTCAACTGGAATATAGATGTGTTTCAGTGAAGCACAACTTTTTATCTCCAGTATTAATTATAAAGAAATACCTCGCCCATGAGAAAGAATACTTTTATTTAAAAAAAAATTAATCACCCTTCTATACAGTGTAGAAGCAAATTAAATTAGCGGATCATCACAAAGAATGGCAAATGCCATCAGATTTCAGAGTTTTTTACCACACTATTTGGTTACCCAAAGAATTGGATGTCTAATGTTCCGGAGGCTTCATTTTCTTCTCAGGTGTTTAGGCAATTCAGACTGACTGAGGGCATTTAAATAGAATTTGTCTGGGTTAAAATGTAACTCAAACTGGACCAAGGACCAAGAACTACAGCAGAGCTTCACACACCATGCACAGATATTCTCAAACTGACACTAGAAGATCATGAGAGTGTGCTGGAGATAGAAAAGGTGATGCTGAAAAGCATTCAGAGCATTACATTTTCCTTTCTGGGAAATGGATTCTCTAAAATATTGGATAGCCTCCACTAAAACAGCAGAGAAATCAATCCAGGAAATTACAGAACACCAAGTTTAAATTCAATAGCTAGTAAATTGCTAGAACATTTATTAAAGCAGTCAGTTTGTAAGCACCTAGAGGTGATAAAAAGTAGGCACCATATAGTAGTCACAGAGAAATCATGCCAACCTAACTATGTCTTACTTTTATAAGCCTTAGTAAATTAAGGAAATGTTGGCAACACACAGTAGACCTCAAGCTAAAATTGTACACAGTATTCTCACATGGCAATTAAAACACAAGGAGGTTGAAATATGACATTATGAACATATAATCAACATTACGATTGACATAAACAAGTAATGATTACACTTCATCCCTAGATGGCAGGAACTCTGATGGAAGCATTTTCTCAAGAGAACTGTTGTGATTTTTTTTTAATATTCTGTATAATTTTTGTAAGTTTTCCTCATTATTTACTAGTAACTGAAAAGCCTGTGCGTTTGTATTCAAAGGGAAATCCTTTATACATACATGCATTTTCCATTTGTTTTAGCTGAGCAAAATCCAAAATTTAATCTTTATCTCCAATTTCCTCTCACTTGAAAGAGGAATAAATATAATTCACACACAGAGAACAACGGCAAAATCAACTCACAAACCACTTTGTAATATTGCTAGCACAGGGATAAGACACCTACCCAGCCCAGTTCACTGTCACTGCATACATCAAGTATAACAATGGACTGTATTCACATGGAATTAAATCAGAGTTTATAAATAAAAACCTCTAATCCCCACTATTGATTGTCTATCGCTTGTACAAGTTTTTCAGTTTTAGTAAAGAGAGGTAAAGGATGTGTATTCCTGGACACTGTGAGACTGATATAATATACAGTTCTGTGTTGCAGTCCATCTCTTTTGTGATGTTTTTCAACATCTGAAAAAACTTTCTAGAAAACAAGAACTTAGTGAAGAAACAATCCAAATTTCTACAAACACTTGACCAGTTTTATTAGTTCTGCGTATGCCAACCCTGAGCTGAATCATTTTTTCCACACCTGTTCCTTTACACTTAAATTCTAGGCATTTTATTTAGTTGAGAAGACTTTATAACTCAATTTTAGCATTGTGCCAGTCTGAAAAATTATCCCATCAGAATCCTGAAAAACACAATTCAAAGACACCCACTGTGCCAGGTAAAACCTAGCAGAAAACAGAGATCAGTCCCGAGCTGGAGGTAATAAGGCTAGCTAGAAGGCAGCCTTATCTTCGTCTGCTGTTCTGTGCTACAGGTAACAGAAAGCATATTAGTTTTCATATAGTTTCAGGCCTGATCTGTCTCTGTGGTAAATTCAAACTATGTTGAAGTTAAATTTGAGACACAAAATCACTGCAGGGTGTAGGAGTCAAGAAAGACTCAGCAAAAGGCCGTGGATTTACGTGATTTAGCTTTAGGCTATAGGGTAAGACTTTTCAAATTTTAAATAAATTTGTTTACTTACAGGTGTCTAAATGGTGGTGACCACATATGGAACATGCTCTCACTATAGTCAATAGAGATAGAGTCATGGACTCAGCACAATCAGTATAGCCTGCAGAGTGAAGCCTGGAGCAAAGACTCATAGATAGTTAAGTATTTCTCCCAACTCTGTCAATGAAAATTCATACAAGTACGCATTCAGCAGTAGCAGCAGAAACTAGACTGGTATAGAAATGACGCTAAAATGCCTGTGCTTGAACAACAAAAAAACCTTCCCTTACAGGGAAGTAAAATAAAATGAGGGTTTAGAAATAGCTCCCTCAGGTAGATGTTCACATTCAGAGACATACATATGGGTCTCTACAATCTAATTTTCTCACACGTACACTTGGGGTTCAATTTACTTTTACAACAGGAGCTAGTAATACCAGTTAAGATGCTCTAGATCTTCCATTTGGCCCATGACTACCACAGTAGAATGGAACTGGCTCTTCTAGATAGTGTGTCACATCTATGAATTGTTGTGTCAGATACTCTAGAATGTCTCAAATGGCATAAGAGTCCTTTCTGCATGCAAATGAATCAAATTAGATTTATCTTCCTATGAGTTCACCTATACTCCAAGGAAATAAATAGGCACTCTAGGGTACAATCCATCTCTTCTCGGTTAGACATCTAAATACATCAGACAAATCGTACTTCAGTATTTGCTATTTCTTTGCACTTAGAACTTATTTTCATCACATTCTTCAGAGCTTTATAGCAGCACTTTTAATGCAGTACTCCTGACTCACCTTTGCCTCAGAAAATGCGAAGTTTGCTACAGGCTATAATACATTTGGTTTCTGAACTGACAGCTTAGAAATACTGGCTTTCCAGAGTTGGTGTGGGCATCCATCCAACAGTTTGTCGCATGGCATAGAAGTACCTGACCTGCTGAAGATATTTTGTATTCAGATCATTTATTCACATTTTGTTTTAAGTAAATTAGCCCACTGGTCCCTCACATGTTATATCCATTACCTAGATTCGTCTTGTGATGTTAGTGCTGTTAAATTGCCAGTAGCTGCTCTTATTCTCTTTGAGGTTATTAGGACTTAGACAGCAATTAAGCAATATGTCTACTCACTAGTGTTTCAACATATACTATAAGAGCTTATAAGAAGATTGAGTGTAGCTCCTGACTAACAGAGCATTTGGTTACATACTGTGTCGCAGATGCCAGCATATGAAATCATTTTACCAGGGCAGTAGTATAAATAAGGTAAAATATGACATGACAAAACTTCAGCAAATGTACTGCAAACATTCTGTTCTGAATTTTGCAGTGAAAATTGATTCATTAGCAATTAGGACCAGAATCAATGCCATTTACATGTCTCCTCAGGTAAAGCTCATTCTCATTCATCTCTTCAGGTGATACAATTATCACACCAAAACCAAGATTCTGCTTTAGGAGAAGCACTAATGCCATGAGCTTGTTTCACATGGACAGAGTGGATAGAGAAGTTGCAACAGTGAGGAGACTGAGAGGGAAGCTGGACTGAATGATAGGAAATGTTTGCAAAGAAGCTGATATCTAAATGGGGCTGGGAGTGTCAGGAATATCACAGAATCACTGAATATGCTGAGTTGGAAGGGGCCCACAGGGATCACTGAGTCCAACTCTTAGCACTGCACAGGACCATCCCCAAGAGTCACACCATGTGCCTGCCACAGCAATTCTGCCACCATTTTAATCCTACTTCCACACACAATGTTTAAAGCAGGTGGATGGGATAGTCATGTATTTTAGGTATTTTCAGTTGTCTGAAAGTCGCTTATTTTAAAAGTTGGCTTACCTGTAAACAAACCATCACTGCAGAGAGGAATTGCTAAGTGGTTTATTAATTAACTGCAGCCAATATGCAGTAGAGCAGCCTTCTGCCTATCCTTGCTGGGTGCATAGCCAGTGCACAGAGAAAGGAGAAGGGATGTGGAACTGGAAAGCATACGCTAAGTAGAGAACATACAGATGGTTAAAAGTATCCTCAGAATTATAAAGAAAAAAGGGTAAGGGTCTCAGCATAGTGAAAAAGAATAACGTACACAGGAGAAACAATACACTGGACTCCACTGTTTCTGGATAGCTGTGCTAGCATGATATACTAATCATGTTTTAACATGAATAGGAATATTATTTTTCCTTATTGAGACATATTTATTTCCATACCAGAGGTTATTCATCTTCTCTTCAAAAGTTCAGGAAGCTATAGTCATTTCATGAGATGAACTTTGTTGCTCAAATGAACGATACAAGCAACCACACAGGAAGAACTATTATGGGAAAACATCCTCAAAAAGTGGAAGAGATTAAAAAGCTTATTAAAGTTATTCAGAAATTTATTCAGAATGAACTGGGGTGATGTGCTGGTTTAAAGGTAAACCAGCAGGAGAAATGAACTCAACTCGAAGAAATTATAAGCCAGAATTACAATTTAATGAAAATAATACAATAAATACAATTATGCAGAGAGTTGGTTTTAACCCACAACACTCAGTACCCTGGGGCATGAACAGAATGGTGTTCAGTAGCCCCCAGCTGAGCCCCACATGGTCCCCCTGAGTCCAAAGTAAAAAGAGGAAAAACCTGTTGGTGAGAGTAGTGGTCGCAGTCTGGTCAAGGTTGGTGGCTGCAGTTATGTCAAGGTTCTAGTCCTCCTCTGGATCCC
>VZRE01007938.1:0-30635 GCA_013396775.1 Cephalopterus ornatus
TATTTCTGAGAGCAGAACTAAAACACAAACGGAGGGTTTTAAATACCTCCTGTGTTGTGTTCCTCCTTTCCAGTTGAGTGAATTCAAGGGGAATGTGGTAAAAAAAAGGCTCCATGTGAGGATAGCTCATGGGAAGTGCGTTAAAACATTCTTTTCCAGGATAATCCAGATGAATTTCATCTTGGTTGAGTGTCTTGTGCGAAGTCACAAGTTCATGGAGGAATTTCGAGCCCCTGCTCAGACCCACTCTTGGCGCCACAGGGGTCCATCAGCACAGTTCATTAAGCATCCAAGGACATTTGAACTGGGGAAAAGTTTGAAATGGGTACCTCCAGGGCTGCTGGGTGGCTCCACATTGGAGCGTAAGGAGCTTTGTCTCCCTTGCTGCAGCCACACATCTGCCTTGGAAAGTAAGAACAAGTGTCCCTGGCCCTGATGGACCAAAAGCAGCTTCCCGGGAAAGAGCAGAACAGCACATGGCATTTTCCCATATCCAGCCATTTTAAGGGCTTTTCTTTACCTGATGTAGTTCTTTATATGTTTAATAACTACGGATTTCTCTCCTCTGAACTTGTCCATCCTTCCTGACAAACTCATAGCATCCTGTGGCAGGAGTTTCCCATCCTGGTTCTGCCCAAGGATGTTCATCTGTGTGAGGGAACCTCTCCTTTGCTCTGCTCCAACTCTGCCTTCTTCTCCCTGCCTCTGGTGACCTCTGGCTCTCGTTTTGGCACTGAATGACCAATTCCTTTATACCTTTTCCATGCTTTTCCTGAATCCTTCCTGGGCAGCACAACAGATGTTGGGGCTCTGGTGTGTGACAATGATGTGCTCAAGGCCCCTCCATGGGCAACACCAGATGATTCTGTGAGGGTTTAGGGATCACCTCCGATTCAGGGTTGGAAGAGCGCCTGAGCCATTCAATAATGGACATTTGTGGAGGAAGGAGCAGCAGGAATGTGTTCCTTGCACACAGGCAGGTGTGAGGAGGTGTTAATTCTTACTGTAAACAGGATTATTATGATACAAGATGGCCAAAAGCCCCTTCCAGGCAAACACAGACACAGATACAAATTCCCCTTTGTGTGACTGGGACTTGGTTTTCAAAAAGCTCTTCCCCAAGCACGTAAGGAGCCCATCCCCCAGGAGACGTGTGTTCCTGGAGCAGGGTTTGCATTTCTAGGACGTTTTCCTAGTCCCACAAATCCCTCTGGGAGCACAGATGTGACCTGTTGGGATCTGGTGTCAGAGGCACCAGTCCCATGGAGGGAAAACACACATCCCCTCTCTGAAGTTCCATTCATCCCTCTCCAAAGGCTGGGAATGTGCTGGGGGATTTGAGGGAGGGGCTGTTGTTTTCCTTTGAGGCTGTTGATAAACACTGGCAGCCACTCCTGAGTTTGCACCTATGGATGTTGGAGCATCAGACCTTTGGGATTTGGAGGTAAAGGTTTATGGGGAAGCACAGCACCATTTCTCAGGTGCTGGAAAAGCCAGAGTGACTCCCACCCTTATGGAAAAGGGCAGGAATCCCAGGTCAAGGCAACTTGTGAATGTCTGGGAGACTTCAAGGTTGACTGTAGGTGATGTGCGACCATCACCCCCAAGGATCATGGAGTCCAACCCTCAGCCCTGCACAGGCCCAGCCCCAAGAGTCACCCCATGTGCCCCAGAGGATCAGCCAAACCCTCCTGGAGCTCTGGCAGCCTTGGGGCTGTGCCCACTGCCCTGGGGCGCCTGTTCAGTGCCCAACCCCCCTCTGGGGGAAGGACCTTTCCCTGAGATCCAACCTGAGCCTGCCCTGACACAGCTCCAGGCCATTCCCTGGGTGCTGTCCCTGGTCCCCCCAGAGCAGAGCTCAGTCCTGCCCCTCCTCTGCCCCTGCCCAGGCAGTTGGAACTGCAGTGAGCTCTCCCCTCAGTCTGCTCTGCTCCAGCTGAACACACCAAGTGCCCTCAGTGTCCTCACACGGCTTCAAATCAAGGCCCTTCCCCATGTTTGTTGCCTCCTTTGGACACTCTCCAATGGCTTCAGATCTTCCTTGTATTGTGGTGCCCAAAACTGCCCTGGAGCTGCTCCAGCCATGCCCAGGGGTCGGTCCAGCCTGGCAGAGCTGTAGTTTCCAGCCTGTAGGATGAGACCAGATGCAGAGTTATTTCACAGAGGGGATTTTGGGGTGATTTTGGAGCCTGCCAACATCAAGGAGTCACGTGCTCCCAGGAGCCACGGGTGCTACTCATCTTATGTGCCCAGCGGTCATCAGGAGCCCACCTTGAGGACCTCAAGCTTTGGAGATGGTGCAGATGGAGATGTCAGATGAGGACCAGCTCTAGTCCATCTTTTTCCTCTCTTTGGAAAGTTGGAATACCAGCAATTCAAGGTGGGCTTCAGGCCACAGCCAGGGCCTGGAACCCCAGAGCTGGGCCCCACACAACCTGGAGCCAGGAAAGATGAAACTTGCTCTGTGTCATTATAATACCTGAGAGTCTCCACCTCAGTGATATCCTTCTGTCTGGCACCAAAGTCATCAATCTGGCAAGTTGAATCATAAAATTGATGCGTTAAAGCTCTATATAATTTACAGCTTGACCACATCTTCCATCTGAGGATGATTCCTGAGTTCTTGCCCAACACTTCAAGCTTTTTCTCTAACAACTGTATCCATTTTGTCTCTCTGTTCCATTCTCCTTGTTTTCCTGCCTAGCTATCTATATTTCTATATAGTATCCTTTTCTATATTTAATGCTCAGGAGAGAAAAGAAAAAAAGGTGATAATTCAAAATGGGCAGATTTTTTCACACTAATTCCATCCCTGTTTTACAGTAAGCCTATATCCTGTGAGAGAACTCAATTCACAGGTTTTTTTTTTTTAATCTTTGTGATTTTGAAAACAAAATTATGGGGTGTTACAAGGGAGTTCTACTCTATTCCAAAGGACCAAAGCAACCCCAAAGTCTCTTTTTGACTACAGTGGGCCCATGAAAAGCACAGAAGGAACTCAAAATACATCTAAAATACATCATATTTAAAACATCCCTGAGTCACCTGGACATGAATTACAGACAATCCCTGCTTGGCGTCCCAGGAGACGATATCCCTGAGCAACCTGGGCTAGTGGAAGGTGTCCCTGCCCATGGAAGGGGAACGGAATGAGATGGTCTTTAAGGTCTCTTCCAACCCAAAGCATTCCATGATTCTATGATTCTGTGTAATAATCAAACCATTGCTTGCCAGAAAAGGCTGTCAGGACTGTTGTAAATTTGGCTGTTGAAGTTCCAACACAAACAAAAGCAGAATATTCCCGTGTCAGCCTTTTTTGTGTGCGCAGAGCCCTGCTTGGATCAGCGGTGTTGATGTCAGTGGAGTGAATCGTGACACGAGCCAAAGTGGGTGAGGTCAAAACCAAAAAACACAAGGCAAACCCAAACCCTTGAGTCAGTTCAGGACTATCTGCCTCATTTCTGGTTGTGTTCAGCCCACAAACAAACTGCTGCAAGTCACTTTTCAGGCAGTGACACGTCTGTGCACGCAGAGTTAACTCTGATGTTTTCACGCCTTTGTTGCTCTCTGGGAATGCGAGATGGATTTCCAGCCAGAGCTTCAGAAGCAATAAAAGCTGTGAGAACCCCTGGAGAGGCCAAGAGAAGGTTTCAAAACCTCATTACTTCAAGCCCTGTCTGTGCAGCCAAGGTTCTCACCTCACCTGCTTGCAAAACGGAATTTAAGGCTGAAAATTGTAAATTAAGTGCTTTGCTCTTCTCTCTGGTGCATTTCTCCCAAGTTTTTTTTCCCAGCATGGGAGTGTTGCAGACCCTTGGGATGCCAAGGACCTGGGGGTGACAGAAGGAAATGTGGAGGGAGAACCCCAGGAATGGGGCGAATTCCTGTGCAGGTTTCTGTGAGTGTGGGCACAGCTTCTCTCGTACCCTGGAACTTGCTGTCAAAGGCGCTGGTTGGTAACCCCAAAACTGGTCTAGACGTGGAACTGGAGCTACTCTTCGGAATAGGCCTTGGAATTAGGACACAAAAAGTTTTCCTTGCTGGATATCCCTGTGTTGGGAGTGCCTGAATTGCTGTAACTCGGTTTCAGACTCCAGTGAGACGCAGATGAAGCAAAAGGTGCTGGAAAGAACAAGGAGGAGGTGAACTCAGCAGCCCTCCAAAAGGCAGGGCCTAAATTTAAGATTCCTGCAAAAGGAAGGAGGAAACAGCCTGGAAATGAATGAGGGAAGAGCCCCTGGGGGAAATATCTCTAGATCTTTAATTTCTCCATGACGAAATGGGAAAACGTTTCAGCAGAAAATGGAACAAAGGAGAAAAGCTCACTGAGTTGTTGACCACAGTGCCAAAGATTTTTGGGACAGGAATGGAGTTGGCAGATTCTGGGATCACTGATTGATATCCAAGGGTGGGTGACAGGGAGAACTGGAGACCTTCTCAAAAATGCCTCTGTAACATCTTTGCTTCCGTCCAGAGGTGGAACAACCCTACAAACAAACAGCCTTTGCTGTTGTTTCCATGACTGAGAACCTGAGGGAGCTCAGGCAATGCCACCCGGACCAAAGCAAAGTGGGCACAGAGATCGTGTTTTCCCTATTCCTTCACACTCTGGTGTGACTTTCCACCTGTGTTTTATCAGGATAAATCCTTACTCATGTAATGTCCAGTTGACAGAAAGTTCCAGCATCACGGACTGTGTTATAAGAGCTTCAAGAACTTCTACAAACCTCTGGAAAAAAAAAACAAATCCAAATATCGAGTGACCAAATGTTTCCTTCAGGGTCCCAGCTGCCTCCAGGCCACAGTTCCTCATCAGTCCTGTTTCTCATCCTAGCTCCAGGAACAAGGTGTACTTGGAAGTTTGCTTTCACTGCACTGCACTCCTAAAATATCCTTGAACTCTCTCCGTGGTGTTCTCTGCCAAAAATGCCTCACCTGGTTTGCTGCACATGATCTCCCACTGGGAGTCCAGGCCTGTTCTCTTCAATTAAATCAAAACTTCCCAGGGTTTGTTCCTCGTCTGTCCCTCATCCTTCTTTCTCCCCAGGATCTTCCCCTTCGGCAAGAGCTTTGCTCTGCTCTTCCCTACAGCTTTTCTCTTTGGCACATCCCTCCTGTCCCACTGGGCATTTCCAATTTTCCAAGGCAGCCTCTGATGCACCATTTTTCAGTCCTACCAGCTCCCAGTAATTCCTTTGACACTTGGAGTTTGGGGATTTGTCAATCTGGACTTTTTTAATCCGAAATTCTCAACATTCCCCTCTCCTGGTATTTATCACAATTTCACAGATTTCTGCCTTGAGAAAACAATCCCAGTTTTCCTTTTTCAGGTCCCATCTTCTGTTCATGGGAAATTTATGGCACTTAAGACCTATAGTTCCATGGTGTGGAATATTTGGGGACAGACAGTGCTGTGGATCAGGAGCAGTCCAGGTTTTCCTGACTCATTAGACCAAATCATCCCTGATCTAAGCCATCCCTAAGGATAAAATAATGACAATTTATGCTGGTGGACTTGAAAAAATCATTAACGTTTTTACTGACCTTGATGTAATAAATAATATATAAAGATAACAAAAAAAATAATAATAAAAGATTTAAATAAAATGCAACTATTAACACATGACAAAAGGAAAATTCCTAAAAATATGGGTGGAAGCTGCCCTACTTTTTTTCCCAGAGATATGAGTGGGAAAAGGGTGAAAGGTCTTTAAGAGGCATCTGAGATCCCTCAGAGGTCTCTCAGAAAAAGAGCTCAGTAGCCTCTGAGTGAACTTTCAGTCCCTTCCTATTTTTCACCTGACCTTTTTTGGGGCATCCCACCCCGTTTTGTTGTGATCATGGATATCAAAGAGGTCTAGAAGGTAAATCAAATTGCCAAAGCCCAGATTTCTGGTCAAATCCCACCTCCCTCCTCTTCCAGTTGCAGGCTCGTGAGGCTCAGAGATGTTTCTGATGGCTCATCTCAGGTTTGTTTGGTAGAGAAATCCCGAATTTCTGCGGAAAGTCTTTCATGGGAGTGATTTCCTGGCCATCTGAAGCAAACTCCATGTCATGCACTGCCTCTACTCTCTCCATTCACTTGTTATTAATATAATAGATTTTAATTTTTTACTGTTTTAATCGATTTTGTTTACTATTAACCTATCAATAGATTAATATTTTATATGTAAATATAGTATATATTATTTTTATATTAATGTGTGAAAATTGAAATATAATTAATAAATGTATTTTATTAATAATAATTATAATTTTAATATATGGATATATTTTAATATATTAATTACAATCTGGGCCCTTTCCAATGAAAGCATCTCACAAAATATTTGCTATGCTGTCTTCAGAGGAATTATCTCTGCATCTTCCCATTCCTTCATAACATTCTTTATTCTTTTATTTCCCAACCTTCTCAGGAATTCTGACTTTGGCTGTGCTGCTTTTGACCAATATCCTCATATTTTACACACAGGGGTGGAAATTCCTGGCCTGGGCAGTGTCACAGACCTGAAATGTGTCTCTTGTGAGTGTTGTGAAGGGTTTGGTCTTGACCCTCAGAATACCTTTATTAATGAACCATTTGGGGTTTGGGTTGGAAGGGACTCACAAGTCTCCCAGTTCCACTCCCAGTTTGGCCAGTGAGTAGAGCTCAGGGAAATTCAGATTTCTTGCACGGCTCCTGGGCTTTTCTCCCTCTTCTACAAAACAGAGACCACGAGACTCCCATTATTTGTGCAATGGTAAGAAATTCCAGACTCTGCGATTCCCAACTCATGAGGAAGAATGAGAGAGTTGCAGTGGATGTAAGTACCTAAACAGTAAATAGAAATAATTCCTATTTTCCGGTCAACTGTCGTAATTTTATCCTGGTTTACTTCACGATTTGCATCTTCCAACGTGAAGGGCCTCCCATGGGACATTTTCCATCAAACTAGGTTGCTCCAGCCTGGCCTTGGACACTTCCAGGGATGGGGCAGCCACAGTTTGGAAGCTGAGCAGATCATATTTTGATGAATTAAGCAGCAGAACACAACTCCATCAAAGGCACAAAGGTGGATAATCTGCCTTCAGAACGTTTGCTTTATTTTCCTTCGATGAAACATCTGCCAAAGCCACCAGGGGTGGATTCCTTTGAGGAGGGAGTTGAGCTGTGTTAAACATCTTTGAGGCTTTGTCCTCATCGCAACTGGTTGTGTCTCCAAACATGTAAATGTGGAAATAAATCCAAGAGCTGGCTATTCCCTTGGCAGCTCTAACACTAATTGTTGGGATTGGTGCATTCCTCCTCTCTTCCCTCCACAAGCACAGCAAAAGGTCACTAAATAAATATCGACCCACATGCGAAGACATTTAGGGAATATAAAACTGGGACACACGCGAGGAGAGAGGTGTTTTCTCGCTCTGAAACCTTGTTCTTACCGGGCCAAAACTTTGGTGACCTTGAGATACAGATCTGGAACCTTCTCCTTCAACACAGGTGGTGGCAAAGGGGCCCAGGCACAGAAACCCTTCACTGCAGCTGTGCTGCTGTTATCAGATCGTTTCAATGAGCTTAGAAGATCATTTTCATGATCTCTACTTCAGTTCCTAACCAGTATTCCAGAAGGGATGTACCCTTGAGTCAGCTGGAGGGATTTAAAGTGGGGATGGCACTGGAGGACGCGGGTTAGAGGTGACTGTGGTGCCGGCTGATGGTTGAACTTGGCGATCTCAGAGGTTTTCTCCAACTTTAGCAATTCTAAGATTAGGGGTTGTTTTTTTTTCACTCTCCAATCACCCGTTTCAGCAGCAAACCCAACAGGAAGGCCTGGACACAGGCAGCCTTCTGGAGCTGCTATTTCTGGAGCGGATGCCATTTGGGTTTCCAAGCAGACAAAAGCCCTTTCGTGCCCCTTTGGTGGAGACTTGTAACTTCCTTGGGTATTTTTAACCCTGTTTCATTTAAACAAACACATTTCCACATGGAGGGATGGGAAGGTTTAACTGATTAGAATCTCCTGAATAGTCATGAAAGCTAAATCCAGCCCCAGCAGCTCCTCAGAGTGCAAATTGCATGAATGCATATAAAGTGACTGATTTAAACCCAGCTTTCATTGCTGTTCCTTTTACTTTTGTTTCACAAAAGAAAAAATAAAAAAGTGGAGTTTTAAGGTGAAAATCTCTTCTCTTCTGCTGCCATAAATCAAGATGGTTAATTAAAAAAAAAAAAATATCAGTTGGACCCTTGGGTTGTGACTCACCTGGATTCTGCTGCAAAGCATGAAAGGAAGAGTGAGGATAAAAGGGGTTTTTTGCGTGAACTAAAGAATAAAAAGCCAGCAATTTAAGCACCAGCTCGTTAGAATTGCTCAGTGATAACTATAAAAACACAGGGCTCTGTTTCAGGAAGGAGCTGGGCAACATTTGAAAATGAAAACCTGTTTGTGTCCCTTCAGATATTCAGTGCCCATTTCCAAGGGAAGGAAAGCGTAAAACAGCCGGAGTGGGAATGGGAAAGCTTTTGTTTGGAGATGAATCCGACGCTTGATCCTGAAAAAAGCTGGGTGAGATGAGTCATGTTGGATGGGATCAGGACCCGAAATGCGTGAGCCGCTTTCACCTGTCACTTCGCTGAGGTATTTAATTCTTTCCTTCAAATGTCTCGGCATCGGACTGGAGGGAGAAATGACGTCCTTGATCGCTCCATGACTGAGAATCCTGGATCTGTCCTCCTTTGGGAATGACTCCCTCTGATGGTGCAAGTGATGATTCCTTGCAAAGAGCCCCGTTTGGCTGCAGTTTGTGGGTGGAATTGGCCCCAAAATCACATTTTCCTGGGTGGGGCTCTGATGAGACCCGGCCCCAGGTCCCAAATCTGCTCCTGCCATCCCCACCCACAACATCTGCACAGACATCTGCCTGGGATCCTGCCAGAGCCACCAGGCACCTTTTCCAGCGGGAGAATCCGCAGGGAATGAAATCTGGGCCCTGAGGGGGGGAATGGGGGCGAGGACCAAACCTCCTCCTCACCACAGTCATCTGGAAAACGTTTAAAGGGCATTAATTTTTCCACTAGAGAAATTGCTGTGGTTGCTGTGGTCTGTGGTGAGAGTGTATATATATACACCCCCAAATATATATATTTATATATTTTATATATATTTATATATAAAATAAAATGTATGTTTATTTTATATATAAATATATTTTGTATATTTATATATAAAATAAAATATGTATTTATATAATACATATGGGTTTATATATATTTATACATAAAATACATAAGGTATAATAACATATTATATATAGTAATCTATAATAATATATTGTACATATAAATGTATGTAAACAAATCTACATATATATTTATATATATTTATATTTCATATATAAATGTATTATTATATTTATATGTGTATTTGTGTATATTTATATATTTATATTTGTATATTTATATATTTATGTGAATGTCTTTAAAGAACACCTTGAACAGGGGCCTGAGAAAGGGGACACAGCAAAAGGAAGAAACACCTCTTAATTCTTTGGTCTCATGACACATATCCAAGGAAGTATGTGGAATTCCCTGTTTTAGACGGGGAAATCAGGGTGGAGCTGAGATTTCCCTGGAAAAGCTTCCTTGGGAAAACACTTGTTGGGTGGGATTCAACAGTTTTGGCAGAACGGGTCAGATTTGATCAGTGGTTTCACCTTTATTTCAGGTATAAAAATAAAAAGCAACTTCTTGAAGATATTAAGAGATAAATAAATATATATATAAAATATATTTTATATATTATATATATTTTATATATATTAGATATAATATAATAATAATCCAATTATATATATCATATAATATATATTTTTAATATATATATATGTGTAGACCTAAATATTTGCCTGATTTTTGCCCACATATTTCTCAAAATTTGGCTTGTAAAATTTCAGTTTCAAAATTTTAATTCAAAAGTTTAGATGTGTTTTCTGGGATTTTTTTTTTTTGTTTATTTCCACCCTAGTCCAGGATTACA
The DNA here is from genome assembly GCA_013396775.1 of Cephalopterus ornatus. NCBI lineage: Eukaryota > Metazoa > Chordata > Aves > Passeriformes > Cotingidae > Cephalopterus > Cephalopterus ornatus. The sequence continues at coordinate 10,014 of VZRE01007938.1, forward strand.
ATTCTTCCATTCATTGACATCTTCTGACACAAAGGAAAAAAACCAAAAAAACCCCCCAAAATAATTCTTGCTTAACTTCAGTGATGGATTTTCCCTGTTTTTTAGCAGAAGTGGAGCAGGAGCAATGTAGGGCTGTCAGAAACAGGCAGAAGAAGTCACAGAAACGGATTTAGTGGGATGTTCCCTTTGGGAATTCTCTCTGGCCTTGAATTGGTGGGGAAAAGAGACCAATATTCCATATTTTGACCTCTCTAGTCCCACCCACTGCCCCTCACAGGCACTGTCAGGGACAGGCTCTGGGATGCTCTTGCACAGAAATTTGGGAGTGGAGTTAAAAAATAACAATAATTTCATCACCTCGTGGAATTTTCATGGCAAAGATCTCTTCAAAAATACCTGAAATTGGGAAAGAGAAGGAGAGAGGGAACTAAACCTCCCTCAGCCACCCAGAGACCTGAGAAATCAAAGACGTTTTGAGGTGGCCCAGGGTGAAAGTCCCCAGTGGAGCAGGGAGATCCCTCCTGGAGGGGCAGAACCAGAAAATACCACGATCCAGAAGGTTTTCTGAACTGTTCCCGCTCGAAACATTTCTCTCCCTTTTCTGCTCAAGAAGAAATATCCAGTTCTTGGTCTGGGGAGGGAAGGGGTTAAAAAAAAAAAAAAAAAGAAAAGAGCAAATAAATGAATGAAGAGCCTTGAAAGCCACCACACAAACCTGCCTTATAGGGGGGTCCGTACGGGGATGGAGCCCAGGAGCTGGAGCGGCTTTGGAGGATGAAGAATTCCTGGGCAGGACGCCCTGAAGTCCCACGGCAGTTCCCAGCACAAGGCCAGGGTCTGTGCCCCCAGCTGGGGGGAAAAGCAAGTTGTTTTTAAAGAGGTGTGCGGTGGGATTTAAGGCATTCCAGCATTCCTGGTGCGGAACAGATCCGGGGTTTGTGCAGTTGCAGCGAAAGAAGCTGAGAGGGACGGACATTCCTGAGTCAGGGAATAGAACCAGAGGGTTGTTAAGGCTGGAAAAGACTTCCAAGATCAGCAAGTCTTCGACTGAATCCCACCATTCCCACTGAACATGTTGCAAAGTGCCACATCTACTGGTTTTTTGATCACAGAATCCCAGAATGTCCTGAGCTGGAAGGGACCCCCAAGGCCCATCCAGTCCAACCCTCAGCCCTGCACAGGCCCAGCCCCAAGAGTCACCCCATGTGCCCCAGAGGATCAGCCAAAGCCTCCTGGAGCTCTGGCAGCCTTGGGGCTGTGCCCACTGCCCTGGGGAGCCTGGTCAGTGCCCAACCACCCTCTGGGGGAAGAACCTTTCCCTGAGATCCAACCTGAGCCTGCCCTGACACAGCTCCAGGCCATTCGTTGTGCTGCAGATCCGAGTTCTGAGCTGAAAATTGGCACCAGAGCTCGGGAATGACAGTGATTGTCCCTGCCTGCCTCTTGGAGATGTGAAATGAGTAACAGAGCAGGAGAGATCAAGCCACGCGGGGAGCTGACAGGGAACAGAAGCTGAGGAAGGAGCTGTGGTGCTGCTGAGGGGCTTTCACCTTCCCAGCTAAAGAAACCTTGGAGTTAAAGCTCATCACCTGGATTTGGGGGGCAAATCCTGGAGCGTGGAGTGGTGTAAATGGGATTGAACTCCATCAAAACCAGCAGGTTTGCACCCACCTCATAGGTAAGGCTGGGCAGAATCTCTACGGTTATAACATCAATACAGCCACACTTCGGTCCCTGACTCTTTCAATCACAGACTTATGAAGTTTTTATTCAGCATTTCCACACTTCCCTGTGCCCTGATGGAACTGGTTATGAAAATCAAGCGTGTCTGGCACAGCTGGAGCACTAAATCAGCCTCTGGTGCCTCGCAGCAAAAATCCAGTGCCTTGAAAGCAGCCAAGATTCTGCTGGAAAACACAGACTGGAGCCTGTCCTTCACCTGCCACCTCCATCTCACACCCTGACTACAGAGAAATTCCCTAAACCCCAGCATAGATCATGGTTTCGTTAATGGTGTTGTTCATAGAGAGGTATTTATTTAGATTAAGTCTTTTTAAAACAAAAGTGACAGTACAATCAGCACTAAACACAGAAAATCTTAATTGACCTCAGCAAACCATTTGCTAAATTCCTTAGCAGTGTATCTAGAATAAAAATAAGTATATTATGTCCGCTGGAACAAAAGGAAATTAATATAGTGGAGTAATGAAAGCAATTAATCTTGTATTATACCAGCTAGAAAATTTAGAGCGTGTGGAGAGGAGATAAAACACTATTTTAGCATCAAGTCTCCTTATGAGCCATTAGAGAAGCGAGGCTGGGATGGTCCCAGGGTTTTGATCCACATTTGTGGATTCTGGAAGTGCTGCATTAGTTGGCCTCAGTGTTGCTGCCAAGGTCGAAGGGATGTGATGGGATGCGAGGCAGGAGAATGAGGTCTCCGGGTGTATCACACCAGACTGCACAGGTAATAAATTAGTATGCAAATTGGGGAGTTTTAGGAGATAAAAGGGCATATTTGGGGGGTGTGCTCCGAGAGCTGTTCTCCCAAGATAAGGTCACTGACAACCACTGGCTGCCAGATCAGCCTCTAACATGAGTTACTCAAGATTTTGCTCCAGGGTAGGGCAGGGACTGAACTTGTGTCCTGTCTGCCCATTCTCAGTGCTTTGATTGCACAGATCTGATCATTTTCCTGTGCTTGTTAAGAAAAAGTGGTGTTTTTTAAGAAAAACTCGCCTGTTTTCTACCAGTCAGCAACAGAATATGCAACAATCCAGCACCAAACCATGAGCTTGTATTTAGGGGTTTTCATCAAGTCCCATTTCTTTAATACCCACAGTCTCAGGAGAGATTAGAATTGTTGATTCCAGGGGCAGAATTACAGAATATTCTGAGTTGGAAGGGACCCACAAGGATCATCAAATCCATCAAGTCTGAAATGAACGGCCCACACAGGGATCAAACCCACACCCGTGGCATCATCAGCACCATGTTCTGGTGAGCTCATTTCTACAGTCAAAAAGATGCTAAAGAGACAACAACAAAATCCCCACTCTTCTTCCCAAACAAAGAACTTGCATCTCCTTTGTCCAGCTCCCCCCCAAAAAAGGTGTTGCTCCAAATGGAAACTTCCCAACTTCCATCCCTGTAGGGATGAGATCAACAACCCACAACCTTGGCATTATCAGCACCAGGTTCTGACCAACTGAGCTCATTTCTTCAGTCAAAAAGGTGCTATAAAGATAACAAAATCCTCACCCTTCTTCCCCCAAAAAATCCCTGTTTGTTGCATCTCCCTTCTCTCCAAACAAGGTGTTGCTGCACATGGAAACTTCCCAAACTTCTTTCCCTGCAGGGATGGGATCAAACTCACAACCTTGGCATTATTAGCTCCCTACTCTGATCAACTCAGTTCACTTCTTCAGTCAAAAAGATGCTATAAAGGTAATAAAAAAATCCCCACCCTTCTTCCCCCCAAAAATCCCTGTTTGTTGCATCCCCCTTCTCTCCAAACAAGGTGTTGCTGCACATGGAAACTTCCCAAGCTTTTCCCCCTGCAGGGATGGGATCTGCAGCTCTGCACAATCCCAAGATCTCATTTTTGGGCCATCAATCCCAAAAGTTTACAAGGCTGCCCAACCTGTGCTGCCAGGTGGAGGTGGGAAAAGCAGGACAGGCAGAATTTTATTGTGGAAAAGGAATCCCAAATATCTGTGAGTTGAGCCAATCCTCCCCGGGGAGGGAACCTATTTCGGATCACACCCCAAAACCTTTCCTCTTGCCTTTGATCATTGCTGGGTCTCGCCACACTTAGAGCACAGCACTGATAAAAGGGCGAGATCAGGTTGAAAATAAATGACTAAAGAAATAAGGAAATTTGGGGTTTTTTTAATAAGAATTAGTCCTTTTTCCACTGGTGAAAGGTCTGAGCTATGGCACTGACCCATCACTGGTGAAAAATGAGCTCTGGGGGTGAACTCCTGGAAGCATCTCCATCACTTCTGTGCCTTTAATCTGAGCTTAGGTGACTCTGAGGACTAACTGCATGACCTTTTTAAAAGCTGCTTAGGACAGGTGAATCCCATTCTCTGAAGGATATCACTAATTCTACCTTTAATTAAGCTGGTTTTGATCTTTTGGAACATCAAAACAAGGTAATCTTACGTGCTTTAGCTTTTTCCTCAGTGTCTGCTGAGTGAGGGAAGGGAAACAACAACAAATCTGCAAAAATACCAAGGATTTGGGATGGTAAAATTACCCTTTACAGCTTCATTTTGGGATTTCCTTTTTAGAATTCTACCTGCAACGACGCTGCAATCAAATCCTGCTTCATTTTCCTTTACAAGGGCAGTTGAGCTAGAGTTATTTCCCAACTTTTTAACAGGTTACTTTTGGAGAAAGTTCAAGTTGTTTCTTTATTTTATTCTAAAAAAAAAATAAAAATAAAATGAGTGCCAGCCTTTAATTTCTCCATTTGAAAATCCCACCCTGTGTAGCCAATCTCGCTGTTACCTTGGAGCAGGTTTCTCTGTTATTCCCCACAGCTGCAAAAGAACATTACAGATATGAAATTGTTCTGGGCAGGAGCTGGGAAAGAAAATCTGCCAACGAATATAAATGCCTTTTTTCTTCCATTTATATTGAGTTTGCAGTTATTCTGACATAAAACTCGGGTAAATCCACTTTTTACTTTTTTTCCTAGAGGATTTACACCACTGAGTGAAGTGGGGGTGCTTTTATTCACCCTCCTGGTTTTGGTGGGAGATAAAATGGCAACAGTAAAAGCACCACCGTTAAAAATAAGCAGAATTTGGCCCTCAAAAGCACTTTTTAGATAAGTTGGAGCCCTGTGTGCAGCCAAATCCACCTGAGGCCAGCAAGGAGAGTGAGGGAGGTTATGTCTCCCTTCCAGGAGCTCAGGGATGGTGGGAAACCACTGCCCTGGGGGAGGCCAAGGCTCCTTTCTGGATGAATAAAATGGGGTTTTGTTGTCCCCCCTCTGAGGGGTCGGGGGACCCAGGAGGGTCTGTTTGGGGGGTTGGCTGCCCAAAAGGGTCTGTTCTGGGATTTTGGAGAGCAGCTCTTCTGTGGGTGGTCTGGGGAGTGCAGGGTCAGGAATTCCTGGGGTTTGCAGGGTCAGGGATGCCAGGTGAGTGGAAGATCAGGAATTCCTTGTGAGTGCAGGGTCAGTAATTCCTGGTGAGTGGAAGATCAAGAATTCCAGGTGAGTGCAGGGTCAGGGATTCCTGGGGAGTGCAGGGTCAGGAATTCCTGGTGAGCGGAAGGTCAGGAACTACAGGTGAGTGCAGGGTCAGGAATTCCTGGGGAGTGCAAGGTCAGGATTCCTGGGGAGTGCAAGGTCAGGAATTCCAGGTGAGTGCAGGGTCAGGAATTCCGGGTGAGTGAAGATCAGGATTCCTGGAGCTCACACATGGCCTCTTTGACTTGGCAGAGGTGGAGCTCCCCCGGCAGATGCTCCTCGGACTCCCACACGTGTAAATACGGATATAAATGAGGATTTCCTCCAGGGAAAGCTCCCCCTCGCCCTGACCCCACCTTCCTGGACCTGCTGGAGTTGCTGCTGATTCATGCTGGGAAAATTTGGCTCCATGATCCCAAGCATTGGACCACAGAGCCCACTCCCTTCCCCTCCAAGATTCCTGCCCAGTAACCCCCTGTGAGGGGGATTTAGGATGATTTAGGATGATTTCTGCTTCCAGCAGATGTTCCCTGTGCCTGAGGGGTGGATACACATCCAGGTGTGCCCAGTTCCAAACAAAAATGGTGTGGTGGGCTCAGAACTCAAATATCCCTCGATCCATGAGGCAAGAAAAGCCCTTTCCCAGGGATCCCAAGGCACTATCACAAAATAGAGGCAGTCAGACACAGCGATGGCAGCAGGAAAATAATTTAGGGAGTTTGATCTAAAATCTAATTCACGGTCCAAACCATGAAATAAAAATAAAAATCTCATTTCTACACGGCACAGCTGGTTTAGAGGAGCAAAACTTTCCCCCCGAATAATTTTATTCCGAAACTTAAAAATAAGTTTGCCAGAATTTTGTTTTCGCATCAGTCAGTGCATCCAGCAGGGAAGGGAACTGGAATAAAGGCTGGAATGTGAGCCCTCCTCAGGTCCAAAAGGCACCAGAAAGAGGACAAAATGCCAGACCTAAATTCTTCTGAGACTCCTGGGCTGAATTTCAAACTCTGGAAAGAAAACTTGGAAATCAGTGGAACATTTTGGACGGTTACCAGCTGATAGAGCTCCTCTAGACCTCCTCTTAAACCCGTAGCTGGTGCCCCACATGGAGCTTTTAAAATCCACAGGAACAGCTGAGGAATATGGAAAGAATGGATCTTTTTGTTTGGGGAAGGAACTCCCCATTGACACCCAACGCTTGGCCATCCAAACCCTACCCATGTAAAATGGATGAAGTCGTCAGTGAGTTTAATGGAATCTCAGCTCTTTTCTCCTCCTGGGTTCTACAAAACCCTGCTCACATCGTTTTTCTTGGAGTGTGGAAAGGAGAGGAAGTGGCTGCTGTGGGTTTTGTTCTGTTCTTAGTCTGTGCAGCTTGAGAAGAAAGGAGCAGTAATTGCTAAATATTTCCAGCTATTTTTTTTTTTTCCTCCTTTTCCTTCTCCGAACTCTTACAAAATACCCAATCAACTCTGCAGCTCAACAGCTCCGCTGAGAAGCTCTCACAGAAATTTCCGTCACACATTTTGAGGAACTTTTGATCCTGATTTTCGATTTTAATGCATTCCATAATTATGGGGATGAAACTGCCTGTGATCACTAGAGGGGAGTTTTTTAACCCCAGGTTCATTTTAATGAAGTATTGATTATATTTTACATATATATATATGTAATATGAGATATATATTGCACTCTTTGCCTGACTCCAGCTGGGGTTTGTCTGAACAACCCCTGTCCCAAAATTCACCATCCAATTCTATTTCCTTCCATCTTCACACCCCTGTTTAGGAATTGGCACCTATTTAGGTGAAAGCACCAAACCCTCATGGATGGAGCTGCCCCGAGGTGATTAAATGCTCAGGAGGAAGCCACAGAATTGTTTGATTTTGCTGCAAAATCAATAACTGGAGTAAAAGTGTTCAAGTTCTGGGTCAGGTAATTTCACCTAAGTTAACGGTTTTGGAGGCAGCAAAGCATCCTCTTCCTGGAATGAGTTCCAGGATGGTCTTGGAGCACCCTGGTCTCTGGAAGGTGGTGAGGGGTGGACTGAGATGAGCTTTAAGGTCCTTTTTACAACCTTTTTATGATTCTCTGATTGATGTGGACCTCAGTCACTGGAGTCTCCAGCCCAGGGCAGGTAACACTTGCAGCCACTTCCCCAAAACTGGGTTTCCAGGCAGGATTTTTCAGTGGGATTGGTGCCAGAGCTCCGAGATGACCCATGAATGTGATCCAAGGTGAGAGGGGCTTCTGCAAGGAGAACTAAAAAGGGATCTTTGTGCAAACCACGGAGCTGCAACCACCCTATTCAAAACCAAACCAAAATCCCACTCTAAAAACCTCATTAACTCAGCGGGAGCTTGCTCTGCCCGAGATTTGGAAGCTTAGACCCTTAATAAGGACAGTCCCAAGGGGACAGAGACAGCAGGACATATTCCATTTGTTTCTGACCAAGATGAAATTAATCTCCCTGCAGAAAATCAGCTTAAGGACTCTACCCTACTTAAATTCCAGCCAGGCCTCTGTAGTTCACTTGAGTAATCATTGATTGGATTCTTAAGAGATATAGAGAAGCTCTGGCTAATTACAGCATATCTGTGAATAACTGCAGATTTGGGCCTCAGGCACTTTGGGCCTCAGAAACAAAAATAAATGAGGAAATTCAACCTGAACGTCTTCAAAAATGTGGCGTCTTGATAAATAAGACTTGTCAAAATCTGGTCAAGTGAAACATTTTGATTTGATCGCTGCAGGGTTTGTTGATTTTTGGTTTTTTGTTGGTTTTTTTTACCGTCTCTAACTCTGAAGCATATTTTGAGGTCAAATGTTTTCCCACCCTGAGTAAGTGAAACGTTTCATTCGGAAGACGGCAAAACAAAATGTTCCCTTTCTTATGTTATGGGGGTGGAAGATCTTAAAAAAAAAACGAAAAAAACCCAAAAAACCACCCAAAAAACCTGGGAAAAAAATCAACCAAACTCTGCAAAGTTTTAATCCTTTTGTGTGAATCTCATCTGACTTTTGGCCTTCAAATGTTTTGGCTCAGAATTCGACTTTCTGTGCCCATGACACGTGTCCTGTGAAGCTACAGGTGAAACACCTGCACAAGAGGGTCTAAGTTGCAGTGTTCATATCAGGAGAACACGGGTTGATCTCATGGATATTTGCGTGATCTACGGACAGAAATATATATATAATTATACATGTAATTTAAGATCGGTGGTAATGGGGACAGTCACAACTTGAGACCCCATGATATTGGTGGTTCCCTTCAGGAGTGGGTGAAAACCACTGGAAAGATTTCTCTGTGCTGTCTTAAAACCCCTCCCCTCCGGCCTGATCCGGAGCCCCCTGAGCCACCTCAGGGGTCAGCTGGGTTCTGGTGACATCAAGAGGCCACCGCTGGGCTGGAGACATGGCAGGACACGGAGGAGAGCAGAACCTTCCTCAGGGACATCCCTGTGATCCAGGCAAAGCCCAAATATGCCCCTAGCGTGCCGAAGCCCAGCCGTGACCTGCCCAGCAGCCACTGAGGCAGAGCTGAGATGGGGTTGGGCTGAAAAAATCACCCCAAAATGTCATTTGTGGGGTGTCTCAGTGGGTTCGTGAGCCACTGTGGGGCATCCGTGGAGACCTGCCGGGCTGGGATCAGCAGGATGTGAAGTCAGGGATCAGCAGGATCAGGAGTCAAGGATCAGCAGGATGTGCAGTCAGGGATCAGCAGGATCTGGAATCGGGAATCAGTAGGATCAGGAGTCAGGGATCAGCAGGATGTGCAGTCAGGGATCAGCAGGACGAGCAGTCAGGGATCAGTAGGATCAGGAGTCAGGGATCAGTAGCATCAGGAGTCAGGGATCAGCAGGATCTGCAGTCAGGGATCAGCAGGATGAGCAGTCAGGGATCAGCAGGATCTGGAATCAGGGATCAGCAAGATCTGGAATCAGGGATCAGCAGAATCTGGAATCATGGATCAGCAGGATCCGCAGTCAGGGATCAGCAGGATATGCAGTCAGGGATCATCAGGATCAGGAATCAGGGATCAGCAGGATGTGCAGTCAGCCATGCCCAGTGGGGTGAGGCAGAGCAGGGTCTCACAACCTTGGAGGAAAGTGTTCCCAGGGAGGTTTCTGAGGGAAGCAGGAAGGTGTTGGATCTGCAAACAGCACAAGAGCCACCAAATTATTGTTCTTCCTGTCCCCTGGGAGATGAGAGTGGTGACAGAGCAAGGACCACATGTCAAAGGCTTCTCCTGCATAACAAATGTCCCACCCCAGTGTCACTCTCTGCCATGTCTCCACCTCCCAAAGCTCTTGGCACCACACAAACATATTCCTTAGTGCAGGATTGCTCCAAATCTCCTGCAAGTGTCCTCTGCCTGCCCTGGGATGCAGGGGAGGAGGGTTTGCCTGTCACTGCAGATGACCCACTTCTGGCAGCAGCCAAGAGCTGCATTGGGACGTCTTGGAATTTTGACAGGACAATTTTGTCCCACTCCAGGAGGCCCAGAGTGGACTGAATGCTCAAGGTGTGGGTCTGAGCCACGGCATGGGGCCTCCACCTCCATTCCCGCTGTGGGGAAGGCAGAGCTTCCACACCCCTCCTGCCTGATAAAGAGTAGAAGCAGGAATTCAACGAGTGTTTCGACAACACGCTCAGGCACATGGCGGGGTTTCATTCACACATTTTGAGGAACTTTGGATCACATTTTAAATATTTTATATTTCAGTGCAGGGCTCCAAAAAGCAAATGAGATCCCTTTCCCCCAGGAAAGAAAGAAAGCCTGTGACCTTTGGGTGTCAGGGGCAGTTGGTGGCCCACCCTGGGCACTGCATGGGCAGCAAGAGCTTTCTGTCCTGGCACGTTTTTGTCTGGGAGGAATCCTTGTCCATATTGAATTTTGGGAGTCAGACAGCCAATTTCAGGGCAGTGCTCCAGAAAGCCAATGACAGCCCTTTCCCCAGGAAAGAAAGCCTATAAAATTTGAATGTTAGGTGCAGTTGGTGTCCCACCCTGGGCACTCCATGGGCTGCAAGAGCTTTCTGTCCTGGCACCTTTTGTCTGGGAGGAATCTTCACACTGAATCGATTTTTGGAGTCGGGCTGTTTTTTATACATTACACTTACGGTGATGAAACTGCCTTTTATTCTGAGGGCTGAAGTTTTTAACCCAGGGTTCATTTTAATGAAGCGTTGATTATCATTTAATTGAGGTCTGTATCAAAGCTGATATGGCCTCTTTGCCTGACTGCAGCTGGGGTTGATCGGAACAAACCCTGTCCCAAAATTCTCCATCTGATTCTATTTCCTTCCATAATCACATCCCTGGGGTTTCCTGGGCAGAGACAGGAGCTGGATCCATGATCCTCGTGGTTCTCTTCCAGCTCAGGGTATTCCATGATTCTTTGTACACCAAAGACCAAAAATGCCACAATTATTTCCTGTGAGGTTGCTCATTTGAGAGGAGATTTAATTTTGATCCTCCAAAAAGGTGATTGAAGGAATCAAAACCAGGAAATCCCTTGAAGTGGGGATGTTCCCAAACAAATCCTAGAGTGCAGTGCATCAACAATGGCACCTCGTCCCTATCCTTCTTTTTTCAAGGTAGTTTTGGGGACAGGTCACTTGTTTTAGCACAGAATTCCAGTCCCAACAACACCCTGGGGTTTATCCCTTCTCTCCTGCTGCCTCAAGACTTTTCTTTCTTTCCTTGAGTTCCTTTCCTTTCCCTGGTGCCTTCCAAAGGTGCGTATTTTGCCGTGGGCAACATTCCCTTGAGCTGGAAGTACAATTTTGCACAATTTAACACAACGAATGTTCCTTCCCACTCCAGACACGTTTTCCCTTCTTCCCTACAACTCCTCCATCTCCTCCTGGAAGCTCTTTGCTTTCCTGAGCTCAGCTTAGAGCCTGAAGAGGCTTCACTCCGCTGTCCAAAGCATCCCTGTTTTCCTACATTTCTGGGCTATTGTAGTTGGCCATGACTGGTTTGTTATAAAAACATATTCAGTGTTTCTCTCTCTGCTGCAAACAAGTTTGGGTGGAAAGCCTGAGAGTGGGAGAAGGAGGAGAAGGAGCCTCCACACAGGCTCCATGTACATGTAAATATTTGGAAGGTCACTCAGTTATTCATACAGGGTGTTCTGCCAAGCTTTGTGCAGAAACACTCACCTTTTTTGGCGTCCCCTAATAAATCTTTTGAAGTTTACAAGCAGAGCAGTTTGTATTCCCCTTTTAAATAATCCATGATTTGCCTGGGTTTTGGTTCTTGAGCAAATCAGGGACAAAAATATCATTAATGGGAGGTAATTGCAGATGCTTAGAGTGAGAAATGAGGGCAGGTTATGGACAAATCTGGGGATGGAAAACTCAATAAGGGATAAGACTTTTATGTGGTGACCAAGAAATATGTTGTTTTCCTGTTGTGCCAACAGGAACCCACTAATTGGGCAAATGTCCTGTGGTTTGGGGTGGGCTGGGGCCAGGGCTGAGCTCTCCTTTGCCCTCAGATGAGGCGAGTTTGGCTCTGGCTGTGAACTGCTCTTGGGGACTTTGTCTCCTGGCCTGACCTGGCCCTGGGCTGGTTTGTGCCCTGGAGAAGGACCAGCCCTGAGCAGCATTCCCAGCCCTTGGGAGTCCATGGACACTCGTGGATGCTGCAGGAGGCTGGAGACTGTTCCAGTAGCACATTGTTGGTGCTTGTGCCTGATCCTCCAGGGCTCAGCCACCTCCCAGGCACAGCCTCCCAAAGCTGAGGACTGCTGTAGGACACACCCCAAAGTCCTTTCCACTCTAAAGGTGACCTGGGTCATGGTCTCCTCAGTGATGGAGAGGACAAAAGGGCTCACGGAAAAAGGGATCCCTCTCTGTTTAGTGAGTTATTTATGAGCAAGGTCCTAGTCCAAGTCCCTCATCCAGGCTCCTACATTTGGGAGAGAGAATCATCCCATGTGTCTCAGGTTGGACCCCCAGGGTGGGAATTAGCTCCAGGTGAAGGAGCAGCATTTTGGTGTTGGGTGGGGACATCTCTGGGAGCTGCTGGTGGCAGCTGTTGGAGGAGCAATGGAGGTGTGGCCCTTGGCACCACGAGTGGGATGGAGCTGGGCCCTCGTGAGTGTCTGCTCCAAGGTGACCCCAACAGCTCCCAAATTCCACCACGGGGCAGATCCTCATGGAACGTGTTGGCAGTCCCGGCCCCTGGCACACGAGGAGACGCCTGAATTGAAGTTCATCAGGAACAGCAGTGAGGAGACAAGGAGTAAATGGGTTCAGACTGAAAGAGGGGAGGTTTAGATGGGATGTTGGGAAGAAATTCTTGGATGTGAGGGTGGGGAGGCCTTGGCACAGGTTGCCCGTGAAATCTGTGGCTGCCCCTGGATCCCTGGAAGTGTCCAAGGCAAGGCTGGAGCAACCTGGGCTAGTGGAATTTTGCCCATGGCAGGGGTGGAACTGGATAATCTTTAATGTCCCTGTCCCTCCAAACCATTCCGTGAGTCTATGAAGTCTCCTAATGGGAAGTTGGATCCATTATTTAATTTTATAAGGCTTTATGGAGGTGGGAGGGATGTCTCTATTAATCATTCCTATGAATAACAATTAAACAGAAGCAGTGATTTATTGGTTTATCCTTGTTAGACGAATATTTAGATGCAAACGCCTCATTTAAAACCAAAGGACAGCCTTGCTCTTGCATAGCTGTGTGAATAAAAGCTACCACAGCATCTTCCTCCATCCAGCTGAATGAAAACAAGACTCTTTTACCTCAGTGAGCACTTAAATATACTCAAGATTATTATTTTTTATGTCTGAGTGAAGCAGAAGGCAGGCGAGGTAATGGATAAAATACAGGCAGGTGTATCTAGAGGGAGGCAGGGTGGACATGAAGCATAGCAAACCTGATATAAAATATAATGAAAGAATAAAGCAGGTAAGAGGGCAGATATAAATCCTGGTGCAATGAATAAAGCATGTCAGAAATGGGGATAAAAAAACCCCAGCAAATGGCAAAACACACATCAGCACAGACATAAAACATAATGAACTGATGGCTGAAAGTCACATTAATGGAGAGATTGCTCTTGTCACTCTGAATAAGCAAAAGGATAATTTTTGTCTTCTGAGCCCTCAGAGAGCTTCTGGCTACACAGGACTGTGGGAGAGGGTTGGAGTTTTCCTGCTCAGAAAGTAATATCTGACACAAAGGTGTTTCACTGAACATTCTCATCAGGTCTAAAAAGCTGTCAGCTGGGAAGTTTTGGTTGTGAGGCTCAGGGAGGGTTTGCTCAGGTTGGAAACCTCTGTTGAAGGGCTCACAAGAATGGGCTGGAGGGGGACAGGCAGGTAGCAAAGCTCTGGGGGCTTGGGAAGCAAGGGTGGAGTGTGAGGAGATCCAGCTGGGCTGTTCCAACCACCCCATCCACAGTGGGAATCACTTGAACTCCTCAGGTTTAACAAAGCCAAGCTCAAAGCGCCGCACCTGTGTCAGGGAAACTCCTGGGATCGAGCCAGGCTGGGGATGAGCAGATGGAGAGAGAAGGGAGGAGGACTTGGGGCGCTGGTGGGACATGACCCAGCCCAGAAACCCCTGGGCAGCAGGGGAGGGGGTTCTCAGGTGAGACCCCCCCTGCAGAGCTGCCTCTAGACGTGGGGTACCATCATCTGAGGGGCGTGGAGCTGCTGGAGAGAGTCCAGAGGAGGCTCCAAGATGATCAGAGGGATGGAGCAGCTCTGCTGGGAGAAAAAGCTGGGAGAGCTGGGATTGTTCAGCCTGGAGAAGAGAAGGCTTTGGAACGACCTAATTGTGGGCCTGCCGGGAGCTGACAGGGAAGATGGAGAGAGATTATTTCCAAGGGTCTGGAGGGACAGGACACAGGGAATGGCTTCCCACTGCCAGAGGGCAGGGTTAGATGGGATATTGGGGAGAAATTGTTCCCTGTGAGGGTGGGGAGGCCCTGGCATAGGCTGCCCAGAGAAGCTGTGGCTGCCCCTGGATCCCTGGAAGTGTCCAAGGCCAGGTTGGAACAACCTGGGCCAGTGGGAGGTGTCCCTGCCCATGGCAGGGCGTGGAATGAGATGCTTCCAGGAAGGAGTCAGTGACAAGGAGCTGCAAAGCACATAAAATCCATGTCCATAACTCCACGAAAAGCCAGGGCTGTGTTCCTCTGAGCAGCCTGACTTCCTCCAGCTCCAACCCCTCAGCTCTGCTCCGGGTGCCTGAGGAGGCTGGAACGCAGAGCCCTGAAAGGGGCCACTCAAGGTGCCCTGTCAGCCAGATGTGCAGTGCCATTCAGGCTGAGCAGCCCCAGCTGCAGCCAAAGGCCCGGCCTGGGCCACATTTCGTATTTGTTTTTACACTTTGGGAGCTAAGTTTGGGTTTGGAGAGCTCAGCCACACAAACGGGCCTCTGTCCGGCCTCTAAAAGGACAAGGGGGGACTGCAAAGGGAAAGTACATTTTCCACGCAAAGGCAGGGTCAGATTATGAACCAGCTTTTCATATTTGCAGGAAATGCTTGATCCTCCCCCACGTCCTTTAGGCTGGGCCCACAACACGGCTTTGAGAGGGGGCAGCCCCTAAAGAAAATACATTTCATGTGGGGAAGGTGAAGCCAAGCCTGTCTTTGCAACTGGTTTGTAAGTGAAAGATGCTTAAATTGATCCATTTTTAAAATCAAACCTTATTTTTAACCCTCTTTGCCTGAAGATGCTCCACGTTATTGTGGTTGGATGCAGGCTCTACCTGCCCTGGGGGTGCTGATGGATGCAGAGCTGGGTGCTTGAGGTGCCCTCAAGTCCTTTTTGTGCTTTCCCTGCTTGTGAAGAGATTTCAGTTTCCTGTCGCGCTCTGGATCCACCAGTGACTCTTTGCAGCCGGATTATGTGTCTGAATAGCAGTTCTGTGCTGAAAAACGTACTCAAAATGCTAATTTTTAATTTGGAAAGCGTGTGCCATAATGGTGACAAACAACAGGGTTGTCAGAATTTTGCCAGTTATTGGTCAAAAGTGACCCCAGAATTGTGGGGATTCAATGGCTGGACTCGATGATCTTAGAGGTCTTTTAGTGATTCTATGATTTAGGCCTAATCTAGTCTGACACCCATGAAAATGTATAGGAACTGCACATCATTTATCTGCCATTCCTTCCTCTCCCCTCCTTGATGGTTTCGTGGAGACCAGGAAGCAGGAGCTCTGAAACCCTGGAGTAAAATCCGTATTCCTGATACTGCTCAGAATAAAAATCAAACCACGCCCACAACTGTGTGTTATTCATAACATCCCCTCAGTGTGGAGGGGGACAAAAGAACCTCTGCTCTGAGAGACAAGATTCCAGCAACATCTCAAGCTCTCCATGTCCAGAGCTGCAGTTTCACCCCACGGGAGCTGTTTTGCTCTTCCCAGTGATGCTGATGAGGGAGGCAGAGGTTGTTTTATTCACAGAGCTCATTTTTCCAGTATAAACTGGGGCCTTTCTTGCTGGGACCTTGGGGACCAAAGTGAAATGTCACAGGAGCTTTGAGCTGCTGGACATCCCTGGAGCCCTGGAGGGGTCGGGTCATTGGGAGCTGTGTCTCGGTGGAGATGGAGGTGGAGATGAGATGGAGATGGAGATGGAGGTGGAGATGGAGATGTCTCTCTTGGAGTAGACAATTTTTAGGCTTGGGACTAATGATGGGCACTCAACCGGAGTCCTGACCAGGGGAAGGTGAAGTTTTCACAGGGCTGTGGATGTCACAGGCCTGTGATCAAGGGGAGGCTCCTGCTCTGCTCAAAACAAAGGGATGAGGGGCAGGAATGGATGAGGGCATGGAGCGAAGGACAACAGGGAATGGCTTCAAACTGACAGAGAGTAGGTTTAAATGGGATATTTGGGAGAAATTAGATGGGAATTAGCTCCAGGTGAAGGAGCAGCATTTTGGTGTTGGGTGGGGACATCTCTGGGAGCTGCTGGTGGCAGCTGTTGGAGGAGCAATGGAGGTGTGGCCCTTGGCACCACGAGTGGGATGGAGCTGGGCCCTCGTGAGTGTCTGCTCCAAGGTGACCTCAACAGCTCCCAAATTCCACCACAGGGCAGATCCTCATGGAACGAGTTGGCAATTCATACCTCTGGCACACGAGGAGACACCTGAATTGAAGTTCATCAGGAACAGCAGTGAGGAGACAAGGAGTAAATGGGTTCAGACTGAAAGAGGGGAGGTTTAGATGGGATGTTGGGAAGAAATTCTTGGATGTGAGGGTGGGGAGGCCCTGGCACAGGTTGCCCGTGGAATCTGTGGCTGCTCCATCCCTGGAAGTGTCCAAGGCCAGGCTGGAGCAACCTGGGCTAGTGGGAGGTGTCCCTGCCCATGGTAAGGAATTGAAACAAGATGAGCTTTAATGTCCCTTCTCACTCAAACCATTCCATGATCCTATAACTCTATAATCTCACCTGAAATTGGGAAAATTAGAACAACAGAGCAGAGTGATGGTGCCCTGAGCTTCCAAGGGTTAATAAGCCCCAGTAGCACTGCTGAGATCACCAAGTGTTTCCAGGAGATGTGGCTATTTTTCTGTTTTGCTTAAAAAAAAAACCCAAGCAAACAATGCACCAAACAACCCTCCAGCAAAGGCACTTGAAGCAAAGGAAGACAAAACCCCCTCAGTGGTTAAACAACCTTGAAAATATTTCCTGTCATACTTCAGGGGAGATTGATACCAAGTTAAGGCTTTAAAACAAATAGGAGATCACGTTTGTGGGCTGCAGCCCAAAGCCTCCAGCACTGGGATGTTGCATGACAAAATCTTTGCCTCTGTCAATAAACAAAAACCTTCTGCAAGGAGCATTTCCCAGCTGCTGCCATGGATTTGCCTTTGCCTGTGAATTCAGGAAGCTGCAGGAGGTTGCTTGTAACAGGAGACCCATAACAATGGTCTGGACAAGCAATTTTATTTCCCATCTTCAAAAGAGGCAGAATCCACAAAAAAAATCCTCCTGGGGAGGAGTGAGACCAAACATCCTTCCCCTTTGTTCTGCATAAAAATGGATCCTTGAAATCTGGAGCTGTTCAGAAGCCAGACAAGTTTAAAGTGGATTGTAAAAAAAACTGCTTTCAGTGATGCCACCTTTTGCCAAATTTGGAATTTCAGTGGCTATAAATTCCAGGGTTTTCCTTTAAATGAAACCTTTCCTCATAAACAGCAGCCTGTGAATCCTCGGGCACAGGATCCCTTCCCAGCTCTCTTTGGGTAGTGGTGTGGCCATGAATTGGGGCATTTCTGCACTCATTTCCCAGTTTTCCAGCTGTAAAAATGGGATAATGATCCCTGCACCCTCTGCAGAGGCTTCTGGAGCAGCAGGAAAGCACATCTCCCAAGTTTTGGTTCCATGGGCTCAGCTGGGTTTGCAGGGAAATTTGGAACTGAAACCATGGACTTGGACCAAAATAAAACACTCCAAGCTGAGCACAGAGCCCTGGGATGGAATAAGCCAGAACTCACTTAAAACTGACCCAACTTCCTGAGGATCCTCAGCCTTTTGAGAACGAGAATAAATGAGAGAAATAAATGAGAATAAAAAGCTTGGGGTCTTTTTTATTTTCATTTGAGCATTTCTCTGTGCCCGGGGGATGGGGGAGAGCAGGAATCATCCAGAGTTGCTCTCCCAGGGGAACCCCAAAGCTGCTTTCAGCCTCCTGCCACCCCCAGGGCAGGAACTGTGCTGCTGCCATCAGGCTTTTTCATAAATATGAGCCCACCTTCTTCCCCAGCTCGTTCTGAGATGGGCTAAAATGCAGCACAGTCACCAAACAGCGCAAAAAAAATTTAAAAAAGAGCATCTTTTTCCTTTTTATTCCTCTGCTCAGCTGCTTTTTGGCTCTTCTTGGCAAAGAGTTGCTCACAAAGGCAAGGCTGAAAATCACAGAGGTGTTCTTAGAGGCAAAAAAAAAAAGAAAACATAGAAAGGAAGAAACGTGGGACTTTAAAACCTGGGACTTCAGTAATGAACTGTGAGATCTGGGGAGATTCCAAAGAAAATAATGGGAAAGGCAACAGGACCTGAGCGCCCTGCCCTGCCCTGGAGGGGCTGTGCTGCAGAAACCCCTGGGGATAAAGGCAAGGCCAGGCTTTTATGGAGCATCTGATTTAAGCTGGGAGTTGAGCCTGTCTTGGATCCGGTGTCTCCAGGGGCATCCAGCTGGTTTTTATTTCTTATCATCCCGACTTGGTGTAAAAACACCTCACTGTGGAACCGCAGCGGCCTTTGGGAACGTGCCCTCAGCCAGGCTGGAGCTTCCCAGCACAGCTCCCAGGGCACAGCTGGATGTGCCTCGCTCAGGGCGGATTTGGGGGCTGCAGAACAGATATTTCCTGGCATCCAGGTGGAAATCTGTGCCTTTAGTTCCATAAAAACCCCCCCAAGGAAACCCTCTCCCTGAGCACTGCGGGGCTGGGGGGCTGTGCTGGCTCCGGGAGGCATCCAACACTCTGCTGTGGCACATCAAAGCTTTCCCAGGAAGCCCAAAATTGGGAATGATCTGATCCACAGAGCTCTAAAACATGAATTCGCTGTCCCATGGGGTGGGAAAGAGGAAAAGAAGGTTTGGGAAGGTTGGGGATGGGAAGGTTTGGGAAGGGAAAAGGGAAAAGGGAAGGAAAGGGAAGGAAAGGGAAGGAAAGGAAAGGAAAGGAAAGGAAAGGAAAAGGAAAGGAAAAGGAAAGGAAAAGAAAAGAAAAGAGAAAAGAAAAGAGAAAAGAAAAGATTTATTTTTTTAATGAGAATGGTAATAAATCTGCAGTGAAGAGCACAGTTTGGTGAGCTCAGGTGGGGGACACCCTGAGGTCCTGCCCAGTGAAGTCACCAGGTTCACATCGTGCTGTTGCTGTTCCTTTCCAGGAGCTGACGGACATAAATGACCTCAGGAACAGGGAGCAAGCCTGAAGCCAACAACCCTCCAGCACCCTCTGCTCCCAGGGCTGCTCAAGCATCAGCTGCCAGGAGCCATTCCAAGGGTTGGTGACTCTGCTGGCCAGGAATGAGCGGCCTCAGCGTGAGGAGCTTGGATGTCTGGCTGCAAAAACAGCAGGTCAAGCTGAAGGTGAAATTCTTGGCCCCCTGCTTTTGTTTCTGATGATTTTTGTAGGACAAATCTTCACCCTCCTCTCTCTGACACCTCCTTTGCTGGACGCCACCTGCCCCAAAAAGTGTTTGTCCTCCCACGTCCCGTTGGGGCCGTGCAAGCGGTTAAAGGCTCTGCTAAAAAAGCGACACAATTTTGCTTTCTTTATTATTGAGAAATCAAAAAAGCCCTCATGTGACTTTGTAGATGACTTAACACATTTATAGAGCAGGAAGGAAGTCGGGCTGCACTGCTCCCTTCGCTCTCCTGTGGGGCGGCGGCTGCAAATTCAGCCTCGTTAACCTCCCAAGCGCGCAGGGGGATCCCAAAATGACCCCCCAGGCCCCCCCTGAGCCCCCCAAATGCTGCTTCTTCAGCATCAAGACAGCAACAGTGGCTCTGGGGATCTTCCATGTGGTGAGTTGTGGGGCTGGGAGGGGGCGCAGGGAGGTGGAATCTCTCCGCAAAGTGTAGGTCACAAGGTTTCCTGCCCCTTGAATTCTCTGTGCTGCCAAAAAGAGAAACCCCAATGATTTAAGAGGGATGGACAAAAGAGGAGAAGGTGGTGGGGAGAAAAGGGAGGGGAGTGGAAGATTTTTCCTGGGCTGGGAGGGGTTTTTAACTGTTTTTTCCTGGCTCTACCACTTGAAGCCCATGGAAGTCACTGTGCTTCCTGGTTTTCCCCTGCTGCTCGGTGCAGGGGCTCTCACCAGGGCAGGCTGCGGAGCTTGGCCAGGGCTCAGCGTGGCCACCTGGACCTGTTGGGTAGAGTGGGCAGCACTTTGGCACCGGGAATGTGGGAATGCCAATGGGAATGTGGGAGTGCTGCAAGAGGGAGGAGGGATTTGTGCTCTGGGTGAGCAAAGAGTGGTGGGCAGAGCTGCCTCATCTCTCATTGCACAACGTCTGTGGTGCTTCCGTCTCTGTTGGGACCTTCCCTTCCCTTCTCTTCCTAAACCTTCCTTCTTTCCCTTCCCTTCCTAAACCTTCCCTCTTTCCCAAACCTTCCCTTCCTAAACCTTCCCTCTTTCCCAAACCTTCCCTTCCCTTGCCTTTCCTTCCCTTCCAAAACCTTCCCAAACCTTCCCAAACCTTCCCCAACCCTCCTTCTTTCCCTTCCCTTCCTAAACCTTCCCTCTTTCCCTTCCCTTCCCTTCTCAAACCTTCCCAAACCTTCCCTTCCCTTCCCAAAGCTTCCCTCTTCCCTTCCCAAACCTTCCCAAACCTTCCCAAACCTTCCCTTCCCAAACCTTGCCTCTTTCCCTTCCCTTCCTAAACCTTCCCTCTTTACCTTCCCTTCCCAAACCTTGCCTCTTTCCCTTCCCTTC
>VZRE01007938.1:31260-43652 GCA_013396775.1 Cephalopterus ornatus
TCTTTCTCCCCAGTTTTGGGGTGTTCCTCCCTAATTTCCTCCCCCTCATTTTTGGGATTCCTCAGGCTTTCTGCCCCCCAATTTTGGGTTGTCCCTCCCTAATTTCCTCCCCCTCATTTTTGGGCTCCCCCAGGCTTTTTGCCCCCCAGTTTTGGGGTGTCCCTCCCTAATTTCCTCCTACCACCCCCCCCTTCAGTGACCAGCTGGATGTGGTGGGTGGTTGGGAGGGTCTGGGGTCACCCTCAGAACTTGCTGGTACGTGGTTTTTACACCAGAACACTGATTGCCCCGAGATAAACAGAGGGGTGGGGTTTAAATGATGCAGGGTGTGGTTTCGGGGGTTTCAGGGACCACCAGCAACTAAAACCACACCTTGGGTTTAAACCAAGCAGCCAGAGATGCTCTTAAAGACCTGGGAAGATCCAGTGAAGGATGTGGGCAAAGGGCAGGAGCAGCCTGAGCCCTCAGCTCTCCAACCTGCTGCCACCCCTCGGAGTGATGTCCCATCACCACAACCCCAAAACCTGTGACCCCCCCAAATGCCCCGTGGGTCCCACTGTGTCTGCACCTATGGCTTCACATCCTGCTCCGCTGAGTTACTCCATTTTTCATCCTGAATTCCCTGCATTTCTCTCTGCACACCTCATTTCCCCCTGACCGTTGCACACCTCTCCTGTCCCCACCAGCCCTTTCTCCCACGTCCATCCCCTCAGCCATCCTTTATCCACTTGTATATCCCCAACTTATCCTATTTTCCCCGTCCTACAGAACAGCCTGATATCTTTTACACAGAGCTCCATGAAAAATGGTTTATTTTTTTTTGGAGAATGTTGTCTTGTCAAAGTTCTTGAAGAGATATCACAGAATATCAACCATTTCCCCCCCTTACTTCTCTACCTTTTTGAAGGTGCAGCTGCACAGAGGGAGGGAAAAATAAAAGGGATTTATACCTTGGCAGTGACTTGGATGATTTTCTACCTCAATACAGGTGCTTTGGATCAGTGTAAATTCTTGCTGTGGGTCCCAGAGATGGATCACAGCCGCGCTGGGTGGGAGCAGTGCCATCAAACATGAGCTCTGGGGCTTTGTGACCGTGTCTTGTCCCCCTATAAACTTGATTTGCCTCACTGCTGATCTCTTCAGAGACAGAGGAGATAAATCCTGGGCACCCTGGAAGCCAACAGGGAAGGAGAAGGAGGGGGATGAGGAGGGGCCAGAGGTGTGGGATTAGCAAAGCTTCGCTGGCTGTTGGGAGGTGACTCGCAGGTGACTTTCATGGAGGGGTTTGTGCTGCTCATCAGCTCCTCCCAGGCCTGAGGAGACCTGAAGGAATTTCACATTTAGCTTCAAGATCAGGGCTGGAAAACCTGCAGTTCATTCCCTTCTGCTCCTTGATTAGAGCCAGAGGAAGCCTTTAGAAAGCAGTTTGTCTGTAGCTTGTCTCAGTTGTACACAAGTTTTTCTCTTTGGCGGCAGAAACTCACCCCTGGGACCTTCCCAGGTCCATCCTCACCTGTGGGACACGATTCCTGGCAGAGCAGAGCTGTGATTCACTGAGCTCTCCCGAGGCTGGGCTGACCCGAGGTGTTCCACAGCCCCTGTGCTGCTCCCTCCTCCTCCTCCCCCTGCTCCTCCTGGAGCATCTCTGTGGCGCAAACCAGGGGGAGGAGAAGGAGGCAGCAGGAAGGAAAAGAGAAAATGTTTTGAAAGGAAACCAAGTGGGAACTAAAAACATTCCTCACTTCGTCCTACACTGCCACAACAACCACTTTTAAAGTGAAATAAGGAAAGGTGAAGCTCTGAAAGTGCAGCATTTATGTGTTATTTGCCTTCAGAGTGCTGAAGTGTCACCTGCTTCTGTCAGAACCCCCCCCCAGCACCTGAGAGCATTGTCACTGGCCCCAGTGACCCCTGGTGATCCTGGCATCAAACTCTTCTTGCAGAAACCCTTGTTGGGAAGACAAAAAAAAGGAGCATCTGCCACACCAGGGTCGTGTGCATGAACATAAACCACTTGGGGACCAGTCAAGCTGGACATATTTCAGAGAAAAAAAGGCACAACACAACCTCTAAGAGCAGTTTAACCCCACAGGATTATTCAGCAGGGGTGGGGGCTGTGTGTGCCAGGCTGTGTGTGCCAGGCTGTGCAGATCCTGCCTGGCAAGACACCCCCAATTTATCTGCCTTGATTTAATGAGCAGCTCTGCCTCAGTCCTACACTATGTCATAGTGTCACGGAATCATGGAACATCCTGAGCTGAAAGGAACCCACAAGGATCATCAAAATCCAACTCCTGGCCCTGCACAGTCACCCAACAATCCCACCCTGTCCCTCAGAGCGTTGTCCAAAGCCTCCTGGAGCTCTGGCAGCCTTGGGGCTGTGCCCACTGCCCTGGGGAACCTGGTCAGTGCCCAACCACCCTCTGGGGGAAGAATCTTTTCCCGATATTTGGGCACTGACCAGGCTCCCCAGGGCAGTGGGCACAGCCCCAAGGCTGCCAGAGCTCCAGGAGGCTTTGGCTGATCCTCTGGGGCACATGGGGTGACTCTTGGGGCTGGGCCTGTGCAGGGCCAGGAGTTGGATGGATGGTCCTTGGGGGTCCCTTCCCACTCTGGATGTTCTGTGATTCCAGCCCTCCCCTGACACAGCTCCATCCACCCATGTCCTGGTGCCCCAAATTCCTTTGACCAAGAAATGTGAAGCCCTCCTGTTAGACAGAGGCAGCAGCAACACGAGAGGTGTCCTCCAGAAGTTCCAGCTGCAGGAGATAAGAGGGGAAGGGCTGTGGAGGGGCTGGGTGTCAGCAGCACCCCGAGTGAGCTGTGAATTGGGTGCTGGGGGGTGAAATCTCCTGTTTTAAACCTGCCTTTCTCCTGTCATGAAGGGGATGCTTGTCTGAGCAGCCCTGTCAGGCTGAAACAAGGACTTTTTGGTTTCTTCTGGAGCTGAAGGGTAAATGCTGAGTCAGAACATGCCCAGCCCTGTGTCTGAGGGCAGGCACCACACCAATCTTCCTTCTCAAACCAGGGGGAGCAGCCCTCTGTAGAGCTTCCACCAGCACACGCCAGGCACCATCAACCAGATCCAGGTGATGGAGAGAGGTGTCCTGCTCCTCACAGGGTGTGATGGGCAGCCCAGGGAAAGGTTTGGAGATTATTCTCTCCTTGTAGCTCAGTGGCTCGTTCTTTCCATGCAAAAGCCCCTTGTAAATGGAAAGTTTTCAACCAACTTTTGCTTTGAAATTCTTCTCCTTCATCTGTCAGGTTGGGTTTCCTGCCATGTGCTTATCTTTTGTGACTGCACTTGGTCTGGTTTTGTGGCTCATTTCAACACCAACAAGGAAACGAGGGTGTCTTCTGCTCTGCTGTTCCCTCTTTGAGAGACCTTGGAGATGGTTCTTCGTACTGAAGTTTAGCCTCTGGATATAAATACATAAATATCCATAAATCCATCTGAGGTGGGAGCATTTGGGATTTGATGTCCTGCTTTCATTCATTGCCTTCCAGGAATGAAGTTGATATTTAAGGGCTCAGTTCATCTATTTTTCTCAGGCCTGCTTTTCACTGAAACCTGGAAGAAAAAGTAAATTCTCCCTTTATTTCCCACATTTACATTTTTCTTATATCCCCACGTAATAAGATCTAAATTTTCCTCCTTTTCCTGTCAGCCTCAAAGCAAATTTCAAGGTTCATTTACTGCAGGGCAAAAAACAAAAAAACAACCCCAAAAAAACCAAACACAAGCCCCAAAAGAAATCAGAGACTCACAGAATGCTTTGGGTTGGAAGGGACCTTAAAGATCATCCAGTTCCAACCCCCTGCCATGTGGCTTTTGAACACTTCTCCCTTTCTGGGGTGATGCAAAACCTTCTTTTCTGTGCCTCCTTGGCTTGTTTTCCTGCAGTGGCAGCCCCAGCACATCTGGCTGGAGCTACTCCTGCCTGAACTTGGAGTTCAAATGCCTCCTCCAGACACTGATGTGACAAAACCTCCTCTCCCCTGGGCTGCCTCATGCTCAGGTTTGTCTCAGCTCCCTGAGCAGCTGATTTTGTTTGCTGCACACAAAGTTTGCAAACACGAGCACAAACCACAACAGTTCTGCTTCCTCCTTTCCTGTATCACTTCTCGAAGTGGTTGTTGAAGTGAAAGGGCTGCTGGAGCTCTTGTGGGAAAGTTGTTTCAGCTCTAGCCAGCCTGGTGTTGATCTTGGTGGCTGACACCATCTTGCTTCCCGTACCAGTGTGGGCTTCAGATGACTCAGAATCCCAGGATGGGTCAGGCTGGAAGGGACCACAGTGTCCCATCTGGTGCCACCTCCTGCTCCAGCAGGGCCATCCCAAAGGCCCTGGCACAGGATTGTGTCCAGAGGGGTCTGGAATATCCCCAGGGACGAGACTGAGAGGGCTCTGAGCAGCCTGTTCAGTGCTGACAGTGAAGTTCTTCCTCCTGTCCAGTTGGAGCTTCCTGGGCATCAGTTCCTGCCCGTTCCTCCTGTGCCATTGCTGGGCCCCCCCGAGCAGAGCCTGGGCCATCCTCTGCCCCCTCCCTGCAGCCCCTGACACACCCTGGGGAGGGCCCCTCTCAGTGTCTGCTCTGGAGGCTGCACAGCCCCAGCTCCATCTCCACAGCCTCTGCTGCTCCAGGAGCTCCATGTCCCTCTTGCCCTGAGGAGCCCTGAGGTTGTGCAGTCCAGATAAAATGGCTTCTCTCCTTCACCTCATCACAACAACCTCATTTCTGTTGCTGCTACTTTTTTTGGTGTCTCCTGTCCCTGGTCATCTGCAGAACGGCTGCTCCTGGTGCTGGGGTGAAGATGGAGAGTGATGTTGGCTCAAGTTTCTCCGTTTGTTTGTACATCTCAGGGTTTCTTCCCCTGCAGACTCAATTAAAACTGCACAGGACATTCCCCTGGCCGGAGTCCTGCTCTCTGCTCTCCCTGTTGTGGTGAAAGGTCTTCCTGGACAAGCAGAGAAGAAGTGGCAGCTCTTTTCACAGCAGCAGAGGGGTCAGAGAGCTTCTCCACACCAGGAGACAAGCCCGTGTTTCCTGTATCCTCAGGGAATGCAGCAGCCCCTTCCCCAGCCCCCCACACTGTTCAGCCAGTCTGAAAACAGCCCAGCACACCCAAGGCTGCTTTTGGTTGGGTTTTTTGGTTGCTTTTTTGCAGCTGTAGGGGCAGGACTGGCAGCCCATGATCTGCTCCCACCTCAAAGTGCAGAAGAAATGAAAGACGGAATGAGCAGAGGGAGGAAAACAGAGATTGGAGAAGGAGGGAGAAAGGGATGAAGACAGTGAGCTGAATGGTGCAGTCAGAAAGGTGACGCTGTCAGTGAGGGATGAAGGAGCAGGAAATGGCACCAGAGCAGTTCTTTACCCCAAAATGTGGTGTTTGCCCTGCCCAGAGCGAGCAGGGACTGATGGACGTTTTGCCCTTGGACTTCTTCTTCTCAGATCCACACATTTGGTCCCTCGGATGTGCTGGTGTAGGGGACACACTGGCAGGGAGGGATTGTCCCCAGGAGGGGTGTGAGGGGGTCTCTGGCCTTGTGGTTACTCATTTCCTGGTTCTGCTTGCACAGAAATACCCTGGAGCTGCGGTTTGAGGTGCTCCTGGTGAGCTCTCCAGTCTTTGAGGGTCTTCTGCACCCCCTGAGTGCCCAGTGTTCCACGAGGAGAGGGACTGGGGACAAGGGATGGAGGGACAGGACACAGGGAATGGCTTCCCACTGCCAGAATGCAGGGTTAGGTGGGATATTGGGAAGGAATTGTTCCCTGTGAGGGTGAGGAGGCCCTGGCACAGGTTGCCCAGAGAAGCTGTGGCTGCCCCTGGATCCCTGGAAGTGTCCAAGGCCAGGTTGGAGCAACCTGGGCTAGTGGAAGGTGTCCCTGCCCATGGCAGGGGGTGGAACAAAATGATTTTTAAGGTCCCTTCCAACCCAATCCATTCTGAGATTCCATGAGCTCTCCCTATCCAGGGGTTAGACCTGGATTTTTCACTCCACATCATCCCTGAGTGGATGTAGGAGTTCAGGACTAGGGCTGAGAGCTCTAGACCTTCAGCCCATCTCAGCTTGCTAAACTCAGACTGGAAAGACCCCCAGAGTCTGGGGTTTGATAGTTCAATTTGGACAAAATAATTTCAGTTCGATGTGAAAAAAGAACATTTGAAGATTTTCCTCAAATAAATAAAAGAAGGAAAGTAGCATTTTTGTCAGTGAAGTAGCACAGCTACACTAATAGGGAGATTTTTGGTCTTTCTGTGTTTCTTTTTACACTTTAAAACACTGTTATTACATTTAGCTCAATTCTGAAGCGAAAGGCAATTTCCAAACATAAAACTTTCTGGCTAAAAACCATTGAAGCAAAACTCATTCAGTTTGTCATTTCTCCATCCTCCTTCTGCTGGCAGAGGAAATACAGTTAAACCCAAACCATTAATAAACTGAGAACTTCTGCCTCAATATTTCCTCGCCCAGGGTTTCAAACCCTCCGTGTTTGCCTCACTTGGAGGCTCATCCTGCACTTGGGACTGTGGCCATTTGGTGAGCCCTGGAAATCAATTTGCCGATGGGAAGTTGGCCCGGGGCCACTGAATTGTGTCTTTTGCTTTCGTTCTCCCAGGTCATGAGCGTTTTGCTGCTGATTGAGTATTCCCTGGAGGTGTCCAACGGGAAGGGCTTCTGCAGAGACCTGGCCAAGGATTACTACAGGATTGGTAGGTCGCCGGGGTGCTGGGGGCAGCTCTGGGGTCCTGCACTGGTCCCTCTTCCTTTTGCAGCAAAGAAAATTAGA
The DNA here is from genome assembly GCA_013396775.1 of Cephalopterus ornatus. Taxonomy (NCBI): domain Eukaryota; kingdom Metazoa; phylum Chordata; class Aves; order Passeriformes; family Cotingidae; genus Cephalopterus; species Cephalopterus ornatus. Next base: position 38,053 of record VZRE01007938.1, read on the forward strand.
AACTGGCGCTCACAGCAGCTGGGCCCAAAGCTCAGGCACAGAACTGAGGCTTTAAAATTTGGATTTTTGGCTTGTTGGAGATCCACGTGGGGAAGTTGCCTTCGTTTCAGTGGATCAGCACCCTCAGCCCCCTTCATTCCCCCTGCAACACACTTGGTATTCATCTCCCAGTCCTGCTTTCTCCCCAATTCCCAGATTTTCCCAACCCCTGGTGTTTTGGGGTTTTTTTTTTAAGAACACTGGTTGCAGCCAGACTGTTTTGTATCCCACAAATACTCACAAGCAGCCTATTCCTCATGGTTGACTGAATTCCTGTATCTGGAGCTCAGAAGGATCTAACTCAGCTCTCAGAGATCTGTCAACTCTCATGTGGGGTGCCATTAAACAGAAAATACCTCCCCAAACCTCAAATATTGCTTCTCCAGGTTATTCTGCACGAGGCTCTTTGGAAACCACAATGTTCAGGGTGTTTTTTCCTTTCTTTAGTCACTTTTCTGTCTAAAACCCTCTCAGTCCCTCCATTCCCTCTGTAACACAGCTGGCACTCTCCTCCCAATCCTGGGTTCTCCTTCTCTTCCCCCTCACCAGCTGTAGAGCATTTAAGACCCCCCCACACTCTTGATTCCTTCACATTTTGGGCATTTCCAGGGAAACACTGGATTCTCTGAGCATCCCCTCAAAGGACCTTGTGGGGCAGCGCCCTCAGGGTCCTGGAGCGGGGAGAAATCCCAGTGCCACACTAAATCCTGTGCGTGGAATGCCTGAGACTGCCCCCCTGCCCTCCCTTCCATGGATCCATCCTCTTCCCATCACCACCATGCCAGGCAGGGATCTCCTGCCTGGCAGCTGAGTGGCACCAGCCCACCTGCCCCTCTGACCCCCGTTCCCAGAGTTATCCAACTCCTGGGTTGTTTGTTGTTGGTTTATTTTCCAGAACTTGGGTTGCAGCCAGACTGTTTTGTATCCCACAAATACTCCCAAGCATCGTATTCCTCACGGTTGGCCAGGGCTGGGAAGGATCTCACTTTGATCCCTGCCAAGACCTGGCTCCCAGAGGCCTGGGAACTCTCTCCTATGGGGTGCCACTAAACAGAAAATACCTCCCCAAACCCCAAATATTGCTTCACCAGGTTATTCTGCACGAGGCTCTTTGGAAACCACAAGTTCAGGGTGGTTTTTTTTTCCTTTCCTTGGCTCCTTCTCAGCACAAAACCACAAGCTGAGATAACCTTTCTCTGCCTTGAGCACCAAGAAGGAAGCCAGGCTCCCTCACCCTGGCTTGGCTCTCCCTGTGGAGAAAAATAATATGTTTTTCCAGTGAAAAATACAACTTCTGGCAGCAGGAATTGCTTCTTCCCTGCTCTTTCATTGTGTCCTTCCCCAGGCTGCAAGACCCCTGTGAGTGGAGGAGGAGAAAACCAAACTCCCTTGTCCCTGGAGTGGGAGTGAGACAGAGTGGAAGGCACCAAAGCAGGAATAGTCACTGTCTGGTGAATTTATGATGGGTTCACAACTTTCCTAAGCCCCAGCTGGGGTTTAGGAGGCACCACTGGGCTGTTTTACGTCAGCACTCCCATAAAATAGAAGCGGGGAATGGTTTGGGTTGGAAGGGACCTCAGAGATTGTCCAGTTCCACAACAAAAGGCATCAACAGGGAGCAGGAAATGGAATTTTGGGTGAGTGCTGCGCACAGGACACTGAGGAAGGGGCGGCTTTCGGGGTTCACACCTTTCACAGGGAGCGTTCATTCCAGATATCCCAGGCTGGGGCGTTGGAGGCTCCTTTGCTCTGTGACCCCTCAGCAGCTCCACCTCAACCCAACACCCAGTGCAGGGTGCAAAATGCCCTTTCCAGAGCCTTCCCATGGTGGCAACAGCCCAAAGAGGCTCCACACCTGGCCGTTTTCCAGGGAGATCAGCACAAGACAACCAGCAGAATCCAGTTTTCTGTGACATGAGCTTTTCATTTCGGTTTTTGAAGCACATGATGCCAAGTGTGACCTGAGAGGCCTTCCTTCCTTTTTCAGTGTTTGCCTGGTTTGCTGTTTTGTGGAGGTATTTTTGGTTTGGTTTGGTTTTTGTGGGTTTTGGGTTTTGTTTGTTTTATTTTTGGGGGGTTTTGTTTGGTTTTTTTTGTTTGTTTGTTTTGGGTTTTTGTGAGGGTTTTTTTGGTTGTTTTTGTTTAGGTTTTTGGTGGGTTTTTTATTGGTTTTTGTTTGTTTGGTTGGTTGGTTTTTGTTGTTTGGTTGGTTTTTGTTTGTTTGTTGTTTGTTTGGGTTTTGTTTGTTTTTGTTTGGGGGTTTTTTTGTTTGTTTTTTGTTGGATTTTTTTGGTTCTTTGGGGTTTTTTTGTTTGTTTTTNTTGGTTGTTTTTTTTTTTGTTTCTTGGGGGGGTTGTTTGTTTTGTTTTGTTTTGTTGTTGTTGTTGCTGTATTTTTGATTGATTTATTGGTTTTGAGGTACCTGCCTTGGACACGGCCATGGTCACAAATAATTTGTCCTGCTGATGCAGCACACACAGAATTCTGACTAACACAGTGACCTTAACTGCTCAGCACTGAACAAGACATTTGCAGATCAGAATATTTTCCCCCAGATGCAGTTATGTAAAAACCACAATTGTTTTTCATTATTTTTTGCCAAGAAGATCACTCAGGGCCAATAATTTCTCACTTTTTTTCCAAGCATCTGCGTAAAAGATGCTTTAAAGGAAAAGAAACAAGCGGTTGAGACAGATTTTTCAGGTGATTTCCGTGCTATTTTGTGCTTTCTAAGCAAGATTTCTGCCAATCTGGAGGGTTTCCTTTAAGAATAGAGCTGTTCTGAGTGAAATTGGGCCCCATTTTTAACACTCCCCCCCTTTCCCACACTATCAAAGTGACAGGTTTTCCCCTCCCCCTCTTCCACTGCCTCCTACACGCACACAAAAAAAAGGAACATTTTCTGATGAAATCCTCAGCCCTTCCACTTGGCTCCTCTTCCTTCCCAAGCGTTTCCAAGGGCTCTGCTCGGGAGATTGTGTTTTCTGATTAGAGCTGGAACAAACACAGCACGACCCTTCTAGTTCCAGAAAGGAGCAGGGAAGCGACACAAAAAAATCCGATCCCACTTCCAAAAACCCAGATGGAAGAGTTGGAGAACAATTTGGGGAGAGGTTCCGTGGCTGCCCCGAGCATCTGCTGCTCTATTTGTAGCTCCTGCCAGATTAAAACGCACCTCAAACATATAATTCCAAGCTGCAGCCCTGGCCCAGGAATATCAACAAGGGAAGGTTTTGCTTTTCACAGCAGACAGCAGGAAAAAAAAAATACGTCCAGGGATTTTTTCCTAAGGAACCTGTCAGGTCACGGGAACCTGGTCTCCAGGATCTGCTGCGGCTGCAAGTGCCTCAAACCCCAGGGATCTCCAGGGATCTCCTGCTTCTGGAAGGTCACTTGTCACCCTGCCAGCCCTGCAAAGGATTCCAGGTGTCATTTGTCCTCTCCTGGAATGTCCCACACTTCCATGGATTTGCACACGGGGCTAAGAACTAACAGCTCCCACCACCTAAAAGGGGTCCCTCCCTCACCCCAACTGTGCCCCTCCCCGCCTGCCCCAAAGGAAGAAATCCGTTTGTTGAAGTCAAATCCTTGATTCCCGAGATCCAACCCATGGCTCCATCCCGTCCCTGGAACAGGGAGATGAGCCAGCACGAAGGATGACTGTATTTGTGACAAACAGGAGGCAGACAGCGCCTGGAAAGTTGTTTTCCCCTGGTTTTCCTTTTCTTTCCATCCCTTTGTGCTTGTAGGATTGTAGTTTTTTGGGGGGTTTTTTTTTGCTGTTTTACTGATGGTTTTTTGATCAGGGATCTGCTTGAAAAATTCAGCTGGGCTCTGCCAGCAATTAGCCCACAGAAGCAGTGGCCAGTTGCCCAATTATTTAATGAGCTCGTGGAGAGAGCTGGAGCATGAGAGCATGGAGAGGGAGGCAGAGCAACACAGGATCCAAGGAAACATCGTGCTGAAGAGATAAATCCTCCCTGGAGCAAACTCTGAGTGCTGGTTCTGGGGGAAAAACCGGGGAAAATGGCTCCAGGCAGTTTGGGTTTAGTAGGACTGGGCTTGGCTCTTTCAGGCTGTTCCTACAAAGGCTGGCTGGCTGCTTTGCTAAGCTCTGCTTCGTCTGGAGTTTACGCCGTCCTCGTGTTCATCTTTGTTCTCTGAGCACCACATCAGAGCCTTGTTTCTGCCCCCCTGCTCCTCAGAGGTGGGCTGGGGTTTGCCTTGAAGCTCCAGCTCTTGCCCTGGGAGCTGCAGAGCTGGGAGCAGCCCCTCGTGCAGAGGGAGAGAGGCTTTGGATCGAGCTGCACGTGGTCGTTTTGGTTTCCTTCCAGGAGCAAAGCCCTTTTCTCTGTCACCCTCCCCGTTCTCAGTCAGGGTTTGCTGGATTTGGGGTGGGTTTCTCTGCTGTTTCCTCAGATTTCTTCCTCTTCTGCATTTCAGTTCTCATTATTTAGTGATAAACAGCTCCTGCACTTGTTTTTTTTTTATCATGTTATAACTAAAAGCTATTTTTTTGCTTTGTACTTACGTAATATTTTCACAACTCTCTTTTCCTGATGCAGGTAAAGTGTTTGTTGGATACTTTTGGTCACTCCCTTAGGTCTTGGATGTCTCACTGCTCCACGTGCAGCAGCTCCTGTACTGCTGCTCCCTCCCCTCTCCAGACAAGCAATTTTTGAGGGGTGCAGCCTCCTCAAAGGGTTTTCCCCTCAAGCACTGCAAAGAAAGAGGCTCCTTGTGCTCAGGGAAGGAAGTGCTGGTCTGAGCTTCTTTCCCGACTAAAGGTTCCCCGAGAGCAAATCTCATTTCCAGAGGAGACTCGAGTGTGTTGTTAATTCTTGAGGAAGGAGGGAATTTAAAATATCTTCTGTATCGATGCATTTTAATTAAACTGAGTGAATGAAGGATGTGAGGAGTGCTGCTGGTGGTGCCACCTGCCACATGTAGCTCAGCCCAGCTCTCAGGAATCCCAGAATGTGCTGAGTTGGAAGGGACCCCCAAGGACCATCCAGTCCAACCCTCAGCCCTGCACAGGCCCAGCCCCAAGAGTCACCCCATGTGCCCCAGAGGATCAGCCAAAGCCTCCTGGAGCTCTGGCAGCCTTGGGGCTGTGCCCACTGCCCTGGGGAGCCTGGTCAGTGCCCAACCACCCTCTGGGGGAAGAACCTTGTCCTGAGATCCAACCTGCCCCTGCCCTGACACAGCTCCAGCAGTTCCCTGGGGTCCTGGTAGTGGGTGGTTAAAATTCATGCTCCTTGTCTGTTTGGGCTCGTGAAGATCCTTCCCCAGGTTTCACTGTCACTTCATCTGTTTTTGAGTCACAAATAATTCCCAGCTCTGACTCGTTAACTGAAAACACTCTGCCTTCTTATTTCTACTTCTTTTTACCTTAATATTCAAAATTTCAGTCCTTGGCTCCCTCGTGTCTGAGCTCAGAGCCTGCATGACCAGGTGGCTCAAGAGTCAGAAACCTCAAAGACAGATTAAAAAGTGGGTTTAAAAAGGGGGGAAAAGGGTTAATTCCCATATCCGCCCCCCCCCCCCCCCCCCCCCCCTTT
>VZRE01007938.1:43665-65130 GCA_013396775.1 Cephalopterus ornatus
AATTCTTTGTGTCAAGTTATCACAGTTTATCTCTTCCTTAGAGCTGTGATTGAGTTGGCACATCAGGTTTTGGTAACACGGCAATTACTTTTATTACTTTTAGCTGATGTTGTCACCAGTTTCCTGCTGATCATCATGTTGTTTGTCATCAGCTTCAACCTCCTCCTGGGTGTGCTGAAGGTAAGGTCTCCACAAGTGACATTTGGCTGCTGGCTCAGGCCTGTCCCTGTGGGAGGGTTTGGAGGAGGGGGCTGGAAGGTGCTCACTGAAATGCTGCAATATGATCAGAAAAGCAGATAAATCTCTGTGTCACGGTGTGGGAGGGGGACTGTTTGCAGTCTCAGACTCATCTTCAAGGCTGCTAAATGCCAGGTTTACCAAATCTGGGCAACATTTCCATCAAGACTAATTTCCGTGGGTGAAGAAATGGAAATGCTACGATTGGAAATGTTTTATTGCCTCATTTCCTTGCTCTTTTGCTGGAGAGGAGCTGTTAAACTCCCCTCTTACAGTGGGAACTCCTTTCCCACTTCAGGAGGAGAAAGGACAATGCCTTGGGCTGGCAACCCAAGTAGCTTGGTGTTAGTACCAAGTTTAAGCCGTACCCAAGCAGCACTGTCCCCTCTGTACAGTACATTTTGGGGACAGTGGAATGACGGCTCTGATGGGATCGAGTGCCAGTGTCAGAGTGAAAACTCACAGCGTGTGGAATCAGATGCAGAAATTCCAGGGACTTATTTGATCTTGGAGCACCTTAATGGATGTCCTGTCGGGTGTTGATAGCTGATCTCATTCTCCCAGTTGGAACAGAAATGACTGGAATTGCTTTTCTCTCTCAGGAGAGGGAACGTCTCCTGACTCAACCAGTTTGGTATTAGCACCAAGTTTAAGCCCTACCCAAGCAGCACAGCTCTCTCTCTGTACAGTACATTTTGGGGACAGTGGAATGACAGCTCTGATGGGATTCAATGTCAGAGTGAAAACTCACAGAAATTTTCCAAGGGGCTGAAAAAAATTCAGTGTTGATGCCTTTCACTGTTTGTTGTCACCAGAGTGTGCGGAATCAGATGCCGGAGTTCCAGGGATTTATTTAATCTTGGAGCACCTTAATGTATGTCCTGTCAGGTGTTGATAGCTGGTCTCATTCTCCCAGTTGGAATAGGAATGACTGGAATTGCTTTTCTTTCTCAGAAGAGGGAACGTCTCCTGATCCCCTTCCTTACCCTGCAAGTCATAGACTTCCTCCTCAGCCTCCTGACCATGTTCAGCTCCTACATGCAGGTCCCAGTGATCATTTCTGTGTCCTCCCTGAGCCACACGGTGGGTAACAGCTTCTTCTGGGGGGGGTCTTCTCTGCTTTTTATCAGATGGAGAATGAAGGGAATAAAAGATTGTTATTTGGGGCCACAATTCTTCATCGAATCATTTAGGTTGGAAAAGACCTTGGAGAACATCAAGTGCGATGGCTGGAGGCAGGATACAATCCAGGCTGGAGGGTTCATAAGGAAAACTAGTGACAGTGGGACATTTAGTTTCCCATGTCTAAAAAAATCTTCCTGTTGATTTAATTTTGTCTCATGGCTTCGGGGGAAGGTGTTTCTAGGGTGGGTTTGCTGGAAAACTGGGACTATCAGTGCTCCAAGGAGAGGCCTCTTCCATGGAGCTCGTCTAAATCAACCCACCAAGATGGTTTGCCGCCCAGTTTGGCCAGAATAAGTGAACTTAATAATGTGAATAAAGCACAGGCCCCGTGTAAAATGTGAAGAAACCTCTAGAAGGGCCACAATCTTGTAACCCCAACCAAATTCCCGTTGCAGCAGGGACACTCCAAGATCCCTTTCCTGGCTCTGCAGCTGCTGGACTTCTGCCTGAGCATCCTCACCCTCTGCAGCTCCTACATGGAGGTGCCCACCTATCTCAGCCTCAAGCCTTCAGACAGTGGGGTAGGTCACGAGCAAGCTCCTGATTTTTCACGCTCTGAACTCCTGCAAAGCTTCCTTCAAGATTCAACTCTCTCTGGTCTCTCTGTTGGACCACAGAAGAGGGTTTTCCGCGAGTTCTCCCCACCGCGGTGTCCTTGACTGACAGCTTGTGTTCCTTAAAAGCACACCTTGTTTTCCCTCGTGAGGATCTTCCTGGATGCAAACTGCAGAGCAGAGTGGTTTGGACAGAGCTGCCTGCACACATTGAAAACGCATCGTCTTTATGAAACACTCCTGCTTTTAATTCTCATTTAAATCATCTGCTGGAAGATGTTTCTCCTCGGGAAAGGAAGGTTTCCCAATTTCTGAGGGGCCTCGAGCGCCATCGCTGAGCGTGACCCTGGTAGAGGGGACTGAGACCTTCTCCCTCTTTCCACAGGGATTTTTGCCAACCCTGGAGAAGCTGCCAACAGAGGAGTATGCCAAAGTGATGATCACCTTCACCATCGCCTTCGTCGCCGTCCTCTTCCTCAAGGTAAAAGCTGCAGGGGCTGAAATGAAGCTCCTTTATCTGGGGAATAGGAAAATTTGGGTTACTTCTCTCCCAAGTCTACCAGGGCTTGGGAAAGCCTTGCTGGTCTCTCCTTGGGCACAGCAGGAGCTTGTCTGAGGCAGGACTAATATCCAAATCCCTGTTTTTTCGCTCCTGCAGATGTGAGTTAGAAAGTTATCAAATCTCTCCTACATCCAAAATAAGAGTTATAAAACCTGTCTTATATCCAAAAACTCTTACTGCCCATTCATCTCAAGAAGGATCAGGGGGTTGAAAACAAATATAGGAAAGCATTCTGCTGCTGTGGGACAAAATAAATCAGATTATTAGGCAGGAGGTTGGATCTTCCACTGGGGTAAGTGGCTGTATCCACACTGGTGTGAGCAGAGTTCTGCACTGACACCCTGAAAGTTCATTAAAAGCAGGAGCTGCTGAATCCTTCAGACTCCTCTGTGAGATGGTTCCTCTTCCTCTTGCTTCAGTGGGTCAGAGAACACGTTTTTCACTGAGGGGTTTCAGGCCCACTGAGAAATCCAGATCTCTCCAGGTGCTTGGGCAGATTCTGTCACGGTGAAAAATGCTGCTTGTTAGTTGAAAAACACTTTATATTCTTATATTCTGACTCTTCTTAGGTGGCCAGATAAGGCAGGGCAGAGTGTCCTGTCTTGTGTGGGTGCACTGCAGGCATGGCTTTAGCATATCTGGGAATATTTGCATGAATTATGGAATAGGAGTGGAGATAACCCCGCAGCAGAGGGGTTTGCAACAGCAATCTCACTGACCTGGCAAATGGGTTGAATTGAATTTTCCACAGGATTAAGTCCAAAACTGCTTAAATTGCACTGACTCCTCGTGCTGGAGTTTGTGGGAGGAGGGGTGGGGGAGGGTAATTAAAAAAACAGTGGACAGGTACAAGACTCTTCTAAGTACCCCAAAGCATTGTCCCCAGTTATACAATCGGTCCAAATAACGTGGAAAATTCTTAAAGAAAACACATTTCCATACCAAGTTATTTTATTTCCTATCTCAGTTTTTAATGGCACTGTCTCTTCTGACCATTTCCCTCTCTCCTCAGTTATTTATCCCTTTTTCTCCTCACAACTCCCGCCACAGCATCTTTTTTTGCTCCTCTGCCCCCTTTGGGTGCTCTTGAAATGCAACTAACCCCAAACCAACCTTTTAGACTTCTCCTGGTCTGCTGAACTCCCCCAAGCCCCCAAAAAGGAAGCCCCTCCTTTAAACCCAGTGACAATCCCTCACCTCTTCCATGTGCAGCAAAACCATTTCCGTGATGGTTCCTTCCAAGTGATAAAGACCCCGATGAGAAATGTGGCAACATGAAATATTTTATGATAAAGACCTGATGAGAGAAGTGGCCAAAAACACTAAATATTTTAGGCCTAAAAAGGCCATTTGGCCAATTTAGGGCACATTGGTTTCAATCCACTGAATGCTCACATCAGGGTATTCTCTAAATAATGTTGGACTAAGATCTTTTTGCATAAATGGACTTGGTTAATGACCCATCACCAGCATTTGTTGCCCTAAAATGGTTCTGTGTGTGCTGCTGTTTGCTGCCAACTTGCAGTTACTGTCCCCAAATTGTTGTCTGCATCCCACACCAGGGCATAGCTGGGCTAAAAGGGGTCTGTCACACGGAGAAGATGGGCCACCTGTCCCACTGACTCTGCCAGAGAGCTCGTGTGAGACCTGCAAGACTTTCCTCATCCTCTGAGCAGGAAAGGTTTGCTGCTGCTCCTCTCCCTCCTCCTCCTCACCCTGAGCCAGGAGTGTGGAATGTGGGGGAGTCTCTCCGTGCAGCCCCCCAGCTGTGGCTGGTGCTGACCTGCAGAGCCCTGAGGGATCACTTCTTCAAGTCTAAATTCCTCGGAGATCCAAAGTATTCCGAGGGCAGAGTGAGGGCAGGGCGATGCCTCCATTAAGGCAAAATTCCTTGTTGATCTGTGCATCCACAAGTGATCCTAGGACCCTGGACTGATTTGGGTTGGAAGGGACCTCAAAGCTCATCTCATTCCACCTCGCTGCCATGGGCAGGGACACCTCCCACTAGCCCGGGTTGCTCCAAGCTGGTCTTGAAGAATTCCAGGGATGGGAGGTGTGTCCAAGGTGTCACAGCCTGTTCCAGTGACCTTTATTTCACTTAAATATCATAAAATCCTCCTCCTCCTCCATCATCACAGTGATAATGCAGGAAAAAAGGGGAATGAAACGTTTCTACTGGGAAATGGAAACAGGCTTTGCCAGAAGTGCTTCTGAAGTCGCCCCTTCCTGACCTCCAGGACGAGCTTTCCATGAACTTCCTGAGCCAACAGCTGTCAGAGAAGTTTCCCCTCTCCAATCCAGTGTGGACAAGGGTGTCCTGCAGTGCCTCAGGAGTTGTTTGGGATGATCCCAAGGTCCCTGCCTGCGTTTACATAAGCTCTGTACTAATGTAGCTGCTCAAACCTGCAATTGCTTGTAGGAGTCGATGTCATTGAACCCACTGCTTGGCACTGCAACAAACTGCTCCAGAATCAAACCCAAAAATGGATTCTTTTGTTGCATTATTTAATTTTTATTGTATTTTATGTTATTTTTTTTTATTTCATACTGGTTTTTTCTATTCTATCTTGGTTTTTATTTTATTTTATCTATTTTATTTTATTTTATACTATTTTATTCTATTCTATCTTATTTTTTATTTTATTTTGTACTATTTTGTTATTTTATTTTATATTTTGTACTATTTTGTTATTTTATTTAATGCTATTTTATTCTATTCTATCGTATTTTTTATTTTATTTTATTTTGTACTATTTTATCTTATTTTATTTTGTACTATTTTGTTATTTTATTTTATACCATTTTATTCTATCTTATTTTTATTTTATTTTGTACTATTTTATTCTAATCTATCTTATTCTATTTCATTCTATTTTATTACATTCTATTCTATTCTATTCTATTCTATTCTATTCTATTCTATTCTATTCTATTCTATTCTATTCTATTCTATACCATTTTATTCTATTCTATTTTATTCTATTTCATTTTGTCTTACTGGGGTCTCTTTCATGGCTGAGTGGAGGTTTTCACACAGTTTGTGTGATGCCTTCAGTGTCTTCCACGTTTCCTCTCTGCATGAGGAAGCTCTTGGGGGCAGGAAGGTTTTTTGCAGCATCCCCTAAAGATGCTCAAGGATTTGCCTCCTCATCCCTGGAACTCTCAGAGATGGATTCCTTCAGTCAGATATTCATTCCTTGCTCTCATTCTTGGGCTTGGCTTTGTGTCAAGCCCAACAGTCCCCATTGTCCCAGGAAATCCTCCGCTGGATTTCGGGACATACAACTCCCTGTGTTCCCTTGCAAATGCCAAAGGGGAGTCTCAGGCCAAGGCAAACAAGAGGCACACGACTCTCACTGCACAGGGGAGGGAAAATATTGATTTAACGTGGTGGTTACACAGACTGGCTTATTTTCCTGTGCCACAGCCCATCAATCGAGCCATTTTTTCCAAGAAAAGCTCTATTTATTGCAACTTCCAACTCCGGGAGGTGCAAGGAGGTCCTGTCAGAGAAGTGGAACTGTTGCAAGGACAGGATTTGGTGGGATAAACTGACTTTTTGGGTCAGTCCTACTTGGCCCTGGAGCCTTGGATCTCTGGAGGGTGGATGTTGTGCCCAAGGCGCTTTTTGAGACATCCAGGCTTTGTAAAGCTCTGAAAAATAACATTAAAAGGGGCTTTCCTTTCCTCCTGGTGACACTGTGCTCCCAGAGGTCACAGACATTGTATTTAATGTGCTTTAAACATCTTTAATCTGCTTGAGACTTTATATTTAACATGTTTTAAACATTATATTTAATATGCTAGAGACATTATATTTAATATGCTTGAAGCATTATATTTAATATGCTTGAAAAGTTATATTTAATGTGCTTTAAACATGATGTTTAATATGCTTTAAACCTGATATTTAATGTGCTTTAAATTTCATATTTAATGAGCTTTAAATATTATATTTAATGGCGTTACCAGTCCTAGTCCCACCCCACTGTTCTGTCCTGGATCCATGGAGTTATCATCTTCCTGCTGAAGGATGGAGAGACTGATTTAAGATCCTGGGACACACGATCCCAAACTTCTGCCTCCAGAGAGGAGACTGGGACAACATCAGGCTGATGGGAAAAGTGGGAATGTTCTTGTTGACCTGCAGTGCAATGGAAAAATGCCATTCTCCCCTTTTTTTTCCAGGCCTATATGTTCAAATGTGTCCTGAGCTGCTTTAAGTATATCAAAGCCAGCAAGAGAGAGGAGGTGAAAGTCGACCCGCAGGCAGTTGAAAAGGTGAGTAAAACTGCTTCAGATTTACACCATGAAAAAGCACATTTTAGACTCGTGAGACCCATGGTGACTTGTGCTTCTTTGGTGGTCTGAGAGTTCAACCCTTCAAATGTGCATTGACAGGTACTAATAATAATCAGTTTCCAATTTTATTATATCTATTATATACACAGTATTTTTGTATAACATCTTTCCGTGGGCTCTGCAAGGAACCTGCAGCTCAGGCTTCAGGCACAGCCGATAAACGGGAATGTGTCACTTGTCATCTCTGAGCCAGAGCTGTGGGTTTAATCTCAGCTGAACTTTGGGTCCTGTGTCCAAGAGAGTTTAAAATTAAGTTTGTCTTCACCTTTGCCGGTGTCGATGTCTGAGGGATTTGGTGCTCTGCCCTTCACCTTAACGATTTGAGAAGTAATGAATCTCAGTGTCCCTCCTCGGGTTAGTGATGATCTCTCTATGAGCAGCACCCAGCTGCTCTGAAACGATGGAAAATTATTGAATCACGGAATATCCTGAGCTGGGAGGGACCCCCAGGGATCACCCAGACCAACCCTCAGCCCTGCACAGACACCCCAACAATCCCACCCTGTCCCTCGGAGCCTTGTCCTAACCCTCCTGGAGCTCTGGCAGGTTTGGGGCTGTGCCCACTGGAAGTTGTGAACTTCCATGAGGTCTCCAAGACCTTTAATACTGTAAAGGTGGATGAGAGGCAAAGAGGAAGGATATGGAATGAAAAATGTAGGGTTTTGTCTTGTTGAAACTTGGGAAATAGGATGAGCCTTGCCTTGGCAGCAGCCTGTGCCCCTGCTGTGCACCAGGGCCCTCTGCAGTGAGCTGAGCTCCACTGCTTCGCTGATATTCTGCACATCAAAGGGTCTTGCTCCATTTATTTCTTCAGGACGTGGGGGTGGGACTGGCAGCAAAGTGCTCCTGAGGTGCTGCTGCTCCTCTAACTCTGCTGGATCCCTGCCCTTCGTGTCTTACAGCCCCTGGGGCTCTTTTACTCTGCTTTGAACCAGGTGGGGAAACACATCCAAGATCAAACCCAGAGCATAACTAATGGTCTTCTCTTCCAGGCTGTGCTGCCATCCTATGAGGAAGCCTTGGAGTTGCCTTCCAAGGAGTCCCCACCACCCTACGTGACAATCTAAGCTCTGCTCTGGGGAGAAAATAACAGCTGTGCTGCTCTTGGTTCCTCTTCCCCCCCTCAGATAGTCAGTCCCACTGAGAAATCCTTGCTCTGGAGCAGCTCCATGATCCCAGTCCATCCTGTGTGATCCTGCAGAGTGGTGGGATTTGGTGCCTTGTCCCACGCTGGCAGTTTTGACTCCCATTTATTGCTCATTTTAACAGCCCTGGCTCCAGGCCCTGCGGAGATTCCCAAGCCTGGCTCTGCCATGTGGCTGATGGGACGTGCAGGCCCAGGCCTGAACCCCTCCCAGCCTTGCTTTCGGCCAGCGAGATGCTGCTTCTCCTCTGTCTCCCATAGAACTGAGATATTTAGGGAGTGGGATGGGGGGGAAGTGGGTGAGAAGCTTTTCTGTGCCACAGCCCAGCCCTGAAGCTTTGCCAGCCAGCCCCTGTGGCAAAGGGAGCAGCAGGAGAACGAAGATCTCCCGTGAATTATGGCCCAGCTCTCATCCTGTCTGCTTCTGATGAGGATGGATCCTGTGTGCTCCAGAACACCCAGCGCTCTGGGGTGGTCACGGTGTTGCTCTGCCATTTTATATCTGAGTGGTTGCATTTTTCTTATTTTTTTTTTTGCTTTTAGTGTGACTTGAAAGATGAGTTTCAATTAAAAAAAAAAAATGTTACTGGCTTCACCACTTTGCTGTCTGATTTCTGCCTGGTGGGGTCTGATTCCTGAATCATGGTGTCCTTGCATTCTGGAGTATCCTGCAAGGAAGCAATAGTTTTCTAAAAGAAATAATTAGTAAAAACGGGGCTTTGACCTTGGTGTGATGTTATCACGTGTGTGTGTGCTGCTTGCAAAAGGAAAACTGGTATTTTTAACAGCAAATCTGGCAATTTTATCTAAAAATCTTCCTCGATCCCTCCTCTTCCACATGTGATAAAGATCTGTGGCATGCTCAAACTGACTGTGCACTGAGCAGTCTCTGCAGATGTCTGTGCTGGTGACAGACGAGCAGAGACCAAATTCCAGGTACCCCTCGTCTACTTTGCATTGTTACCTGCTTTTTTGAAAACAACTCAGTAGGGAAGTGTAGTTTGCTCAGTAATAACTATTCCAGCATCATCCACAGCTTGGATCACAGCCTGGGGTCTTTGTGCCGCTCTGGAACAAAACAAAACAACAAGATTCAAGGGAATATTTGCAGAGAATAAATAAGAAATGTGCTGCTGCCCCGTGGTCTTTTCACTGGGTGTGTGTTTATGCATATGGGGATGGAGATAATGATGTTGGTTATACACTTCTGAGCTGGTTTTCTCATCACTGAAAAGAAATGATGATTCCCTTTCCCTGTGCTTCATATTCCGTGTTCGGGGAACCAGGATACCCAAAACCAGCCATGAAGTCTGGAAGGCTGCTCCACAGTGACACCTTAATGGCTCCAGTGCTTTTAAATAGGCTTAAAATCATCCACAAAAGTACACAAAAAGCACAAAAATCGCCCACAAAAGTACAAACCACTCAAATTCTTCAGGGCAGGAAATAATTCTTCGGATCTTAAATGTGGCAACTGTGACCAAAGAGTGAGAGATCAACCCAAAATCCAACCAGAAAACCTTGCAGAGGAGTGTGAAGAGCCCAGCTTTTTGCATCAAGGTCCAGCCCCATCTCTTGCTTTATTATGTGGAGAGATAAAACATTATCTTTAATTATGAATAATCAGTAGCCTCCAGAACCTTCCTGCCAAGCCCACTTGGTCTTAGTCCTAAAGACCAGGCTGAAACTGCTTCTCATTTCTCCCCAGCCCACCTTTGTTCCAGTGCCCAGAGCCAGGGCTGGAGGAGGCTGTGGGATGGGATACCTGGGTGGAGCTTCTCTTGGTAATTTAGGGAGTTTTTGGAAGCACAGTCCTGCCCTAAAGGTTCCTCATCAGGGCCTGTGTGTGCTGAGATGGTGTGTGACAACCACCCCAGCACAGGGACATCATCATTAGGCTCCTTCCACTGCCCAGGATTGACCCCATTAACTGGGTCTGCCCCAGATATTGTTGGGTTCAATTCCCTTACTTTCTAAACCAGAAGAGGGTTCTTCAATGTGATCCAGCTAAATCGTGTTAAAAATCCTTCTCCATCCCTTCAAACAGTTCTAATTCCACCTCTAATTAAATTCCCATTAATAATGCTCTGGGCTGTTTAGTTCCTGGAGCAGGATAAATCATTCCCTGAGCCTCCTGGTTTAATGGACTCTGATAAATCCAGCTAAAGCAGTTAAAGGGTGTTCAACAGAATTTTTGCAGAGCTGGGATCTGTCTCAACGTGTACCAGGAGCTTTCTTTACTGAACCCGATGTTCCCTGACCAAGCCAGTCCATCCTCCTGCCGTGCAGTGTTTTCTCTCCAGGGCTCAGAACAGTTTCCCAAGAAAGCCTGGCTCCAAATCCCCTGAAATGTGATAAAATGTATAGATTTATTGTGAGCTTCCAGCCAGGTCAGGGGCTGAGCTCGAGACGGGAAGTGGTTTTGGTTTTCTGAAATGTTGGGGGACTTGGCCAACACAAACTGAACACAAGCTGTCCCAAACCTCTCAATCAGTCAGGCCATGGCACTATCAATGCTGGGTTTGAGCCTGATAAAAGACTCTTTAATATGCCACTGTTGCACTGTTTTTTCTTCTCTAAACTGATTTACTGAGGTGAGGCTCAAACACAGGCCGAGAACCAGCTCACACAAATATGTTTAATGCTGCTCCACGTGTTGGTTTTAGTTTTCCAGTGCAGAGGAGAAATGAGCAGCAATTCTTTCATGGAGAGAGGAGACTGAGCTGATGATCTTTCTTTGATGGAGAGAGGAGACTGAGCTGATGATCTCAGCAATGACAGGACAGATAAGTAAGAGGGTCTTGACCAAACTAGCAACATCTCACGGAGGTGGAGACGCTCCAGGACTCCAGAGATATCCATTAGATGACCTGACTGACTTTGGCTTTCCACACGTCTGACCCAGAGCAAAAGCTCCAGTGGAAAAGGAGCTTTTTGCTTTACAATTATAGAATCATTAAGGTTGGAAAAGACCTCTGAGGAGATCACCAAGTCCAAGCATCAAGGTGGCACCACCACCAAGTTCACCACTATACTTTGTGTTCTGCTGTGTTTAATTTGTTGATCTTCTTTAGGGATCCTGGTGCCTCTGCCCTCAGCTGGAGCAGAGATGCCTCTCCCTCTGCTCTGAAAAGAGAAATAATCAAACACATCTCACTGGTCTCCCTGTCCCAGGGAAAGCGGAACTGAGCTATGAAGGAAAAGGAGGTGGAATGTTGTGGATGCAGTCAGGGGAGGGAGGGGAGTTGCAGAATGGGGGAGAATGGTCCTGATCTGCTCTCAAAAGCAGCCTCAGTACCTGAGACTCCAAGAAAAGTCTCTAAAGGTCCAAGCAAATCCCTGGAGACTGGGGTTTGTGTCTGGAGATGTCTGGATGAGCTGGATATGCTCTCCATGGCACTGCAGAAGTATTTTGCTTTATTGACACAGGACAGACCTCCTTGAGGCTCCTTCCCTCAGCTGGTCCCAGTGGGACAATGCTGCAAACCCCAGTTTAGACGCTGGAAGTGCTCCCATGCCCCATCCCCAGCCCTTTGGTCCAACATTTGGTAAACCTGTGCCCTGGTGGGAAATGTTTCCTTCTGATGGAAGCAGCACACGTTGCTCCAGCAATCCAGGCCACCCCTTTTTGTAAGAGATTCTTTGACCTGGAAAACGGATTCTACATTTCTAAACTGGAAAACAGCAAAGCTGATTCTACAAATCCTGCTGGAAGTTAAACAGCGCCAAAGCTGGCAGAGAATCCGGTGCCAGTAAAGCCTGGGGAGGACTGGAAGCACTTTTCTGGTGCTGGCTTCTGTCAGACTTGGAAATGGCATCTGGGAATGTGAGGGAGCTGCTGGAAACCTGGGGAAAATGATGTGTAAAGCACCAAGAACATCCGTGCTCAGAGCCAGGCAGGTCCAGCCAGAGTGTCCACTGTGATGGAAAGGTCTCCCCCAGCCTGAGGGTGTTCTGATGGCCATGAGTGGGTATAAATAGACCTTGAAGAGGGCAGAGACAGCAGCTTGGCAGCATTCCCTGGCAGCTCCTGGAGCTGATGTAGCCCATGTGCTGCCTGGCCCTGGAGCAGGGGAATCCCGGGTGATGGATGTGTGGAATGTCTCCAGGAGGCTGTCACTGCTCAGTGTCCTGCACCACAGCGACTGTGTGTCTGGGTTTCAGGCTGCCTTGGTTCCTGCTGGTTTGAATGACACCTCTAAACCTCCCAGGATCCAAGCCCCAGAGCCTGGGACTGGCACTGCTGTAATTGTTGAAATCAAAGCGCATAAAAGGGATGGGCTTCACTCGGGCTCCTTGCAGACAGTTCATTAAAATAATTACTCACTTGTGGCAGTCAAATGGAGCCACTGCAAGTGCTGTCCCCAGTGGTGGGCCCGGGGTGACACAAACTGGCAGTGTGGTCATGCATCAACCAAAGCCTTTCCGTCTGCTTTCCATCTTCACACTCATCCATCAGCCCAGGAGCCCCCACAGGCTCCAGCTAAGGAATTCTCTCATCCATGTGTCAGCTCACAGGGGGTTTGGGACACTTCTGTCAGTGAAAGTTATTTTATAATGATAGTCTTCTTCCTGGGTGATCCCAGAGTCTTTATTACTCCATCTCACTGGAAGTGTCCGAGGTCAGGCTGGACAGGGCTTGGAGCAACCTGGATAGTGGAAGGTGTCCATGCCCATGGAAGGGGGTGGAATGGAATGAGCTTTAAGGTCCCTTCCAACCCAAATCATTCCAGGATTTTATGATTTTATGATTCCTACCCTCGTCCTTTTGTGTGGTTTGCTTTAATCCAGCAGCTATTTTGGCTCTTTCACCTCAGAGAAAACGAGCTGCCCACACAGAGACCACCTTCAGAACTGGCAAGTGTTATAGAGCTGTTTCATCCATAGAACCCCAGAATGTGCTGAGCTGGAAGGGACCCCCAAGGCCCATCCAGTCCAACCCTCAGCCCTGCACAGGCCCAGCCCCAAGAGTCACCCCATGTGCCCCAGAGGATCAGCCAAAGCCTCCTGGAGCTCTGGCAGCCTTGGGGCTGTGCCCACTGCCCTGGGGAGCCTGGGCAGTGCCCAACCACCCTCTGGGGGAAGAACCTTGTCCTGAGATCCACCCTGCCCCTGCCCTGACACAGCTCCAGGCCATTCCCTGGGTGCTGTCCCTGGTCCCCCCAGAGCAGAGCTCAGTCCTGCCCCTCCTCTGCCCCTGCCCAGGCAGTTGGAACTGCAGTGAGCTCTGCCCTCAGTCTCCTCTGCTCCAGCTGAACACATCAAGTGCCCTCAACCTCTCCTTGCACGGCCCCTCCAGACCCTCCACCATGCTCATGTCCCTCCTTTGGTTGCTCTCTAACAGCTTTAGACCTTTCTTATCCTGTGGTGCCCCAAACTCGCCCTCCAAGCCATTTGTAGGACAGAAACAACCTCAGGAGCTCCTGGGCCAGCCCAGAATTGTGTCACTGCACGGGTGGAGAATTCCAGGCCCAGAGGGACTGGCCTTGGAGCTGCAGGTGCTCAGCAGGAGAGCCAGGAATGGTGCCCAGGAGGCAACTCAGTCCCACGGGGTGGAGGGGGGAGATGTGGGCACGGTTAACATGGCAAATAAAAACTGATCCCTCTGAAATAAGTGTGACCCATAAAATACATAAACATGCCCCAGCCATAAACAGCATTTACTATTTGCAGCATCAGAACACGAGGATATTTGCCAGCTATTTGCAGCTTAAAGGATAAACAGCAGTTCCTTTGATCCTGGGCTGTTGGAAGGGTTATATTTAAAGCCATCCATGTCTCCCCAGCCCTTTATATCATTTGTTTTATGCTTTGCACTCACCCCACTGCTGGAAATGCCACATTCCCAGTGCAGGGGTGCAGTAAACACCCTTTAAGGGAATGAAACAGGTTGGGAGGGACCCCCACCCTGTGCCAAACTAAAATAGAAACACCGTGGGGATAAAATACAACAATTGGAGCTTGGACCATTTCTGTGAGTAGGTGGAAAATGGAGCTGGGAATGCAGCTCAGGAACACTCACCTGGGAACATCAAAGGGAGCCCGAAAGAGGCAAAAAATGAGGGAGAATTTTGCTAAACCTTGGAGTTTTCTGGTGGCTGGAGGGCAGGAAAGCTGTGTTTACTACAACCAACAGGTTTGTTTGGAATGAAATAAAAACCAACAGTAAACTACTCAGAATTTGGCTGCTTGTCCTCCCCAACCTTCTTCTTGCTCTGCTGCCTCAAGCAGAGGGACTCAGCCACCGTCTAGAGCTCTTCTGAGAAGGGTTTTGGGGGCCAGGGCTACAAACACTGGGCTTTTTAAAAAAGAGATAAATTAAAATACAGTATTTTAAAAGATTAGAAAAGACCTCTAAGATCAAGTCCAACCAGTCATCCACCACCACCATGTTCACCACTAAACCATGTCCTAAAGTGGTTTTTGAACACTTCCAGGGATGGTGACTCCACCACTGCCCTGGGCAGCTGTGCCAATGTTTGGCCACCCCTTCCAGGAAGAAAATTTTCTTAAAATCCAATCTAAACCTCCCCTGGCACAACTTGAGGTGATTCCCTCTCATCCTGCCTTGTGCTTGAGCTCTATTGGAAGTCTGGAAAAATCTTGAGATCCCTGAATTTTTATTTCCCTTTCCCCCCCCAGAAAACCTTCCCATTCTTTCCGTGGAAGCCCCTCAGGGTTTTGGTTTGTTGCAGTGTGAAATTTCTACTGAGATATTAAATGAAATCACGAGGTGTTTATTGGAAATATGTAAATACAGGACTAAAATACAGGTTTAAAATAAAAACGTGAGCCAAACAAACTGCACAAGTAAAATGCCAAATCAAAACAAGGAGTTGAAAATAAAATGCCGTTTTTCTTGGCTTTTCCCATCTGATCAATATTCCTGTGAGGTGTTTTTGCATACAGTGATAAAGAATCTGCATTTATAGAGTTTTATGCATTCAGACTTGTTTGCCTGATGACAAATAAGAAGTTACCACCTCTCCCAGCTCTAATATTGTCTGGATTAAGATGGATTTTAGTACTTTCAGGACTTAAAATGGGCTTTGTTCTTTCTGGCAGATTTGACACTTGAAAGAGTGAAGTGTCAAAGACACTTCCAAGGATGAATTTTGTCATCAGGATTTTCCAAACTAGGAAAAGGTTGTTAGTAAAATAAAGGATCCAAAGGAAGGTGCAGCGCAGTGAGCAAACCATGAGTAATTTTTGGGGAGCTTTGAGGCCCAGCCAGGGAAGGAAAACCAAACCTGTCTCTTGACCAGATGCAGAAGATGATGTTGGTCGTGCTGGGGAGGACAAGCTGCACCTCCTGACCCCACCCTGGAATTACTAAGGTTGGAAAAGACCTCCAAGATCAAGTCCAACTGTCAACACAGCACCACCACCAAGTTCACCACTAAACCACGTCCTCAAGTGCCACATCCACACTTTCCTGCACACCTTCAGGGATGGGGACTCCAGCACTTCCCTGAGCAGCCTGTTCTAGTGCTTCACAGCCCCTTCCCCAAAGAAATTTTCCCAATATCCAACCTGACCCTCCCCTGGCACAGCCTGAGGCCGTTCCCTCTCCTCCTGTCCCTTGTTCCCTGGGAGCAGAGCCCGACCCCTCCCGGCTCCCCCCTCCTGTCAGGGAGTTGCAGAGCCAGAAGGTCCCCCCTGAGCCTCCTTTTCTCCAGGCTGAGCCCCCCCAGCTCCCTCAGCTGCTCCTGCTGCTCCAGCCCCTTCCCCAGACACCTCCAACCCCTCAATGTCCTTCTTGTCATGAGGGGCCCAAAACTGGCCCCAGGACTCGAGGTGTGGCCCCACCAGCGCCCAGCACAAGGAGAGCCTGAAACACTTGACTTCAGCAGGAGCAAGGTGGGACCAGGATCTTCTGGAAGGAGGGAGGAAAGAGGGGATCTGATATTTAAAACCAGTTATTTTTAAATCAGGAGACACGGCAAACCCTCCTCGTGCCAGGACACGTGAAGCCTCCAAGAGCAGCTCCGCCGCTCTGGGGGCCAGCACTGGCCATTAATGGTTTGTCTGTTGATGTTTCAGCCAGGCTGGGGAAGAGCTTTAAATGCATATTTTCCTCTTGAAAATATTGAACCCGGTGTTTTCATTTTTCGGGGGCCTGGGGAAAAATGATGTTTCATATTTTCCAAATAAACAGTGCTTTTACAGAGGCAGAAATGCAGGCCCCGAGTACCCAGCACACCTTTGCCCCTCACAGGATTTTCAAAGCTTTAATGTTGCTTGTGTGCCACCAGCTCTGCTAGTGAAAATATTCACCTGAAATGTATTTATCTTCCTCTGCTAATTAACAGCAAAATGACACAGAGAAACTTTATATTTTCCTCAGCAAGAACAGCCATAGAGGCTTCATTTATGAAGGGCTCTGAATGATCCCTATTCATGGCAAGGAAGAGCTGTCTGCACCAAGAGATCCTTGTCTGCAGGGCAGAGTGGCAGAGAAACCTCATCACGGACAGCTCTGGGGCAAATCTTCCCACATTTTAGGCTGTTATTTATTTCACTTTGTTCCCTAACAGTTGTAAATGTAGGGGTGTAGGTGTTCCTTATATCTGGGGAGAAAATGTAGCTCTGTGAATAAAAACACACAAGGATAGCAGTGAATAGTGTATATATAGATTTATATAGATTTATATATATTAGTGCTCATCAAAATCCATGATTTTATAAATACATCCATCAAAGGCTTGAATAGAGGAGTCACATGTGTGCACATATATATAGTTATTTATATATATATACACACACATACATATATATATAAATAAAAACATGTAATCATGTTCATCACAGAATCACAGGCTGGTTGGGGTTGGAAGGGACTTTGAAAGATAATTCCAAACCCCTGCCATGGGCAGGGACACCTTCCACTAGCCCAGGTGCTCCAACCTGGCCTTGGACACTTCCAGGGACGGGGCAGCCACAGCTTCTCTGGGCAACCTGTGCCGGGGCCTCCCCACCCTCACAGGGAACAATTCCTTCCCAATATCCCATCTAACCCTGTTTTCCTTCGGTGTGAAGCCATTCCCCCTTGTCCTGGCACCCCAAGCCCTTCTAAAATTCCCCTCCATCTTGTAGCTCCTTCAGGCCCCGGAATGCCACAGTCAGGTCACCCTGAAGCTTCTCTTCTCCAGGCTGAACAATCCCAATTTCCCAGCCTTTCCTCACAGCAGAGCTGCTCCATCCCTCCTCTGGAACATTTGCTCCTTCTGGCTAAAATTTTCCATCCAGAGATGGTTGAAAGCCTGTGATTGATGGTTTGTGCCTGGGAAGACAGTGGGACAAATCCATTCTGGCTTTGCGTGAGGACCTCGGCATCCTTCAGTATTTTAATGAACACTTTTAATGTTGAAAGAGTTCGGAGCAGCCTGGCAGCTTCACTAAAGACAGGTCCTTTTTTTCCCTAATCAAAGAACTTTTCTCCACAGGAGCTCTCAGGCTCTGTTGAAGAGCTTTTGGAGTAAAGAGAGACTTTGGATAAGGGAAGAGAAACTGGGCTTTGAGTTAAAGGTGGTTTGCCTGGCACTGCACTGACACAACTCAGATTAAATGGCTGATTGATCCAAGGGTGTGTGGCTGGAAAGGTGAGCAAAGACTAATCCATCAGAAGAAGGGCTTTCATCAGCTGATGGTGTAAACCAGTAGTTAAAAAGAAGAAAACAGATGCACTGCTTTGTGACCAACCCATCATTAAATTCCTCTTACCCCGGTACCAAATCTCCCGGCTGCTCTCCCTCAAAGGAAACACTGGATTTCAGCTCAACTTGCACCATCATCAGTCTTATTTGTTAACTTAGGTTACTGGCTTTTTGTGGCAGGAGCTGCATCTCCCTCCTGTGTACAGACCTGAACGCTGCACTGGAAAACTAAATCCAACTCCTGATCTGTTTGTCTGTCCCGAGTTCCCTCTCTTTTTATCCAGGTTAGGCTCCAGAGCCCTTTCCCCTCCCTGCTCTGCTGCACAGGGGCACAACCTCACAGAGGAGGAACTGTTCCCTGCAGGAAGAAACTTACTCTGCATCCCACACTTTCTCCTGTGCCTGCCCAAGCCTTCCTCTCCTCTTCCTCTTCCTCTGCCTCTGTCCCTGCGCGTTCCCCCTCAAACGAAGCCAAGGCAGCCAAGCCTCCCGGTCCCACGGGCTGGTTTCCAGCACACGTGGGGACTGAGAGGTGATTTGTGTGATGCTGATCCCATTCCCCCCCTTCCCTGGGCTGTGCCAGAGGAAGGACACGAGCCTGACACAGGCACAGCCCAGGGTTTGTGGCCAGGAGCTGCTGATGGACAAGTCGACCCCAGTTCCCCAGGGCTGGGCTCACTGGTCCCACTGTTACGGTCCCAGATTCCCCACATACCATCCCGCTGCGGGTCTTTTATAGCTTCCCATCCCCTTCCAGCGGCAATGAAGCCATTGTGGAGGGATGGGGGCAGGCAGGGCTGGACATCTCCCCCCCCTCCCCACCTTGGGGCAGGGTTTTCTCCCTTGTCCCTCTCCCCTCGGAGCCCCCCCCGGCGCTTCACATGCGTCAGGGGCTGGCTCGATGCCTCCCCGATGAAGGGCAGGTTAATACCTCTGGGCCAAGGCTCCTGCTCTCCACTCCCCATCCCGCCTCCAGCTCCTCCACAGCCATGGACAGGATTTTCTCTGCCTTGCTGCTCTCTTTGCTGCTCCTCCTCCAGAGCTACAACGTGTGCGGGGCCCCTCCGCAGCCCAGAGGTGAGTGGGGAGCCGCTTCGGTCCTCAGCCTCTGCCACTTGTCCTGGCACTGGGAAGGAGGAGAAGGGAGAGGGAATACCCAACATCAGCCAGGGAAGTGAAGGAATTTCCCCAGCTGTGCTCCCAAGGCAGCAGGAGCTGGAGCTGGGTTTGCCTCTGGCTCTTACATGACTTCATGTAAGAAGGACATGTGAGGGACAGCGAGGTGGCACCAGGTCATCCCGAGTCCCCAGGGCAGCAGCCACGGGACTCCTGGTCCCGGCTGGAGAAGGCCCAGGTGGGAGAAGGGCTGTTCCTCTGCCTCCCAAAACTTCTCCTGTGCCTTCCAAAACTGCTCCTCTCCACAGCTCTGCGAGGGCTGGTCCGGCCAGGAGCTGGAGGAGGAGTTGGCCAGACCCCGCTCAGTCGGGTTCACCTCCCCAGGCACAAAGGGCTGCATGAGGCTGATGAGAGCAGGACTTTCCTGTGTTTTCCTTCATCCCGAGCAAAATCCGGCTCTGTTTGACTTTCCAAGTGGGGTGTAGGGCAGCCAGGAGGGAGGGGAGCTCTAACTCCCAATTAATGTCAGCAAGTGCTGGACACCAAGGGAAGGGCTCCTGGGGAGCATCTTGCAGGGGCTCCAGGAAGCCTGGAGAACTCGCTGCCAGAGAAGCAGCCACGGCCAAACTTACTTTTGGGTGTTAAAAATGTTTGAAATGGTCTTGTGGTGATGCACAACACACGTTTATGGGCAGGCTGAGGGTTGTAAAGCAGGTGTGACAGGGACTTCAGTGTCATCTGGTGCTCACGGAGGGAGACTTCTGCTGCACTGACCCGTCTCTCCTCACCAATTTGGGCAGGGAGAGTCATCTTTGCTGTGCTGCTGAAGTCTGGAAATGAAACAGAGCAGTCATTCAGCTCAGCCCTTCTGCCACTGCTAAAATAAACACCTTTTAGGTCTGGGTTACTCAGCAGCTTTCCTGCTCTTCTCATGAATGTGGCAAAGATGCCCTAAAAGATATTTTCTGCTAAATCAGGGCATAAAGTTCAGCTATTCCTGCATAATTCCTAGTGTGGATATTTTTAAAAATAGAAGGAGATTTTATTTCTGGTTTAACTCAACTTTTAAAGAAACTGTGCTGAGTCAAGGTGTCAATCAGAGCAAGTGTCCTCTCTGTCACCTCCTGGAAATAATCAAGGCCTGTGAAATCCCTAAGCTCCCACCTGATATCCCTTCTTTTCCTTTCATTTCTCTGAAATATATTTCACTCTCATAAAAAGAGGTTGAAAATGCTATTTAGGACAAAAATCACAGAGCTTTTATGCAAAAAGAAATAGATCTATTTCAAAATTTCTATGGGATCCAACTGTTCCTAAGGGGAAAAAACAGCTTTTCCTCCTCGGTTTGTCAGTAAATCCAGAGGTGATTCATCAGCTACAAGGGCAAAGGGGAATCTGGGCTTTATTTCTGGAGGAACTGATTGCAAAACTTTGAGCCTTTCCCTGCACCTTCATTTCTCACCTGCAAAATGGACACAACCAACCCCTGGGAAAGGGTTTTCCAATACTGCCAAGTGAATTTTTCCTTCCTGTGCAACGAACTACGGTGGGAAAAATGAAAGTCATCCATATGGGAAAAGGTTATATTGCATTTTAGAGGAAATTAGAGCAGCTGACAAAGTGACCACTGCCTGTTTCCCTTCTTTAGCATCTTTAGCAAGACCTTTCCGGGAGCCAGAGGCAGATTCAGCATTAGTGTCTCTCAGGAAACAAACCTGATTATATACTTTATGGATATATCACAGGGTATTTATTTTTATCTGCCTGAAAGACTGAAAGCTCCATTAGATTTCACACTGAGGACTTGCTATAATATTTATGTCATCATTTGGAACAGATTTGTTGGCCCAAAAGCTCCCATTTAAAAATCTGTCCACAGAAATTTCCTTTATGATATAACTTATGTAGTCCCTGGCTGCAGAAATCAAATATTAACAGAACATTTGATGCCCTGATAGAGACAGGCTAAATGATGGAAAAAAGTTAAAAGAACAGGATGCTGTAGATCTGGTGGGGGGGAAATGGGACAATTCATTTAGAAAACCATAAAAAAAATCAGCCCTTTTTTATGTTTTGCCGCAGTTGAAAATGAAGATGGAAAATAGCATGAAATTGGGAAATTAAAGAAGTAATAATAACAATCACTCGGCTTGTTGCACTGCTAATGCTTCCTGTTCGTACCAGCTCCTTTCCACAGTGGTTATTTGTGGGGTTGGAGAGATTAACTGTCAGTTATGTGGGTTTACAGCTCTGGGTCGTGTTCTCCCACCCCAGCGCACAGACACAAACCTGGGCTGTGTTACAAAACACAGCCTGTCAAAAGCAACACCCCCTGGGAGTTAAGGACATGCCCAGGTATTGTGTTTTGCTGCCGAGACACTGATCCACCACCACCCCTGCCTTAAACCTGTTTCTGCTGCACCAAAGTGCAGTTTGCCCGTTTGGGATGATGAAACCAATCAGCTCCAGGTTCAAATTATTTGTCTCTACTTAGAATCGTGGAATCATAAAAAATCCTGAGCTGGAAAGGACCTGCAGGGATCACCCGGTCCAACCCCTGGCCCTGCACGGGACACCCCAACAATCCCTCCCTGTCCCTGAAAGCATTGTCCAAACCCGCCTGGAGCTTGTCCACGTCTATACATGTCC
>VZRE01007938.1:65670-78030 GCA_013396775.1 Cephalopterus ornatus
GTAGTCCCTGGCTGCAGAAATCAAATATTAACAGAACATTTGATGCCCTGATAGAGACAGGCTAAATGATGGAAAAAAGTTAAAAGAACAGGATGCTGTAGATCTGGTGGGGGGGAAATGGGACAATTCATTTAGAAAACCATAAAAAAAATCAGCCCTTTTTTATGTTTTGCCGCAGTTGAAAATGAAGATGGAAAATAGCATGAAATTGGGAAATTAAAGAAGTAATAATAACAATCACTCGGCTTGTTGCACTGCTAATGCTTCCTGTTTGTACCAGCTCCTTTCCACAGTGGTTATTTGTGGGGTTGGAGAGATTAACTGTCAGTTATGTGGGTTTACAGCTCTGGGTCGTGTTCTCCCACCCCAGCGCACAGACACAAACCTGGGCTGTGTTACAAAACACAGCCTGTCAAAAGCAACACCCCCTGGGAGTTAAGGACATGCCCAGGTATTGTGTTTTGCTGCCGAGACACTGATCCACCACCACCCCTGCCTTAAACCTGTTTCTGCTGCACCAAAGTGCAGTTTGCCCGTTTGGGATGATGAAACCAATCAGCTCCAGGTTCAAATTATTTGTCTCTACTTAGAATCGTGGAATCATAAAAAATCCTGAGCTGGAAAGGACCTGCAGGGATCACCCGGTCCAACCCCTGGCCCTGCACGGGACACCCCAACAATCCCTCCCTGTCCCTGAAAGCATTGTCCAAACCCGCCTGGAGCTTGTCCACGTCTATACATGTCCATGTCTAGCAGGAAAATGGGAAATTAAAGAAATAATAATAGCAATCACTCGGCTTGTTGCACTGCTAATGCTTCCTGTTTGTACCAGCTCCTTTCCACAGTGGTTATTTGTGGGGTTGGAGAGATTAACTGTCAGTTATGTGGGTTTACAGCTCTGGGTCGTGTTCTCCCACCCCAGCGCACAGACACAAACCTGGGCTGTGTTACAGGAGTTTATTGTTAGAGCCATGGACTGAAAAACAGGAGTTGAGGTGGTCGGTTAATCCGGCGTTTGGATGCTCAGCTGAACCTGAGCTGCTGAGTGTGGTGCCTGGCTCTGGTCATGCCTGATGGAGATCCCATCCCATTAATTAATATCCACGCGGATTGCGGTGTCCCAAATGCCATAACCCCAGGAAGGACTAAAGCTTCCAGCTCCCCTCTGCTCAGCCACTGCTCTGCCAAGAGCACTCCTTCCCTCCCAGGACACTTTTCTTCCTATTTTCATTTTTCTGCTGTGTTCCAGGCACCCTGTGCAGGACCAAACCCACGGACCTGGTGTTCATCATCGACAGCTCGCGCAGCGTTCGCCCGCACGAGTTCGAGAAGATCAAAGTCTTCGTGTCCCGGGTGATTGAGGGGCTGGACGTGGGGCCCAACTCCACCAGGGTGGGGGTCATCAACTACGCCAGCGCTGTCAAGAACGAGTTCTCCCTCAAGACCTACCACACCAAGGCTGGGCTGCTGCAGGCCGTGAGGAGGATCGAGCCGCTCTCCACGGGCACCATGACCGGCCTGGCCATCCAGTTTGCCATCAGCAGGGCCTTCAGCGACTCAGAAGGGGGCAGGGAGAGGTCTCCCAATTTTAATAAGGTAAGCAAATTAAAATTTCTTCTCATTAAAGCAAATTAAAATTTCTTCTCATTAAAGCAAATTAAAATTTCGAAAGAAACCGGCTGTTTCTTGGAAGCTCCTTTTCTTGAGCCGGTTTTGAGAAGAGTGATGGAGCTGAGGGGGGAAGAAATAGATGGAAGCTGGGAAAAAAGGTCAGACAGATTTATAGGTTTGGTACTACCTGAAAGTGTATTTTTGGTGGATCTTCCCATGATGTAACACGAGCTTGCAGGGGCTCTGGGAACTGCAGGAGTTGCAAAGAAAGATTGTGCACATGACAATGGACCAGATGAGGGCTGTCTTGAGCCACACCACAGAAGGTGTGGTGGTGCTGCTTCAGGAGGTGGTATGTCACAGAATCACACAACCAACCAGGTTGGAAAAGACCTCTGAGATCATCGAGTCCAACCTGTGACCCAACCCCACCTTGTCACCCAGCCCATGGCACTGAGTGACACGTCCAGTCTGTCCTTAAACTCCCCCAGGGACGGTGACTCCAACCCCCTCCCTGGGCAGCCCCTTCCAGTGTCTGATCCCTCTCTCTGTGAAGAACTTCTTCCCGAAGTCCAACCCAAACCTCCCCTGGGGCAGCTCAGGGCTGTGCCCTCTTGTCCTACTGCTGGTTCCTGGGAGCAGAGCCCGACCCCTCCCGGCTCCCCCCTCCTGTCAGGGGGTTGGAGAGAGTGAGAAGGTCTCCCCTGAGCCTCCTCCTCTCCAGGCTGAGCCCCTCCAGCTCCCTCAGCCTCTCCTCACAGCACTTGTGCTCCAGTCCCTTCCCCAGCCTCGTTGCCCTTCTCTGGACCTGCTCCGTTTCTTACCTGCACCTTGAGAAGATGAGCTGTTCCATTCTGAGAGCTGAAGCTTTTCTGGTGCTTGCATGTCCCAGAGTGGGAGAACCTTGGTAAATACAAGATAGCAAGCTGAAGAATCAACTCCTCATGGAGTGGTTGGGAAAATCAGAAACGGAGGAAAGGTGATTTTTCTCTGGGCTTTGATTGCGTGTGGGGGTTAATCGGCAGAGGTGGGAACCTCTGGGAGGTGCAAACCTCTCAATTCTTCTTGAAAACAAAGCTCAGTTTTGAGATTTAGAGAAAGAAAATTAAAAATAAAGAATCCCAATGTTTCAATCCACAGAAACGTTTCTCCCCTTGAGCACCGAGAGGCAAAAGAGACATTTACCTCTCACTACTTTCAACATAACCTTGTAAAAAGATTATTTCTCATCTCATTCTATTGTTGTTCCAATATTTAGAAGGGCCAGAAGCTCCAAGCTTCTGGGAGGTGCAAACCTCTCAGTTCTTCTTGAAAACAAAGCTCAACTTTGAGATTTAAGAAAAATAAAAATAATTTTAAAAAAAACCTGAATTATTTGAATGCCAGACCACAGAAACATTGCTGTCCCTGAGCACCGAGAGGCAAAAGAGACATTTACCTCTCACTGCTTCCAACATCACCTTGTAAAAAGGTTATTTCCCATCTCATTCCATTAATTGCTGTTCCATTGTCCAGAAGAGCCAGAAGCTCCAAGCAGGAAAAGGATTCCAAGGTGCTTGTCCTTCTTCCAACAGTGTCAGCAGTAGCTGCTCACTGTGTCACAGTAAATGTAGTAGGAATTAAGAAAGAGTGGGATGCTGGTCCTGCTTTCCATGTCTCCTGCCATCAGACATCCATTCGAAGCTGCTGAGCACCTTTATGGATGGGTAAAGCTGTTGAGGGGCTCCAGTCAGGGCACAAGGGTTTCTTTCCAAAAGTGGACAGAAATCTCAGGCAGTTGCTAATTTGCCACTAATTAGGACCTGACAACTCCAGGCAGCTCTTCCCCGGATCCATCCCTTCCACCCTCATCCATGCAGAGGATTTTACTCGTGGGGAGACACAGTCATGGACACCAAGGTGGCTTCTCTTCTCAACATTGGGCCTGTGAGCAGAGGCCCAGCCAAGGGAGTTGAAACTGCTCCGTGTACCTGTTCCAATGAGGAACTCATGGCTAGAAGAGAATTCCAGTGCTTCCCATGGCACCGGTGATCCCACACCGAGCACAACCCTAACACAGCTCCAGCAACGCCCCCAAAGGCCCCAGGAGTCATCCTCACCCCAGAGCTGGGGGAAATCAAGGAATAGGAAACCTGGGGCTCATCATTACCCCTGGAATGGGGCCTGGGTCCCAAATGCAGGATCCTGAAGGAGCAGTTTGACTCCCAGTCCTGTTGCATGAAGGCAGATCCCATTGAATTCACTGGTTTTCTTATTGTTTCCCTTGCAAATGGAATAAATAATGGGATCTTTTCAGATCCACTTTCCTCCAGGACTGGGTGTGCAACCCATTCATGGCCCTCAGAAATCCCACCCTATTTCTTTATTTCTGCTGCCTCGACCTAATTCCCCAATGTTTTTTAAGAGACTGTGACCATATTTAGGTCAGGCCTGGCACACAGGTCAGGC
This sequence comes from Cephalopterus ornatus, assembly GCA_013396775.1. Taxonomy (NCBI): domain Eukaryota; kingdom Metazoa; phylum Chordata; class Aves; order Passeriformes; family Cotingidae; genus Cephalopterus; species Cephalopterus ornatus. The sequence goes on from VZRE01007938.1 coordinate 69,730, forward strand.
CTGGGACGCAGCCCTGATTTATACAACTATATATATATTTATAGTCATTATAATACTTCCAGAATTAACCTCTATTTTTGTTCCTGACTCATCCTGACGCCTCACCGCAGCGCTGCCCATCCCTGTAGGTTGAAGAGACATTTTCACTGAGCTGTCCATGAGAATGCTGGATTTCCATCTGAGGAATCTCTTCCACACCATTAAATAACCCCCTTTCCTTGTGCACTGTTTCCCTGCTCTTGTCTGCTCCACGTCTGTGCTGCCAGACAACCCACCCCAACACGCTCTTCCCATCCTGGCTCTTCCCTGTCATCCCAATGTTTGTGTGGGCAGTGGCACAAAGAACTCCTAAGCTGCTTTATCTCCTTGAAATCTCCTTTCCTGGACAACTAAAAAAAGCAGAAGAATAGCAGTGGTCTTTTGAATGATTTCTCAGAGGCATTAAAATAAGTGGAAAAAAAAAAAAGAAAATCACCGCATTTTTCCCTCTTTCCTTCTACTTCCAAGGTGGAAAACTCCACAACCCTTTGCACTTCTTGCTTCCCTGGTTATTTTTTGCTGGGTTTTGGGGATTTTTTGTCCATTATGCCTTAAAGTCCAGCAAGTTTTTCCCTTCTGTGACACTCGTGGTGACCCCACCACCTGCCTGGGAGGATGAACAGGTCACGCAGAGATTTAGGGAAGCTTCCAGAAACCCTGGACACGGTCCCACGGTCCTTGCTCCTTCCCACTGCAGAAATCCAGCAAGACCTTGTGAAATTCCTGAGTTTCAACCACGTGGGACACTGGTCAAAACATCACATGTTCGGTCGGTTTTGTTGTGCTTTGTGCAGCAGATGTCACCCCAGGGCAGGGAAAAGCACTCCTGGTTTCTGTAGGAGCTCAGTCTGTTCACACCTTTCTCAAAACCCACGGGGTGCCCAATTACTTCGATCTTTTCTGGTTTTTTTTTAAGGCAGAAGAACAAATAAATTGTCAAATCGCTGAGCGAATCAAGGGCTTATTCGACTTTCTGCCCAATTCTCCTTTCAGTGCTGGTAGAACATCATGTTCTAGAGGGGATAATGAGGCATCACCACCTCATTAGCTGCTGGATTGTCTCCACGCCCCAGCCCCGAGGTGGGAATACCTGGGGATGGCCGGGAATCCTCTGGTGTCTCAGTTAACCGGGAATAAATTGTGCCATGAGAACATAGGGGATTTCTGGGTGACAGAACAAACGGGAGAGCAACCCAGAAAGCCGGGAATTCACTGGCTGGTTAAAATGAACACAAGATTTGACCTTGAAAAGCAGAATTTCTGAGCTTCCTTAGGGCAAAACTGCAGATTCTGCTCATCTGAGCCAACAGAAAGGTTCAGCCTTTCTGAATTCCCCTCACATCACTGAGTCCAGCCCAGCAGAGCCTCTCCAGGATCCAGTGGCTGCTCCTTCCCTCCAAACCTGTCTCCTGCTCTTTCCCAAACAAGGCACATACCAGGACTCAGCTTTTTAAATGAGACAAGGTCATAACACAGAGAACGACAGAGATCTTGAGACTGCAAATAATTTGGAGGTAGGTTTAAAAATAATTAAAAGAAAAAAAGATCATTTTTTCACATTGACTCAGGCTGGCAGGATGAATGTGGGAAAAAAATACGTAACATGTAGGGGGAGAAAAAATCAGGATTTCCTGATTATTAAGATAACAAAATATGATCTCAAAATTATTTTATACCTGTTTTATTTCTTACACTCTCTCTGTATCACCTGGTCCTGCTTGTAGACCCAAACAAGCTGGTTGGTCTTGGTGCTTGGTTCATTTTCTCCACTGAATAATTCCTGATGCCAAATCCAGACTCTTTGCCCCCAGAAGTTTTGTTTTTCCCAACAGCGGGTCAGAAAGCAAGGAGAATTTTGAGTAGAATTTTCACACAGGTACATCCTGAAGATCATCCCCGCGCGATCCAGGCGCGGATGCTGCTCCCAAACACCTCCTGGGCTGTCTCTGGGGCTCAGCTTCAGGTGAAGATGCCACCTGGAGGTGAAAAGGAGCTCATTAAACCTGGAAACCTACTTTATTTAGACAGAAAATACCAGGGGGACACACACATCAGCTCCCTGCCGTGCCAAACACTCGGGGCAGACGCGCTGCTCCTGACAGCAGCGTGTTCTCGGGGCGCTGTTTTCGCAGGAGAGACTTGCTAATACATCTTGTTTCCTGACAGGTTGGTTTTGAAAAGCTCTAATTGGCAGCGCTGGAGGGTTGGCAGGAGGCAGAGCAGCCTGAGCGCTGAGCCGAGGGCTCTCTCTCCTGGCAGGAGGATCCACTGCAGGGATCTGCTCCCGTTCCATGAACAACCCCTCAACACCTTCATTCCCCTCCACAGCTCGCACTTACACCTCCTTCTCCTAATTTTGGCCACAATTAGAAGAGATATTTGAATTTACATTTTTTTTTCCCCCCTGGAAGCAGCCAGTAGTGGAATTGTGGTGCTGCGGGGAAGTTTTAACCGGGCAGCCCACTGGAAGCGCAGAGAAACAGCTGCACTTACAGATCGGAAAGCTCAATGTTTTTCATGGTTTGGTCACATTTTGGACAGAAGGAAAGCTCTGAGCAGGGCAGGGGATTGCTTTGGCACTGCAGGATTGCTCTGGGATAGGGGACAGTGACAAGGGAATGGCCTGGAGCTGTGTCAGGGCAGGGTCAGGTTGGATCTTAGGACAAGGTTCTTCCCCCAGAGGGTGGTTGGGCACTGACCAGGCTCCCCAGGGCAGTGGGCACAGCCCCAAGGCTGCCAGAGCTCCAGGAGGGTTTGGACAACGCTCCCAGGGACAGGGTGGGATTGTTGGGGTGTCCTGAGCAGGGCCAGGAGTTGAACTGGATGATCCTTGGGGGTCCTCTCAACTCAGGATGAGCAGCTGAAGGGTGGGCAGAGGGGGAAGGAGTCTTGTCCCCTGCATTCCCTGCACCCCTTGGATATGTGGGGCAGGGAAACACACTCCTGACCTTCCCCAAGATGACTTTTTTCCACCCTACCTGAGCAGCTGGTGGGTCTTTTTTCATCTTCAGAAAGATGGAGAGCACACATGGCATAGAGGGGAACAGCAAATCCCGCCTCACTGACCAGCTGATGGCTCAGCCAAACTCCCTCTTGCTGCCAGATGGATTTTTTTCCTGCCTTTTTGATGTTTCTTTGCTTTCTGTATTACTGAGGGTATTTGCTTGTGATGTGGAGGGTTTTTTCTGCTTCACAGATCACCTGCTGCTGCTGATTTTGTTTCTCCATTTGGCATTACATCCCAGGCAGTTGCTCTGGAGTTGGCAGTGGGCTCACAATAAAACAGTTGTAAGGAGAAGTGGCAGGAGCAGATGAATTGGCAAAGAACAAGAATTAAGGTCTTGTGACAATGTCACTTTCAGAAGAAAAATAAAAAGGAAAAAGGACAAAACAGCAGCAGGAGCAGGAATCTTGGAGGCTTTCCACTGGTTCAGGGCATCACCTAATCCAAGGTGAAATCCAGTTCCTGCTAAAACCAGCTGCCATTTGAGTGCTGGTGTTAACAGGGGTAGGACTGATTGCGGGAGAGGAATCAGAAATCCTGGCAGGCACTGACACACCGAGTGACCTGAGGCTCTTCCCCTCTCCCTGCTCCAGCTTCTCCTTCTATTAAAATGTGGACAAGTCTTCATCTCATGATGTTACCATGACACATCCTGAGATTCCCTAAAGTCCCACTTTGAGTTAGAGCTGTCCTGAGTGGCAGCTGGGGCTTCATGAAGACAGAATTTGGCTTGAACATGAGTTTGTGTATGAAGAACATCAACTTTACCTTGGTTTCCTTAGGGTTGAGATGCACCAGTTGTCCCTTAATTAAACCAGTCACATCCCTGGAAGAATCCTAGAATATGCTGAGCTGGAAGGGACCCCCAAGGCCCATCCAGTCCAACCCTCAGCCCTGCACAGGCCCAGCCCCAAGAGTCACCCCATGTGCCCCAGAGGATCAGCCAAAGCCTCCTGGAGCTCTGGCAGCCTTGGGGCTGTGCCCACTGCCCTGGGGAGCCTGGTCAGTGCCCAACCACCCTCTGGGGGAAGAACCTTGTCCTGAGATCCAACCTGCCCCTGCCCTGACACAGCTCCAGGCCATTCCCTGGGTGCTGTCCCTGGTGCCCCCAGAGCAGAGCTCAGGGCCTCTGTGAGGTCCCACCCCTCCACACACACTCCCCCGAGGTGGCTCTGACCCAGCAGTCACTGATGTGGTGTCCAACAAGTGCCCTCCGTGTGTGCAGGTGGCCATCGTGGTGACCGACGGGCGTCCCCAGGACGGGGTGCAGGACGTGGCCGCCCGGGCCAGGGCCGCTGGCATCGAGATCTTTGCCATCGGGGTGGGCAGGGTGGACATGCCCACGCTGAGGCAGATCGCCAGCCAGCCCCTGGATGACCACGTGGACTATGTGGAGAGCTACAGTGTCATTGAGAAGCTGACCCAGAAGTTTCAAGAGGCTTTCTGTGGTAAGTCCTTGTCACCAGCCCTGGGGTTCCCAGCCAGCAGCTGCACGGGGCTGTGCCAGCTTTTCATGGAGACATGGAATGGTTTGGGTTGGAGGGACCTGAGAGACCAGCCAGTTCCACCCCCTGCCATGGGCAGGGACACCTTCCACTAGCCCAGGTTGCTCCAACCTGGCCTTGGACAATTCCAGGGATGGGGCAGCCACAGCTTCTCTGGGCAACCTGTGCCAGGGCCTCCACACCCTCACAGGGAGGAATTCTTTCCAGTATCCCATCTCACCCTGCCCTCTGGCAGGGGGAAGCCATTCCCCTTTGTCCTGTCACTCCAGGCCTTTTTCCAAAGTCCCTCGCCAGTCTTTTTCCATGGAAGTTGTACATGTGATCATCCCTCATCCACCTGCTTCCTTGTTCCAAGGACATGTGTCCTCAGTGTGGGAGACAGAATTCCTTTAAGTTGCCTTTTAAGAATCACGGGTTTTGTTCAGGGAATTCCAGGTTTTAGTTCAAGTCCCAGACTCCACTGGCACAGCAGAGTTTGCAAACATGGCCCAGGTCCTCCCCGAGGCACTGAAAAACAACCAGGAAAACATGATCTTTACACATCTAAAATCGTTACCGTGATGTTTTTAAGCCTTTCTGGGCAGTTCTGAGAATTTGGTTTGAAATTTTCCCTTCCCACTTCAGTGTTGTCTCCTGAATTCCCCATTCAGGAGGGATGGTTTCACTGAACTGCCTTTTCCTGTTGGTTTTGGAAGCCTCATGAAGGCAGGAACCTCTCCTGGCTGGTGCAGGATGTAACTCCTTCCTTCACAGCACATCAAAAGACCCTGAGTATCCTACAAACACACATTCCCTCCTCCATGAGCAGCTGAATGGAGTGAAAACACTTTATTACTTTCAAATGTACCCCCAAGGCTGCAGGAACGGTCTATAAATATCCATTTTACGGCAATAAAAGAGACCTGGGGGCTTCACACTCCCGTTCCCTGGAAGCAAAGATGTGTGGCAACACTTCTCACAAGGTGTGATACACCCTGGTGATTATGGCACAACATTCCAAACACATCCACATGGCTGGACCTGTAAAACTCCCCGAGACCAATTTCTCCAAGAGGTGTAAATCCTCATGATTCAACTCTCGGGCTGAAAATGGTGAAGGTTGAGCAGCTTTTTGTCAAGGAAAATTGCCTCCTGTGTAGAAAGGAGGACAATTTGGAATATAGAGTGAGTCATGTATTATAATCAGGTGATAATATAAAGTGAGGGGTGTTTTATCAGGTGTCACTGCAGCAGAAGCTTATGAAAGAGGGGAAGAAATACTTCAGACTAAAGGAGGGAGAGAGAAAAATCTGAGAAGGTGGAATCCAGGCCATGAATACTTGTGGGAGTTTGTGCTGGCTGCCCTGGAATCAGGAGTCAGCCAGACAACGTGTTTTGAAGTTGTGGCATTGGTGCCACTCAAACAACAAAGGGGAAAGAATCCTTTCTGTGCCTTGCTTCCCAAATTCATGACACGGGGATGGCAAAGCTCCTCCCACGGTAAAACCCCTCAGAGATGCAGCCAAGGGAAGCAGGAACACCAGAGCACAGATGGACAGCCAAGTTGGCTGTTGTACCCAAAACCACCCTTGGAGAGGAACCCAGACACCACCTGCTTGGGCACAGCTCAGTTTGAGAGCAGGGAGAAGTCCAAGCTGCTTTCCATGGGCTCAAACTCACGGCAAGATCTCTGTAGGCTTCAGAGAACTCAGCCTCAGAGCTCAATGTCACAGCAAGCTCCATGGGCAGGAATATTCCCAAGGATATGGGCTGGAAGGATCTAGCAGACATAGGAAGGCTAAAAAAAGTACAAATTATGTGCAGAGCAGAACAAAAATTACTTGAAATAACAGACAGAAACCCCTTTAACTCTGAAAGACTCTGTGTCACCTCCCATCAGTCTGATAGAACTCAGTGCTTGGAATTCTGCACAGGTTTCCCTGGTATTTGGAAATGAATTTGCTTCAGCCAGATCTTTTTACTTTTGAGTGTTTCCCATCCCTGCTGGAGCTGGGGCAGTGCTGCAATCCAGCTCCTGTTTGCTCAGCACCTCAGGAGTCCCATCCAGGTGAAGATCAGCAGGAACGTTTGTAGAGAGTGGAGCTGAGAGCTGCACGTGTGAGGGGAGCTCTGAAGTGAATTCCAAGCATGAATCCCATCCAGGAAAGACAACTGCACGTGGGGCTGAACTCAGTGACCATATTTGTACCACAGAGCTGGAAAAAACTGGGATTGGCCAGCCCAGAGGGTGGGTTGGAAAGCAAATCTCATCCAGGACCCCTGGAGGGGGAAGTGTACTGTGATGGAAGTGCACTGTGATGGGTTTTGCCCTCAGAGTGGAGACTATTTCTAGTCCTGGCTGTGCCTTGGAACCAGGAGACTTGCCAAAATGTCTCCTTGCCTCTTGTAGCTGCTCTGTCCAAGAGCAATGACCTGGATGTTTGTCTTGTGGCAGCGTGGATTTAGTTCTGGAATGATATTCTGTGCTGTGGATGGGCTCAGGCAGGTCTGGGTGGAGAAGGCTTGGCCTAGGCTCTGATTTAGGACAGATATCCTGTGTTGTGCCTGGGCTGAGCTGGGTCTGGGTGGAGAAGGCTTGGCCTGGGCTCTGATTTTAATCCCCATTTTTCTTGCAGTGGTGTCTGACCTGTGTGCCACTGGAGACCACGACTGTGAGCAGATCTGTGTGAGCACCCCAGGAGCCTACAAATGTGCCTGCAAGGAGGGCTTCACCCTCAACAACGATGGCAAGACCTGCAGTGGTGGGTGATGCTTTCCACTGGCACTGAGCAGAGTGGGGAGCTCAGTGGGATGGGGGGATAGGACTGAGCCAGAGCATCTTCTGTCCAGAGAAGGCAGAAAGGGAAGCCATGCACTTTAGATACTTTTATAATACATAATTTTAAAATAATTTTTAAAACATTGCTGCGAACTGTTGTTGAGTTTTGATTGATTAAACCTGTTTCCTTAGCCATTCAATGGCACTAAAGTTAAATTTTCCTACATCATTAATTGGGGAATTTGTTGCTGTTTTCTTCTGCCCTCTTCTCACGTGTTTCCTCAGCATGCAGTGGTGGGCTGGGATCTGCTCTGGATCTTGTCTTCCTCATCGATGGCTCCAAGAGTGTGAGGCCTGAGAACTTTGAGCTGGTGAAGAAATTCATCAATCAGATCGTGGACTCGCTGGAGGTGTCGGACAAACAGGCCCAGGTTGGGCTGGTTCAGTACTCCAGCTCTGTCAGGCAGGAGTTTCCTCTGGGGCAGTTCAAGAACAAGAAGGACATCAAAGCAGCAGTGAAGAAAATGTCCTACATGGAGAAAGGGACCATGACAGGCCAAGCTCTGAAGTACCTCGTGGACAGCTCCTTTGCCATCATCAACGGGGCCAGACCCGGGGTGCCCAAGGTGGGCATTGTCTTCACTGATGGGAGGTCACAGGATTATATCGCAGATGCTGCTAAAAAAGCCAAAGACTCAGGTAGGTCTCCTGAATTCTTGGTGACTCCTTTCTCCCTTGGACCAGGTATCAACCCAGGATTCTTTCCCTGGAGATGCCTCTTCCTTAGGACACAAACAGTTTCCCACAGAGTGTGAGGAGAGATCTCCTGGCTGTGCTTGGAGGCTCATAAAGAACTTGGAGCCACCCTGACTGGGGTTCACGAGCACCTTGGTTTGCCAGCAGCGGGTTTTATAGTCCCCTCTGTGCCTTTGGTTTAAGCCTGCTGGAGGGGTTTCTGCTGGGCAGGGAGGAGTTCCACACACTTGGGATGGGCT
>VZRE01007938.1:78097-97243 GCA_013396775.1 Cephalopterus ornatus
GATGGGGTGGGCTGGGCTGGGCTGGGATGGGATGGGATGCACACCAGTCATGCTAAACACAAATGTCAAGGAAACTGAGGACTCCTCATCCCTGGAAGTGTCCAAGGCCAGGTTGGAGCAACCTGATCTAGTGAAGGTGTCCCTGCCCATGGCAGGGGGTGGAATTAGGGGCACTTTAAGGTCCTTTCCAGCCCAAACCGTTCTGTGATGCTGTGATTTGCCTGGGGTTGGCAGTGGGATCCAGCTCAGCATCAGTGGCACACGTGGTGGGGCAGAGATGACCATCAGAGAGCCCCTTGGAGAATAACAGGAGCTGTAGGACCAAGTGTGGCTTGGCTGCCTCAGCCTTGAGGCCTGGAAAAGGAAAATAAAACAGTAACCAAAGCAGAAATACAGATTAAGAAGTAACTGTGGACTCCCTGGCACACTCATAAGAAACTTTCTTCAGCTTCTCTTGTTTAGTAAAAGTGCACAGTAGCCACATATTGATACATTAATAGGCCTAAACCCCATAAAATATTAATATCTCGAGATGTGCCCCTTTGCTGACCTGCTGAGCAGGATCCAGTCTCTGCCATGCCTCTGTTAAATGGACACAGCCCTTGTGAACTCACTCATGAATTGCTAAATCCTCTCCTTCCTTTTAACTTCGGGCTCCACCACTAGATGGGACTAAGGGCCAGCACATCATCACAGAGGTCAGGGAGGAGCTCTGGAAAGCCAATGTTTACAGAGCAACCTGACATGTTATGTGGATGTTCAGCTCTCATAAACCAGGAGGTCCTTATAAACTGCATTTAGAGAATTTATTCCCCTGTGATGATAAAATTTTATGCCTCGTTTCTTCCTCCCCTCTTGACCCTGCAAGGAAATCTCCGGTCTCTGTCCATGAGTTATTTCTGTGGGATGAATAACAAGGAGCTTGTAACGAGACTCCAAACTTGTTCTTTGACTTTAACTTGGAAAAACAAACAAATATGGGATACATGCAGAGCTGGAAAGGCAAGGCAAAAAGGGGAGGAGGGGAAAGGACAAGCTCAAAGGAGCGTTTGGAAAATGCTCTCAGGGATTGTTGGGGTGTCTGTGCAGGGCCAGGAGTTAGACTGGATGATCCCTGGGGGTCCTTCAAGCTCAGGGTATTCTGTAACTCCATGATTCTAAGCAGAGACTAATATTTTGAACCTGAGGTTAATTGGTGTCATCATCCAAAACGGTCAAACTGCACTTTGGTTCAGCAGAAACAAGTTTAAGGCAGAAAAGCACAGTTAGCTGGACACGTTCCTAACTGCCAGGGTGTGCTGCTTCTGACAGATTGATGGCAATTTTAGGAGGAGTCTCTGCTCCAGCTTTGCTGAACCCCAGGTGTCCCTTGCACAGAGGACTTTGCCCCTCGTTGGGCTGGTTAATAGTGGCTGCAGCCTATTTTGGAAATTTTTTGGAAGCTTTTTCTGTGTTATCTCTCCCTTATCAGCCAGACCCATGACCCTGTGAGAGTGTTACAACCATCTGTCCTTTCTTATATCTCCAAACCCTTGCTCTTGTGGTCATGGTGGCCACCACGTCCTCGCCATCCCCACAGCAGCACCTTACAGTGACCACATCCTGCACCAACAACCAACTGGAGCCCCTTCTATCCACCCACCCACCCTGCCCTCGGCCCACCACCACAGCTCATCTCCTGGGCACCACCTCCTCCTCCATGCCCAGGGCACCACATCCTCCTCCACGCCCAGGTTGAAACCACTGGAGATGTTGACAACTGATTTCCAGAGCTTTGGATAACCCATTAAGTTGGTCTGTACCTGAGCTGGGATGAGATGACCAAGCCAGACTCGCTGTCTGGCAAATTCTAGTAAAACTTTGCCTGCAAACATCCTTTTGAACCCTGGCTGACCTGGCTGGAAGGAGCTGGGATGGTGAAAGTGAAGGGGTTAATTTGCCAGTTAACAACTGGGAAGTGTGGGACTGAGGCCGCAGAAGGGGTGGTCCCATCCCAGCTCCACGTCCCACTGACAGGATCCCGTTGCTCCCAGGCTTTAGGATGTTTGCCGTGGGAGTTGGCAACGCTGTGGAGGATGAGCTGAGGGAAATTGCCTCAGAACCAGTGGCTGAGCACTATTTCTACACTGCTGACTTCAGAACCATCAGCAAGATCGGGAAGAAGCTCCAGATGAAGATCTGTGTTGGTGAGAGCTGGGGGATTGGGGAGGGGGGGTTTTAAGGCTGGAAGCAGAAGGACAAAAATGCCCTTTCAGGTGGATGTACAAAAATCTCTCTGTTCTCGGGGTGTTGAGCTGGCAGGTGGAAGGAGCAGGAGACATCAATTTTGGGTGATCACCTGCAAAGCAACCCCTACACCTCAGCCATCTCCCCCTCCCCCAAACTCCCTCTCCTTCCCTTTTCCTCCACCTTCCTCTCCTTCTCTACCTTTCTCCTTAGAAATCATGAATTCAGGCTGTGCCAGCTCCTGAGAGCAGCCAAAAGTGGCAGAAGGAAAGAAGAGATCTCTTCAAAGAGAACCCAAGACTCGATTTATTTGGCTTAATACGTAGATCATCACAGAACTGAAGCTTTCTAACCCCTGGCTGCTTCTCCAGGCAGAGAGGCACCACAGGGGTGACGTATTTCAAGTGGAAATAGGCACCTGGTACTTTCAAAATGATTTGTAGGTGTCTAAATCTGGGCAACATCAACGCCAAGTTGCTCCTGTTTGGACAGCCCAGTGCTGCAAAGGCTGAGAGAGAACTGAGAGGGAGACAGACATGACCAAATCTAAAGAAAGTTGACCCAAGTCTAAAAATTATTTTAAAAACAACTAACCTGGCTATTTTAGGTGAGGTTTTTTTTAAGGAATCACATGCCTCCTATGAAATATTGGCCCTTTGTGATGCAGCTGCTGGTCTGAGGCAGATGATGGTGAATCCCAAACGCCCAGGCTTGGTTTAAGACCCTGAAAACCTTGCAGACATCTGAGAGCTGCCCTGCCAAGCTCACCAGGAACTCCCCTGTCCAGTCCAGGTGCTCGGGCTCCTTTATCCCGGCAGGAAAATGTTTCCTTCCAGTTCCCAGCAGGATAAACTGCCCAGAGCTCTGCTGGGGCTTGGTAGATCCCAAAAGAGCTCTGCCAAGCTCAGCTCTACTTCCCAAGAGTGTCCAGACCTGCTCTTCATTGCCCCACGATCCCCACTGCTCTCACGGCATCAGGAGATGCTCCACAGCATCAGCTGGATGAAATATGGCAAATTTATTCTCCTTTTTCCCTTTCCTTGCCATTTCTAACACGGTTGTTTTGTGCCAAATCCATGCAAATATTAGTTGCGGTAGGCGACTCGTCTGTTTTTCTCCCTGAGCATAAATTAGAGAGAAAAATTACTCAGGAAATTAAGGGTTTTGACTCAGGAAAATCAGATTTGCATCCCTGAACCCTTATGGGTCATTCTGCTTAAGTGCCTTGTCCTCCAGATTCCTAAAAATGGGACTTCCCTTTCCTCTTGGGGAAGTCTAAGAGGCCCCAGTGGAAAATTACACTGCTTATGATTAATTAAAACATTTAATTAGAGGGTTTTTTTGAAGGATAGATCACTTCCAACACCCTCCAGGGCTCTGCGTCTGCAGAGAATCAGGTTTGCAAGACAGAGACTTTCTTTGCCGTGGCTCCCCTGAAAAGTAGGAGTCAATCCAAGAACAAAGTGATGGGAGCTGTGTAAAAAAAGCCCCAACATATTATATTTAAACATCTTTCAAGAAAGCAAATACATTTAGGCTTCAGCATTTAAAAAAGCAGATTTCAGAAAAAGTGTTTGTTTGCAAAAAAAAAAAAAATCAAAAAAAACCCAAATCCCACAACATCAATTTGGGTAAATATATTAATATTTGAGTATTAAAATAAAAGGAAAGGAAAGGAAATATTTACATTTGTTTGATTTCCAGTGCCAGCTTGTATTTATCAACAGATGGCCAGAAATCTTCTGGTAATATCCAGCTTTAGTTTACTCAGGACTTGTGGTTTTATGTAAGTGATGTCCTTTCCTCTAAAAAGTCTTACTTTTATTTACTCCTGCCATTTCCTTTCTTTTCCCAACCATTTTTTACTCCTTTTTTTACCCTTTTCACTCCTTTTTACCCTTTTTTACTCCCATCCCAGTTAATTTTGCTTGAAGAATATATGGAAATTATGGACGTAGGTTAACAAACTGATTAAGGCACGTTGCTCCATCCACTCAAGGACTGGAAAACTGAAGCAAAACTCAACCAAGCCTTGACTCAGGGCCTCCAGTTTTTATTCGATGTTATTGGGGAGGTCGTTTTGAGCACCATGTTTGGTCAGATTCAAATTTTTGGGGCAAACTTTAAGCAGCAGCAGAAGAGCTCGGTGGGGTTTTAGGGAAGCGGAAATCCAGGAGAGATTTTCCTACACAGAGCCCTGGCCTGTAATGACAAGAAAATGTGACATTTCTCTGGTCATCTGAGAGCCAGAAGTGATCAGTCAGATAATTAGAAGGGATGATAATTTGATTCCCTTCCTGTTTCTGACGAAGAAAACAAGAATTGCTTTATTTCTGTGATCTTGGAGATTCTGATTAAATCCTTCGGGTTTTTTTGGTGCCACTTAACTCAATCTTTTCTCATCTTAACTCATCTTCTTGACATTCTGATCCACAGAGGAAGATCCCTGTGAATGTAAATCCATCGTGAAGTTCCAGACCAAAGTCGAAGATCTCATCAATTCATTGCAGCAGAAATATATCCTTTGGGAGCTGGGTTTGTGCAGCACTTGCTGGGTTGGGTTGTGCTTTCTGGTGGGACCAGGGGGCAAATTCTACTCCTGGGGGAAGGAGGTTGGGAAGGAAGCTGGAAACAAGACTTTTGGGTTGTTGGATGTTGGCATTTTATGCTCTGCTCTGGTTGACGAGGTGGGGATGGGTCAAAGGTTGGACTTGATGATCTTGGAGGCCTTTTCCAACCTTAATGGTTCTGTGATTCTGTGAAGATGGGTCATTTATGAGGCTGCAGACTGCAGGTCCTGTCCTCTGACTGGATAATCCGGATAATTCAGATGGATACATCCAATTAGTCAGGTCCAAACTGGGCTAAAACTCAGTTCTAGGAGATAAATTCTTGTGTAGCTGCTCAGTGCTACATGCAAGGTGACTTGGACCCCATCCCCACCGAGTTGTTGGGACTGCCTTTTCCCATGCTGGGTCCTGTCATGCTGCACAAAGATCATGAATAAGGCTGAAAGAGAAACAAGAAAACAAAAGAAAAAGAATTGTGAGAAAGCTTCAAACTTCTGGAGAGAGGAATTTGTGAAGCCTCACACTGGGCTGGGGAGATTTTTCACTGCTGAGAATAGGGAGAGGGTGTAATTTTAACAGCAGCGTTCGGATTTATTCACACATTTCCGTGCTTTGCTGTGTCACTTGTGTGGTTTAGTTTCTACTCTTTAAGTCAAACCGAGTGAAATCCATGACTTGTGTTATGCAAAAGGGCACAGCGAATCAGCAGTTCTCACCCCGGGTGTTGCTGCTCAAGGGCCCATCGTGAGAAGCAATTAGTGAAACGAGCAGAAAATTGCTACGACACCCTTTGTGACTCCAAGAAAAGCTCTTGGCTCCTCTCTCCAGGCTGCTCAGGGTCAGGAGCCTCCCTGTCAGCCACTCCAAACACCTCCAATGGTTCTCACAGGTTTTACTCCCCCCTGCAAAGGTGTGTGTGACAGGGGGGTGTGCACAGACATTTCCTCCCTTCAGCAGAAGTTCAGCAGCCTGGAAAGCTGTGGAAATGCCAGAGTAGATGGGAAATTCCCTGTGCTCTCAGCAAGGCAGCACCATTCCGCTCCTTATCAGCCAGGGAGGACTGGGGAAAGGAATTGGGGAATCATAGAGTGCCTTGGGTTGGAAGGGACCTTAAAAATCATCCTGTGCCACCCCCTGCCATGGGCAGGGACACCTTCCACTAGCCCAGGTTGCTCCAAGCCCCATCCAGCCTGGCCTTGGACACCTTTCAGCCCAATGCTAAGATCGAAACAGGCTATGAAGTGTAGGAACCTAAAGGTGAGTTGAGGTCAGATTCTTCCAAAGTGCTCTGTAGGAAAGAACAACAAACCCCAGTATTTGGAAGCTGCAGCAAGGGGGAGATTCCATCACACACTGGCAGTGGGAATGATCAGCCACTAAAACAAACAGTGGAAGATCGTGGAATCACAGAATCCTGGAGTGGATTGGGTTGGAGGGACCTTAAAGCTCATCCAGTGCCACCCCCTGCTATGGGCAGGGACACCTTCCACTAGCCCAAGTTGCTCCAACCTGGCCTTGGACACTTCCAGGGATTCCAGGGGCAGCCACAGCTTCTCTGGGCAACCTGTGCCAGGGCCTCCCCACCCTCACAGCCAGGAATTCCTTCCTCATATCTAATCTAAATCTGTCTTCATTTAGTTTAAAACTCATGTCTGTCCATGCCAAAAGTCGCTCTCCCAACGCGCACTGTCATTTTTCCTCCTTAACTCCTGCCCACTGGAAGCTGTGGCAAAAAGGATCGAAGCCCTGGAGAACAAGATCATCTAAAGTCCCAACAGAGTATTTTTTACCTCTTTCCTAGAACTCCTCCACTTGTCAGGGAGGGCAGCTCAGCCACAGAGCTCTGGCCAGCTTGTATTTGAGTTCTAGAATACCTGCATTTGTTTAAAAGGGAAGAAATATAACAGTAGAGCATTGTATAGTGGGCAGAGCACTGTGTGTTGCATCATATAGAGTGCATATATTAAAAAAAAAAGAAAAGAAAAAAAAAACCTGGAAAGATTTGTTTTTGATTTAAAGCTTAATATATATATATATATGTGTTAATAAGTCCATTGATGATGAGTTCTGTGAATCCTCGCTGTGTTCTTCTGCAGCTGCTGTTTCTGTGCATGAGATAATTTAATTTAAAAGTCAAAGTGACTTCAGATCACCTCAGATGCTGAGTGGAAAATGCCAAAGCTGATCACCCCGTTGTTGTGAACACGATGAGTTTGGCAGCGAGTGAAGTACAGCAGCAAGCCCTGAGCGTGAGCTGCAGGTGGGATGGGATAGGCTGGGTTTATCCAGGGCTGTTGTACAGCAGAGAAAGAGAAGAGCTCAGCTTTCCCAGCCAGGGGATGGTCTCTCGGTGGCCCAGTGACGGAGCTCCTGCTCTGGGTGAGTCCTGACAATGTGCAATGATCTGGTGGCCTTGGCTCTGTGTGACACCGCCCCCGATGTGCCCCTGTCCCAACACCAGCCCGGATGTCTCTCCACATCCTCAACTGGAGCTTCAAAGCACCATCAGCACCTGAAACACAGGGAACTGCTGCTGGAGCTGCCCAGGGAAGAGGTGACTCCACTGCCGTGTCATCCAGAGCCTCCCTGGCTCCTCCTCATCCCACAGAGCCACAGAATCCCAGGATGGGTCAGGTTGGAAGGGTCCACAGTGGCCCCTCTGGTCCCACCTCCCTCCTCAAGCAGGGCCATCCCAGAGGACGTGGCACAGATGGTTCCCACACCTCTTAAGCACCTTCAAAGCCACCAAGTTCATCTCAAGACCTTTCAGGCTCTCCTCCTGTCCCTGGATTCCCAGCACTGGCAAGACAAAGCAGCCCCGTGGACTGGGAGCACCTCAGACCTGCCTGTCTCCTGCAGCTGTAGCCTGGAATTCAGTCCTGGGAGGAATGGGGGCCCTGGTGACCCATGGAATGATCACACACTTTGGGTGTGAGCACAAGGCGTTGGGTTTGGGAGCGGGGTTTAGGGGGGGGAGGGTTATGGTTTTATTTTTTGTATCAAAATATTTATACTTGAGACTACGTGAAAAGCTTTTCAGAACGACTTGGCCTGTTCAGAAACAGTGTTTGGGGGGGGAATATTAAAAGTTTGCTGTGAATTTTAAAAGTGAATTTCTTCCTTTGTGTGGTTGTTGTGGTGGTTGCCTCAGATCTCAAGAGTGGGGAGGAAAACCCTCCATCTCATGTCACAACCTCTTATTTCAATGCAAGAGGAGAAATGGGTCCATAGAGGAAGCAAAACCCTTCTCTCAAAACAAAAAAAAAAGCATCTTTTATAATAAAAATCATTATACTCTTGGATGTGCAGGAACGAATCAAGCATTAACTCAAGGACCGCAGGCAGTTCTTGAAAGCAAAACCTCACCCTCTCAGTCAAATCTTGAGTACCTCAGAACCCAGGGAAAACCCCCCCCAGCTCCCGAACTGCTGAAGATGAGATTCCTCTTCAATTTTACACAGCTAAAATCTAGAGCTCTAAGATTAGTGTTAATTTGTGTCTCAACAGGAAGAGATGCACAGGGTGCACTTGCCAGGATTATCCAAAGGGCACATTTAGTTCAGCACCTGAACCTTCTTCTAACAAATCTTTCTAAATTATAACAACCCCTTCAGATATGCAACTAACCCTTAAACACCTCACCCAGGGCAAGAGAATCACCTCTACTGCCCTCCAAGGAATCCTTTTCCAAGTTCTCACAGAATCCCAGAATATTCTGAGTGGGAAGGGACCCACATGGATCACTGAGTCCAGCTCCTGGGCCTCTTGAGACCAAAATAAGAATCCAACTCTTATCTTAGCAATCACTTTCCATTATACCCATAATCGGAGCAGAAAAACCTCCTCAGGAAGCAGAAGAAGCTTCTGAGTGTTCTGATTTTCAGTTTTTTTAGACAGACCCTCAAACATTGAGCTCCTGCCACAGAGCACGACCTCACCTGGGGTTACAGGGTTACAGTCAAGTGATAATTAAAGGGGGGGCGAAAAGAAAGAAGGGGACAGCTTTTGTAGCAGGGCCTCTGCAATAGGACAAGGGGTGATGGTTTTAAACTGAAAAAGAGTCGGTTCAGACCAGATAGATGGAAGAAATTTTTTACGCTGAGGGTGGGGAGGCCCTGGCACAGGTTGCCCAGAGAAGCTGTGGCTGCCCCTGGATCCCTGGAAGTGTCCAAGGCCAGGTTGGAGCCACCTGGGACAGTGGAAGGTGTCCCTGCCCGTGGCAGGGGATGGTTTAGATGACCCTTAAAGCTCATTTAAACCACAGCTCAGGGGCTGGAAACCTCCCTGCTTGCCAGGGCTGACCCGACGGGTGAGGTGGGCATGAAGTCTGTGAGTCTGATTTATCACCTCAGAAATGAGATGAGATTTTAGCTACGTCCAAATTGCTGGTCTATGACACGGGATTCCAAAGAAAACCCAAATTTTGGCCATTAAAGTTGCTGTTTCTTTTAGTTTCATACCCCTGGAGCTCAGCTGGTCCTCGTGGAATGGGTTTAATGCAATGTCCAGGTCAACTGACATATTTCTGGACTGCTTATTTTTTATTTAGTTTTTCTCCTTTTCCCTTTTTCTGTCTCCTCCGTCAAACAGCTGATCAGAGGCAATTCCCTTCCATCTGATAAGATGACAACAGCATTATTTTTCTTTTATTTTCAGCTCTAATCACTGTGCCCATCATGGAAATGAGCTCCTGTAGTTAATTTTCTTCTGTGCCTCTTTATTCTTGAAACGCCTTAAAAGCAACATTTAATCGCCCCAGGAGCTAAAAGATGGATTTGATTTTAATTCGTGTCATGGAAATATCCACGTGGTAAGATATCGCTGTTCTCATTCTGCAGCTGAAGCTGTTTGCTTGACTTTTTCAGGTGATGGGATAAATCCCTGTAAACTGGGGGTTGGATTTTTGCCTCCACCACTCAGCCCACGTTGCCCACTGCCAGTTTAACCCGAAAACTCCCAGAAAATTCATTTTTTCTGGGGACTAAAACAATCTCCAGCCTTTTCTGGAGAGGCTGATCCTGGTAGGACCATGCCTGGGGGGCAGTGACAAATTGGGATGTGAAGGGCATTTCTCCAAACTTCTGGGAGACCTGGAGCCTTCCTACATCATGGAGCCTTCCTAAACCTTCAAATTCCTTGGTTCAGAGCAATGTTCCTTGTGCTGCAAGGAAATGCCTTTAAATGCAGACATAAAATCTCTTGGGTTTTGTTTTTTTTGTGGAGAGAACATAATTATATTAGTCTTTCTCTAATTATTCTTCCTAGAGTTTATCTGTCCATCCATCCTCCCATCCCATCCCATCCCATCCATGAAGAAACTGTCTCCATAGTATATATATATATAAAAATATATATATAAAAATATATATAAAAATACCATAGTATATATAATACATATATATTTATTCTATTAAAGTATATAAAATTATATTATATACTTTTTAATAATTATATAACTTTATATAATTAAAAGACTATATTATTATACTGATTATAAGACTACATCCTGATACGGCAATTATAATATTCTATAATATTATACCACATATAATTATATAATTACATCTTGTATTATATCATATATTATATTATATTACATATAAATATATTACAATAATCTCCATAGATATAGAGAGAGTATATATACATACATATGCATATATATATGTGTGTGTATATATATATACACTATATATATAGTATATTACTCTAATCTATGATCATTAATCATTCAAAATCTCAATCCAAGCCAAAATTCTTCCGTCACCAGCCCCTCCTTCTCCCAGTAAAATCCTCCTCAAGGAACACTCAGGGAGGGCCATAAATAGTAAATAATAATAAAATAACGAAATCGAAAAGAAAGCTTTTCCTCCCCGTGGCAGAGGGGCCACAGAATTGCTGCGGTAACTAATACCGTGGTTTGTGTTACAGATAAAGCAGAACTAAACTAATTAACAATTATTTTTCCTCCCCTGGCTTAAAACAACAGAAGAGCTCCTGCCTCTCCATCGTCAATTAGTCACTGGGTTGGGATGCAGGCTTTTGCCGTGGTAATTAGGCTTCATTAACGGATTGCCGACGGGCAGCAAGACGGAAACCAGCTCCACCAGCCTCTCTTTGCATTTTCTTGCGGCTCATTACAGGGCTTATCTGGGAAACAAAAGATGCTGCTCACAACGAAAAGCAAACACTTCCACGGCCCGAGCCCTGGAGTGATGGGTTTGTGGGAAACCTCCTCCTGGAGGCTGGGAAACGAGCCTTCTGCAGACGTGGGGCTCGTTTTCTCTTTGCTGCGGCATCCTCAGGTTGCCCGGGCGAGGTGGGAGATGCCACAACATCCAAGGTCAGCTTGGATGGGGCTCTGAGCGCCCTGCTCTGGGTGAAGGTGTCCCTGCTCACTGCAGGGCGTGGACTGGATGACCTTCCAAGGTCCCTTCCAAGCCAAACCATCCCATGCTCCCACCCAGGACCAGTCCTTCCCTCCAAATCCCACCAAATCCCACCAAATCCCACGTTTGCCCAGATCCTCTGGCAAAGTAACTCACAAAATGAAGTCCTTTGGGTGTGGAAAACATCCTTTTCCACTTTTCCCTGCCCTTCCCTCCCGTGCTGAGCGGGCCACGGAAACCTGAAGCCTCCCAAAGGCAACAGGAGGAAAGCTCAGCCTTCCAGCAGAGCTCTTTTGCCAACAGGAGCCCTCTGGGGAAGCAATTTTCTCCTGCAGGTCCTTGATATTATAACACGGGGCCATTAGTAATCAAATAAAAAAGTGCTTTCAGTTAAACTGAGGGCTCCTAGCTTGGTAACATCTTTCAATGGCAATTTATAACACTAATGTGGTGTAATTGCTGCTAATGAATGGGTAGGTAGCAGACCAGTTATTATTATGATTTTTCTCCAAGCAACATCAGGCACTGAAACCCGTCTCAGGCTCTCTGAATTTACTGCTCCTGGTGAAAAGGCTCTTCTTGGTCCTCTGAGGTAACTCAGTGAACAGACGGTTTAAGGCGCTTGGGTAAATTTATGTTGTGCAAATGATTATTTCTCATTTTATGCCCAACTTGGGAAGAAGCTCCAACAAGGCAGAGCTACCCTCCCCTGGGTAATTCCTGCAGTGATGGACTCGTCAGGGATCAAAGCTCTGGCAATAAATTGTAAGTGGCTTTTATACTTCAGATAGTAGTTTGGATTTATCTGGTTTTTAATCACCAATCATGGCAGGGACTGTTCTTTGTGGGTTTTACAGTTGTTGTGGTGTTTTACTGCTCTGTGGACTATTACACACTGCAGAAATTAGACTTGAGATGCCAAAAAATTACCTGTGCTCAGGTAGGGCTGTTGTGTGCTGGGGATCAGGTTGTCCCTCTCCTCTGGATGGAGAGAGACAACCCTCAGGATGCAGAGCAGGTGCCACCATGAAGTGCTGGGGGCTGTAGGGATGGGGTGGGAAGGAGGGTCCTGGCTCTCCAGGGCTGTCCTGAGGGAGATGATGAAGCCCAGAGGGAATTTTCTGTTCCCTTGGATGGCCTAGTTCTGCTACTGATGGTGTTTGTACAGAGTGGTAGCTGAATACCTGGTGAGGGCAGGAAAAGAAAGACCCTCTTTGCTGTCACGTGGTTGGGTACCCAGGCAATTCCGGACACAGAATTCCCTCCTGAATTCCCAGCAGTAGGTGGGTTAATGCAGCCACTGGACCTCTGTTTATTCTATTGAGGATTTGTGAGAACAAACCATGGATTGCAGACCCGTTCTCTGCATTTTTGCAGCTGAGGACATGCCAAAGGAGCAAGGAATGGTGCCTGGCTGTGGGAGAGCAGATCCCAGGCAGGAGGGTCAGCCTGGGGAAGCTCAAAGGAGCAGCTTGAGAGCACAGTGGTATTTTTTCCCAGGATGTGCCCTTGCCATGAGAAGCTCTTTTGACCCTGAATGGCACTGAACACACGCGTGTTCCTTCCTGCAGCTCCGGGCACACTCCCACCCCTCTGATTGTCCATCCTGGGTGGTGAGACCTGTCCACAAGCCACACACAGCAGCTCTTGGCACAGCCTGAGGTGGAACTGATGTCCCTGA
Organism: Cephalopterus ornatus; assembly: GCA_013396775.1. Taxonomy (NCBI): domain Eukaryota; kingdom Metazoa; phylum Chordata; class Aves; order Passeriformes; family Cotingidae; genus Cephalopterus; species Cephalopterus ornatus. The sequence goes on from VZRE01007938.1 coordinate 90,964, forward strand.
GGTCACAGCAGCCTGTCCCAAACCCTGCTCCCACACTGCCGTGACCTTCTCCCGAGGGAAAAGTCCTCACTTTTGGAGAGAGGGAGAGAGAAGGGTAAAAAAACAGTTCCTGCCTTTCCAGCAAGGGAAGAATCCACAGATACAGAGCGGTTTGGAGGTAGAAAGGGACAACTCCACATCCATCAGTCACCTGAAAACAGGACCTTGGCACCACCTGCCATGGGTTGGGGTAACAACAGGGAGCTCCTGTGCCAGAGTTCCTGCTGAATTCATGTGTACAAATGAATATTGCAGTGGTTGCACCCAGATCTGTGCCAGGGCTCCTTGGAATCTTGTGGACTGTCCTGTTGGACCTTCCAGAAAGGCAGGTATAAAGTTAATAAATTATTATTATGAAGTTATTAAACTGCCTCCACGGGGAAAATCACTCCCTGACCTTTCATGCACCTTCAGTGCAACCGCCTGACACTTGTGGATTTATCACTGGACCCACAAATTGGCCACAGGGTCTCACCAGTTAATGGGAAGAAAGTAATTACTGGTGCTCCATCTAGAGCTGGTAGCAAGGGCTACTTTGGGAAATAAAGGATTAATTTCAAATGTGTGGGAAGGAGATCTTGATAGCAGCAGGTGTGAGGGGAAAAGAAAATGTGAGGGAGATGTAAATTGGGGAAGGGAGATCCAACAGTGGAAGAACAGGAAGGATATTTGGAGCTAAAGTGTGATTTTTATAGCATGTGATGGAGACTTCTCAGACCCACAGGCCATTTCCTTCTGGTAACAAGTGAACAACTCACAGAGAGAAGGTAGTGACAGGGAGATGGGTTTTTTCATGTCCCCAAAATCAGAGTGACGGGGAGGGAAGGGTGAGACAAGACTGGCATTAAGCCAACAAAACTCCATCTGCATCAAACGGACCATCTGAGACCACGGAGAGACCCCCGAGTGCTGTGCTGGGGGCGGGGAGGGTTGGTGGCACTTTGGCTGTAGCGGGACCGAGCCTGTGTCTTCCCAGGGTGGAGCAGGAGGACTGGGATCTTCTCTTCACACCCACTGGAATTGGCTGAGAGCCAAGTGCTCCTCCAGCTGGGCACTGGGGGCTCCGAGGGCAGGGCTGCTTCCACCCTCCCACTCTGGGATCAAACTGCACCACAATAGCTTTTACCAAGATCCCCGGGTTGTCCATATCCACAGCATCCTGCAAAATTTCATTAACTTCTCATTTCTTACTAGAGATAAGAAAGATGTTTTTTACAGTGAGGGAGGTGAGGCCCTGGCACAGGTTGCCCAGAGAAGTTGTGGCTGCCCCTGGATCCCTGGAAGTGTCCAAGGCCGGGTTGGACGCGGCTTGGAGCAACCTGGGCTAGTGGCAGGGGTAGAAGTGGATGATCTTTAAGGTCCCTTCCAACCCAAACCATTCCATGCTAACACCGGATGCCCAGAAAATAGGGAGCTGGCTGGCTGGGTGTGACCCGTGGTGGTGACGTGACTTTGGGGAAGTCCTGCCCTACAGAGGACACACCAGACCCCGAGAGAAAACCCCACAGTCGTTCTGGGAGCAGCAGGATGTCCCTGGGCACACCCCCAGTGGCATCACCAGGTGAAGGTGAGCGGGGCAGCAACACCAGCGGTGCAAAAGCTGCTTCCCAAGAGAACGAGAGCCTGTAAATCAGCTTTTCCATCCCTGGCACATCGCCAGGACGCTCAGTCTCTGCAACATGTCCCCGTGGTCACTAGATGTCCCCATCTGAATAGAAATCACAGGCGTCAACCCTCCCCAAAAGCTGCCAGCCCCGCAGCAAACCCCCCCCCCCCCCCCCCGTCCTTGACACTGACAGTAATTAAAGAGAACACCACTTAGCCTCCTGTCATTCGCACTGAATCACCGAGGTTTGATTTGTTTAACCTTTGCAGCCAATAACGGGGAATAAATAAATAAGCAGCTCCGTGCCGGCGAGGCACCAACGAGGGGGGTGCAGGGGGGTGGCATCGCTCCTTGGACCCACTTTGATGCCCCCCTGTTCATATCCCGCATCCTGGGGACCCTTCCTTTGCACTGCCTTCTCCTCCGGATCTGGGAAGGGAATGGTGCTGGTTCCTCCCCTAAATGATGCCAGATCTGGCCATAATCAGGGTCTCACTGCTCATTCCCGAGGCATTAATTAACCCCGAGGGGCTCAGGGCTCTCTCATCGCTCCCCAGGGAGCTCCAAGGCAGGGAAAAGACAGAAGTGATGGGAATTGCCAGAGTTTAGGGAGCTCTGATGGAGGCAGAAACAAGGAGGAGCAAGAGGGAAAGACTCTGCTGGGGAGGGAGAAAACCAAACAGCACCAACTGGGCACACAGGAAGGAGGGATGTGGCATTTCCAGTGCTCAGGGGTTCTGCAGGGGCACTCCAAGTGCTCAGTTTTCCCTTCTGATGTTTCTGTGATGTGAGAAAATGGTGTCTTGCAGTTCCTGGATGTATTTTGGCATCAGCCCTGTCACACAGCCCCTTCCCAGACCACTTCTGTGATCTCTCTTTTGAGGGAGAAAGGAGAGAAAACATCCCTCAGGGACATCGTGTGAGAGCACTGAAAAAATCAGGCCACTGAAGAGGGAACAGCTGATCCCAAGGTGAATAAACCATTGATCAGGTTGAGCAACCCGCTTTGTGTTTGCCCCACTGGGGGCAAAGCGCAGAACCAGAGGACTCCAGCTTCTCTCAGGCTTTGGGAGGGCTCAGCAAGGCGTGATCTCCCCTCAGCTGCACCCCTTGGTGCACAGGCAAGTCGCCAGGGGCAGAGGCTGGATCTGCTGGACAGACTCTTTTCCCAACAGCCATGAAAAACCCACGGTGTGAGCAGAGCAGAGCTGGAAGGATGTACCTGGAAAGACTGACAGGCTTTATAGTGAGTTCACCCTGTTTTCTGGAGGCAGAGGCAAAGATTGAAGCTGTTGGAAGGAATGTGAGAAAGCAGGTCCTCAGAGAAGCAGTTTTTCGCCCTCCGCAGACTCCAAGGCAAAGAGGGCTCTGAATGGGAGAGTTTGTGCTGAACCAGCTGACACCGAAGGTAGTGGCCAGATCCAGACTTGAAATTGCCACTTCTTAATGGACACCAAAACACTGGACAGCCAGAACACCTTGGCCCGTGATGGGCTGGTTCCCAGAGATGGACAGGGATGCAGGAATCCAGGCTGTTCCTCCAACAGCCCTGAGCCATTCCCTGCTGTCCCTGCTCCCCTGTCTTTTTTTTTTTTTTCTTTTTTACCTGGCTGCTTATCTCAGACTTAATATTTCCAGGTCATTTAAGAGGCTTTATTTCCTTAAGGAGAGGCAAGTGGAGATTGTAACCAGAGTTGATAAATCCTTAGGCTTTGACCTCCCCATTTATCTGCTTAGGCTGATGCTCTCACTTCTCCAGGCTGTGCAGGGAAGTAGCTCCATTTCCCTGGGAGACAGGCTCATGTTTGGAGTCAGGGGGTGACTCCATCTTCTCCCCTATCCTGCTCCTGGGGTTGCTGATCTTTAGGCTCAGGCTTTATTCACTTTGGGATCAGCTTTTCCCTCTTCAATGGCCTGATTTTGTCGTGCTCTCACACAATGCCCCAGGGGGAGGTTTTTCTTCTTTCTGCCTCAAAAGAGGGAGATCACAGAAGCGATCGGGGCTGTGTGACAAGGCTGATCCCGTAATATGTCCAGCAACTGCAAGACATCATTTCTCACATCACAGGAAAACGGCCCACAGCCATCAGAACGGAAAAAAAAAACCTAAAAGCTGCTCTAATAGCAGCCCATTATCTCATGACAATGGTGCTGTTAACACATGCGAACCCTTCCGATGTGCTTAGAAATCCGGGACGTGAAATGAAAGGTGCTGTCGCCAAGGAGAGCTCGTGTTTTAGTGTTCCTGTCCAAGTGGTGAACTGGGAAGTGGCACTGGAGACGCTGGTCCTGCAGGCTTAGAGGAATTAGATTGAAAAAAGCGTTTAGAGAGCGGAAGAGGCACAAAACGTGTTGCATTTCAGCTCATTTGGGATTCCAGTCAGACCGGGGAGGGTTTAACTTGCCAATCAACATCTTATTTATTTCCTCTGAACGGGATATCTTTATTCCGCGGCTGTCCCTGCCTCTGACATCCACGGAGATTGCAAAATGAAGCAGCGTGGTTTTGTTGTTTTTTGTTTTTTTTTTTTGAGGGGTTGTTTTGTTCGGTCCAGAGCTGCTTAAAAAGCAGGGAAATATCGATGTGAAGGATCCTCCTTGGCAGGGTGGGATGTGGGCAGAGTCACCTCTGGGTCAGCCAGCTGTGTCTGCTCAAAGCCTGGCATTACAGGGTGGGCAGGCTGGAGCTCCAAGCTCAGCTTCCCAAGGATCTCCGGCTTGATCTTGGAGAGAAATCTCTGCCTCGGTGCCTTAGGCTGGGGTGGGAGGGGAGCAAAATGATTTAGAGGAGGACAAAGGCAGGCTGGGAAAGAAAATCCGCCTTTCCTGCCTTCCTCACCACGGGAAGGGGGATCCCAGATGGTTCAGGTCTGGTGACCACTGGGACATGAGCAATGGTCCAGAGCTCAAACTCAGAGCCCTGCTCTCAGGATCCAGAGCCTGGGGGACTCTTTAAAGCCCAACCTCTGCCCTGCAAGGAGCGTGGCACCCAAGGGAATGTGGCACCCAAGGGAATGCGGCACCCAAGAGATCCTGGTATCCAAGGGATCGTGCTACCCGAAGGATTCCACCATCCCCAGGGTTTCCAGCCCCCTGGTGCTGGAATAAGCATGTCCCTTCCCTCCAGGACCACTCGGATGTGTTCATGGAGTATCCCCAAAGCCTTATATTCCTGGAGCTCCCGAAAGTCAGTGACAGTCCTGAGATGTTGTAAACACGAGGACAAGGCCGGGGGGAAACGGCCTCAAGTTGTGCCAGAGGATGTTCAGGTTGGAATTTCTCCATGGAAAGAGTGGTCAGGCATTAGAAGCAAGGCAGTGCTGGAGTCACCACCCTGGAATTATTCAAAAACCGAGTAGACGTGGCACTCAGTGATATAAATATTTACAGGTTATTTATTTTATGTAATAAATACATTTATTGATTTATTGGGATGGAATGTATTCAGTTGGGGATCTTTTCCAACCTTGATTCTGTGATTGCCCCGCAGTCTGAGCACCCAGAGGCTTGGAATTGTTTCAGGGGAGAACAAAACAAAACAAACCATTTCTAACAGAAACAACTGTTTGAGGTTTGCTCTTCCTTTTGTTTTATTTTGGGTTTTTTGAAAGCTTTTCCAGAACTCCCAGGGTGGGAGAGAGCATTCAAATCCTCATTTTCATTCTGCTCAAGAAAGAAACCTTTTCCTGCAGTTGTTCCTTCGAAAAAGAATCTGATTTTTTTTCCCACTAACCCTCCCTGAATCAAATAATAAAAAAAAAGGTCATTTAAATGAAAGCTGGTGCTCAGAAGGTTTAATACATTAAATCAGATGCAGTGAAATAAAACCACACTGGACCTGTTTCTTCAATGAAGTATTTAGATAAAAGAGCTCCCTATTAAAAATGTTTTGCCACTGTTTTTCTCTGCAAATATTTGAACTCCAGTACAAAAGGGAAAAAGAAAAAAAAAAGCTTTCCATTAAAAAAAATTCAGAAAATAACTCTGGTTTCAAATTAATACAACATTATGTTTTGTTTGGGATTTGGGAACTGGGAAAAAGAGATGTTTTTGCAGACAATAAAGTGAATGCAAGACAGTGGGGAGGAAGCCACATGCAGGAATATTAACATAGAAAAATGCTTTTTGCTTAAAACAAAAATCAAGATTCACAGATTTGGATGAAAAGAAACAAAAAGCACCATTTCAACGTGTTGAAACAGCCCAGATATTTCCTTTTAGGGCTTTTGTGTTTTGCTTTGTTTTCCCAAGTGTCGTGTTCCTCACCCTGAAAAAAAATGAAATGTGGGATATCAAAATAATCCCCCTCACCTGAAACACTTCCAGGCCAAGGTTTTCCTGGCTCTTTTGCTGTGGAGAAGGTGTTGGTGTCCTGAGGAGCTCAAGTCATGGTTCTGTCCATGGACCTCTGCCTTCCACACCTCCTGACCCTCACCCCGCTCACACCTCTGTCAGGATGAGGGTTCTTACAGACCCTCTGGGGCAGCTGCTACCAGGATCAACACAGAATTTCTGCTAAATGAAGGTCTCATGCTGAAGAACCTCAAAAGTGCTCATTATCTTCAGTTCTCCACGTTCCATCACCATTTCAGTCCATCACAGCACCACCTCCACTGGCACCAGCTCTCCTTCCAC
>VZRE01007938.1:97386-124146 GCA_013396775.1 Cephalopterus ornatus
CCTTCCTGGTGGGTCGGGCCCTCCGGGCCCCCCCGGGTCTGGGTGCTGAGGAACAGGACAGGGAGAGGTGCTGTGTCCAGCCTGGCTGATAAACACATCCCTGGGCTAAAAGAGCCTGTGGCAGAGACAACAGACCTCCAGGGAGGGCAGGGAACAGTCCTCCAGTTTTCCTTTAGCCTGGAGAAAAGGAGGCTCAGGNACTCTGGGCCCCGCCGGGTCTGGGTGCTGAGGAACTGGGCACTGCCCTCAGACAGGACAGGGAGAGGTGCTGTGTCCAGGGAATCACAGCCTGGCTGATAACACATCCCTGGGCTAAAAGAGCCCGTGGCAGAGACAACAGACCTCCAGGGAGGGCAGGGAACAGTCCTCCAGTTTTCCTTTAGCCTGGAGAAAAGGAGGCTCAGGGGGGACCTTGTGGCTCTGCAACTCCCTGACAGGAGGGGGGAGCCGGGGGGGGTCGGGCTCTGCTCCCAGGGAACAAGGGACAGGAGGAGAGGGAACGGCCTCAAGCTGTGCCAGGGGAGGCTCAGGTTGGACATCAGCAGGAACTTCCTCATCGAAAGGGCGGTCAGGCCTTGGCAGGGGCTGCCCAGGGAGGTTTGGAGTCCCCAGCCCTGGAGGTGCCCAAGGAAGGCCTGGCCGTGGCACTCAGTGCTCTGGGCTGGGGACACGGTGGGGATGGGGCACAGCGGGGACTCAATGACCGTGGAGGGCTTTTCCAACCTCAATGACTCTCGGATTCTCAAAGCTGAGCACTGAAACCCCCTCACAGGAACTGCCGAAGGAAAAAACCTGCTGCACCCTTTTCCTGAGGGGGTGAACGGCAGCACAGGCACGCCCCAGCTCAAACCCCAGCACCACAAGGATCTACAGAAGCTGCCTGGCAAAGCTGCAGAGGAACCAGTGGGACCCAGAATTCCCATTTATCTTGCCAGTCCCACCCAGAGCGGGTGCTGCTTCTTTTTTTCCTTTCACTCCTTTGTTTCATCCTGCTGGAAAGAAAACCAGATAAAATCTCAGCCCCTTTTCAGCATGGGGCAGGAGGGAAGGAATCTCATTGATAATAATAAGTGCTGATGAGGAGGAAGCACATCTGCAGAGGATACTTTTCCAATGGATTATTGTCTGCTGGGTGTCTCCAGCCCATTTCCTCCCATCTGAATTCTGCTGGTGGCAGCACTGCCGGGAGAGAGACACAGCTCCACATCTGCACACAACAGCAGTGCTCAGAGCTCTCCATCCTCCTGCCTTTCAAGTGCCAGTGATGAGAGGAGAGCGGGGGAGTCCAAATTGCTGCTTTTATTAATGAAATTCCCCCCCTCCCATCTGCTCCTCCTGCCGCCATCCATCCCGGAGAGCAGCGTGGCAGTGCCAGGGCATTCCTGCCTGGCTGCTGGAGCCTCAGGTACTCAGTTTGACAGTGCTCCCAGTTCCAGGGCTGGAGGACTTTGCTGAGCTGCCTGGAGGGGGTGATCCATCACCCAGAGCTCCTCCAGTGCCCTTGAAAACTGGGGAAGATGCCTGGAGAGCTCCCAAGGTGTGTGGGGAAGGCCAAGGCAAGAGGAACATTCTCCTGTTTAATCATCAGCAATTCCTCAGCCATCACCTCTCCCCCCAAAGCCGAGCTGCCCGAGGGCAGAGCACAGCCTGGGGCAGAGCAGGCTGGAAAAGAGGGAGCTGTCAGGAGGTACAAGGGAAGAGCAAATCATCCAGGCACGGGCAAGGCCAGGAATCAAAGATCTCCTAATGCTCCCTGGCAGGGCAGGAGGAGCAGCTTCAGTTTGCTGCACGGGCAGTGCATGGAATGAGGTTGTCTTTGCAGGGGGAATTCCAGGAGCTGGGGCTCAGCTGGCTTTGTGCTGATGCTCCTCTTGGTGACTGGTGCTGACATCAGGGATCAGTCATTCCCAGGAATTCAGACAAGTGTAGCTGCCTTAAATCAGTGAAATAACTCTCTGGACAATTTTGAGGAGAGAAAGGCAAAAAGCAGCTCTTCAATTGTGGTGACTTTGATGCACAAAATATATTGCACACCCCCATAGGCCTTTACAATTTTTAGAATACCTTCTAATTGGAATATTTGGACATTACCTCATCAGTTCCGCCCAAAACCATCCCTTCCACCAGACCACCTTCACCACACCTCCCGAATTTGAGTCAGTGATCCCAAAATGCCCACCCTTTCCTCCCAGCTCTCATCATCCTCATCATCTCTGTCCTTCTTGGAACAGCTTCAAGGCTTCTGAGTAGTTTTGACTGGCCAGATCAAGTGGTTGTGTCTTATTCTAAGTCCATTTCTACCCATAAGGTGTTTTTTCCACCTCCCTAAAATCTTTTTGTCCGTTGGAATTCTCGACAAGGAGCATCAAACATTTCCAGAAATCTTGGACAAAGGTGCTACCCTGAGATTTTATATAATATAGATTTTTAAGGCATCACCAGTAAGAACCAGTTTCAATTGTTGAAGTGTTTGTCCCGAGAGGACCTTGGGCTGGGGGTGCAGCACCAGCAGCTCCCACAGCTCCCTCAGAGCCCCCAGCACCAGCCAAGGGCAGCAGGAGGTGATCAGGCTGCTGGGCTGCTTTGGCACAGCCCAAAATCTTGTCAGGTGAGTTTGATTCAGCTGCAGATCAGGCTCTCAGAACAGTGATCTCTGAGCCTCAGTCAGTCCTGGCTCCCCGGTGACCAGGGAGTGACGTGTGGGACACGGGGCAGCGTCCACCTGCAACCCCCCAGTGACCTCAGGCCATCAGCTCATTTCAGGGGTGTCAGTGCTGGTCAGCACCAGCTGCTGCTGCTCCCAGCCTGCCATCCCTCATCCCCACCCTTTTTGATATTTTTTCCCTCTCTTATTTTTTTCCCTTTTTTTTTTCAATTTTTTTCCTTTTTTTTCCTTTTTTTTTTTTTTTTTTTTTTTTTTTCTTTTTTTTTTTTTTCCTTTTTTTTTCCTTTTTTTTTTTTTTTTCCTGAGATTCCTCCCTGAAGCCAGGGGGCTCAGCTGCAAAGCAGCAGCTCCTCCCTGGCCTCCCAGGGATAGAATTGATGCCCTCAGAAATGAAGCAGCTGTGAGATGATCCAAGAGTGGGAATGTCTCCACTGCAGGGTGGCAGCAGCACCAGGAGCACCCAGGATCCAGGGGCAGGACAAACAGGAGGAGTGCAGTGCCCTGATCCTGTAAAACCTCTTGTTGTCTCTCCAAGGCTTCTCCTTGGGGCTCACCAGCTCCTGGGAAGCAAGTTTAGGGTCCATGTACACCATGGAATTTTGCAGCCGCTGGGAAGGGCCTGTGGAAATAAATCCCTGATGCTGGTTCTGTACTGGGAAGTTAAACTGGGCATCAGACAGAGGGTTCTGTGCAGTAGTGGTGAAAAACTGTACCTGTGCTGTGGAGCTCCAGAGGGGGCAGGTCCTGCCTCCCCTTGGAGGGTGGAGATGCTGGAAAGGCCCAGACCTGCACTAATTAACACCCAAATCACTTGTAAGCTTTGACTCCTGCTGTGAAGGGCACAAACAGCTGAGGGAGAAACAGGGTCAGGAGAAGAAGGTTGTCCAGTTTTACAGGTAAAAACCTGCAGTGCAAGGGCAAGACTCACCCTAAATCCCCACAGAGCTTTAGGATTCCCTCCACTGTCCTGCAAGACTCTCCTTAGACACTACATACACTCTATTAATGAGGACAAAGCCATTCCCAGCTTGAGGGTAAAAGGATTTGTGTCCTCTCCATGGCCCTGGTGCCACCAAGAATGTGTGACACCCATCAGCATCAGCAGCAGTGATGAACCCGCACCCCGAGGGGGAAAAAACCCCAGCAAACCCTGAGATAAAAGTGTTCTCATGTAAAGGATAATACAGTTAAAGCTTTTAATCAATCCCATTAAGGAGAAGTGGTATCTACTCTCCTGTAATCAAAATCCTGCCAGGCTGGCTCAGACAAGCTTGTTCCTCCTTGCAGCCTTTTCCAGATAGAGAGATTGCCTTGTGCTGAGGTGATATTGAATTGATTCAAAGTAAATTTTAGGATGTTTCAGGCATTAAAGTTCTTTGGGAAGGTCAGTGGTTATGTGGTACAAGCATCTCCTTTTCAATCTCGCCTTTAGTTTCAATTTACAGTCGTGCAGGGGAAGATAAAGTGCTCTGATTGCTGGCTTTAGAGGGGAGTAAAACAAACTTGCTGTGAGCTTGGGCAGAAGTCTTTGAATTTGACTGTGGCAGCTCCTCTTGTTGTGTCAGTAAATGGAGCTTGGATCTCATGTCTAAAAGCACCTTCTTTGCTGGTGTGAGATTAAATAGAAGTGCAAACCCAAAGATTTGTTGCTGCACTTGGATCCTCGATGTAGAACCTGTTTTCTCACCTCTGGGCACGTGAGAGGCCACCAGTGGACCCTGTGAAGTCCAGGGGGAAGGCAAGGGAGTAGAAAAGGCAAGGTAGAGACCACAGGAACCCTTGAATGAGAGTCGGAAACAAGGTCTTACATCTGATCCTTCCCAGGAGCCGTCGGGGAGAGAACGTGACAGGGAATGATCCACGGGATGAGCCTCTCTGTTTGAGCCCACATGAAGTCATGGCAGGAAAGTTTGGCTGTTGGAAGTCTCCTGGAGGATGGTGTGGTGATGGCAGAGTGCTAATGAGATGGATGGAATAACGAGATGGATGGAACAGTGAGATGGATGGAACAGCGAGATGGATGTGCAAGAGGGGAAAAACAGGAGCGGTGCTTGGACCACGCTGGTCTAAGGATTCCATGGAGACAAAGAGAGGTAATAACACCTCTATTAAAACAATTGGTATCACTGAGGGGAAAAACAAGCAGCCTTTGAGCACCCAACCATGCAGGGCTGTGGAAAAGGAATTGGGTGAGGGATTACAATGCTTCCTGGAGAGGGAAGATGCCACTGTGTGTGCCACGGCTGGCAGAATTCCTGCCTGCTGCTCCACACAGGCAGGGTGTAAAGCTCCTGAATCACAGTGGAATGACTCACATTTGCCATGTTCTCGTGTTTATCGATGTAAATGATGACAGCAAGCTCGGGACAGATGGAGCTGGAGCTCTCTGGAGCACACAAGGGACATTTTTCGACCACGGCTCTGCGTTATTGCCCAGCAGTCAGAGATCCATCGGGGCACGGAGGCATCCAGGAGATGTATGGGCAGCATGAATCACCCCAAATATCCACAGGGTGAAAAGCAGTGTTCTCTCTTTATGGGGAAAGGGAAAATTCACTTAATAGAAAGCAAGTTGGAGGCAGCTTTCATGGCTGGGGCAGCTGCTGGAGGGAGGCATTGCCACACTCACTGCCCAATTTTATAGAGTCAGAGAATCATTAAGGCTGGAAACAAGCACTTCCAGGGATGATGACTCTACCACTGCCCCGGGCAGCCTGTTCCAGTGCTTAACCACTCTTTCAGTGAAGAAATTCTCCCTAATATCCAACCCAAACCGCCCCTGGAGGATCGAGGCTGTTTCCCCTTGTCTTATCATTACCTGGGAGAAGACACCGACCTCATCTGGCTCAAAACTCCTTCCAGGGAGTTCTAGAGAGAAAGAAGTCTCCCCTGAGGCTCCTTTTGTCCAGGCTAAACAAACCCAGTGCCCTCAGCCCAGTTTGTGGCAATATGGCCACAATCTCCCTCCAGTAACGAGCAAACTGGAGGCGTTGGCATCACACTCGGGAGAAAAGGACCCATCTGAGGTGCTCCCCCAGTGTCTCCACCGCTCCAGGTTATTCTGGCAAGCCTGAGCACCTTCTGATTTCTCAGGTGTCGAACCCCCAACCTTTCCCTTCCTCTGCCCTCTTTACCCCGTTTTAAGGACGGTTCCTCCCCGTGTGACACTGCTTCCTTTGGTGGCTTGCTGGCTCCCCCTGGGAGCCCCGTGGCCTTTCGCTTTCCAGCTTTTCCAGCTTGTTTGCAAACGGAATTGCTCCTTTTATGTCTAAACAGGGCTAACGACCTCTCTTAGGGGGGCAACTTGGAAGTGGAGCTTGTCTGCAGGTTATTTTGCATTTCAATGCCAGCACACGGTGTAAAACACCACCATTACTCTTTTATTCACCAGCAGCTTGATTGGTTTCAAGGACCTTTTTTCTTTTTTTAACCCCCCCTCTTTTTTTTTTTTAAATTTATATTATATAAAAAGCTAACAGGAAAAATTTTAACTTGTTATTTGTCCTTTGATAAAAACAGACCAACTAAGATAAACTATTACGGTAAGTTTTTACAGAACAAAGCCACGATTGCTGAATGAATTCCTGCTTCTCTGACCACCCACGGCTGGGTTTAGGTGGGAGTGGAATTGTTTGCCCTCCCTTCATTAGGACAGAAAGGAAGAGCAAATTTGATGGAAATACTTGAGACTTGAAAGCAGAAACAGACAATTCAGTTCACCTCGCTTGTCTTCAGAGAAAGCAGGAGCCATGAATCCCATGGAAATGGCTTTAATCTTGCTCTGGATTAATATTGTGAGTGAAGGAACACGGATCTCCACTGCCTCCTGCTGTGTTCATAATTTATCCCCAGCCAATTAACTCCTGCTGCTGCACAGAATTAATAAACTATTATATTATGGATGCCAAAAAGAGAGTCTGGAGTTCTCTGTCTTTCTGACACTGCTGTGAAAAGTTGTGTTTATAACAGCAAGGAGAGACTTTCTGAGTTCCCTTTTGTCCTGAGCTGTGGGAGGTGACACTGTGGGAATCAGTTCTTAATTCTTAGTCCATTATTCCCTTCATCTGGCTTTTGTCACAATGCTGAAGCCTCTGCAAGTCCCTCAAAGCTCCCAGAGTCAGTGCTGAGGTCAATGAAGGAGGTCAAACAGTGGGTTTTTCATGTTTGCCTCATCACCAAGATGCACTTTAGATACTAAATAAACAAAGGGATCACTTCAGTTCAGTGTGGATTCATCTGTCTCGGACAGAGATGAGGGAAGGGTGTTGCTACAGCTGAAATAACCCCCCTGACTCCTCTAGGAGTGAAGGGAGACACTGTGAGGAGCAATCCTTCCAACCAGGCTGGACATGGATTTCAGGGTGAAACAAAACACGCCCAGGATCCACATCAGAGAGGCAGGGCAGGGTCAGGTTGGATCTCAGGGAAAGGTTCTTCCCCCAGAGGGTGGTTAGGCACTGACCAGGCTCCCCAGGGCAGTGGGCACAGCCCCAAGGCTGCCAGAGCTCCAGGAGGCTTTGGACAAGGCTCTGAGGGACAGGGTGGGACTGTTGGGGTGTCTGTGCAGGGCTGAGGGTTGGACTGGATGATCCTTGGGGGTCCCTTCCAGCTCAGGGCGTTCCAGGCCTCTCTGCAAAGATCTCCATGTCCCTGGAGAAACCCCCGTGCTGTGCAATGCCAACCCTCTCCCAAGGTCACCCACACCACCTGCTCCTGAGGGGTGCAAGGGAAGGGAGGCTTCATGACCAGAGTATTCCCACCAGCCAGGGTTTGGGAAGGTGAGTCTCAGGACCCAGCTTTGTCACCCCTGGAAGGGCACAGTGACCACAGAACCACAGACTATCCCGAGCTGGAAGGGACCCACAAGGATCAATCCAACTCTTTTGTGGGGAGGAAGCCTCTGACTGAGGTGATGAGGTGCTTTGTGACCCCAGAATCTCTAAAATGACACATCTGGCCCCAAGAGGCATCTGCCATTCCCTTCCTAATGTCCTGCACAACCACCCACCCATCACCCAGAGAGTGCTGAGGGGACCTGCCTCTGCCTTCTAAGAGTTTATGGCCTTTGTGCAATACAAAAGGATTCTTAAAGCAGTAAATGTAAGTTATTTCCACCAAAAAAAGCCCTTCTGCAGTGCCATGACTCCCAGCAGCTTTTCTGTTCCCCAGATCATATACCCCCCACCCTCACAGGAAACTCTAAAGCAGTGGATGATGTTGGCCAAAGCCAAGCAGATTGTTTAGAAATATGTTTGTTTAAACCGGATTTTTTTGGGGAGATGCAACTTTTCCGTTTGCAAAAGTTTCTTAGACCTACAAAACCTCTTTTCTCTTGGCCAGGAATTGTAAGCAGGGCCTGACAGCCCATGTAATCAAAGACTTTTTTGGCTATGACTGAGGTCAGAAGGCTCCAGGCTCCCTCTGTAGTGGCACCTGGACCTTCTGTGCTCCAGGGAAATGCTCCTGCTGCCAACTTGTCACCTGCTGGGATGTGTGACCTTGCTGATGACCTTCTGCTGGAGCTTTTCCACTCCTCTAACTGAGCCTTGCAGTAGGGACTGTCTGTTCTGAACACCCAAACTGTCCCTGCCTCTTCCCAGACACAATTCCCAACTTTTCTGGTCTCTCTAGGGAAAAAAAAACCCTGAAACCCCACAAAACAAATGACTCACTAACAAGCCAACCAACCAATCCATCCTCACTGCCCAGAATGTTTCATGCAATGCTGAATAAATATTAATGAATGGAATAAATATTGATTAAATAAATAAAGAACCAAACGTTGAAATATTTGTTCCGTTTGTGCAGTGATTAAAGCCCCTCCCTGCTCTGCAGGGGGATGAAGGATCAACCCCTGGTTGGTGAAAAGTTTTATTTAAAAGCTGAAAAGTCCATTTAAAGGAAGTTGGAAGTGTTGTTTCCGAAGGCAGCTCTATGGAAATGTGGCAGGAGGCAGTTGTGGAGCCATGGCAACAGCTCCACCTCCCAGCACACTCCCTGCTCTCCTCACACGCTCCAAAACCTGCAGACAGGGATGTTCTCCTGCTTCCCAGTGCCTAAGAGGCAATGGGTGTTTCCCACCATCACCCGGGACTTCGTTTTTGACGATGTTCTGCTTGTTTCTGCTCCAGGGTGTGAACAGAATCATCGGACCATGGGATGCTTTGGCTTGGAAGGGACCCTAAAGATCCTCTCATTCCAATTCCAACCTTCCACTGGCCCAGGTTGCTCCAAGTCCTTCTCCTACAGGACTCTCCTGTGATGGTGATAAGCGCAAGAGGCAGGGATGGCAGAGCCCTTTTGGGCCTGGGTTCCATCAATCATCTGTCCCTAATCTACTGTTCTTAGGTTGTTCCATGTGCCTCCTGCCTCCATTTGCCGTGCCTGGAAAAGAGGACAACCCAAGGGCAGGTGACATGATGCCCCTGCAGAGCTCTCACTGCCAGATGCACATTCAGCCTTAGAGAGGTGGAACATCCTCCCCAGGACTTAATTCCGTGTTTAATTCAGTGTTTAACTCAGTGTTTAACTCAGTGACCATCTTCCACGAAAACTGAAAGGAACATTTTTCATTTTCCAAATGAAAATTCTCTCACCTGGGTGAGGATGAGCCTCAAGGTGACCACTGTGGGGGTTTAGAGAAAGCCACTTCTTGATGGTGCCCCACAAAGTTCAAAGACCAGGCACTGCAGGTCACAGGGTGCAGATGAAGCCGAGGAGAAGACGTCCCATCCACCCTCCCTGAGCCACTGGTGTCTGTCCCAGACTGTGGGGACAGCAGCAGCAATTCCTGCTAAAAGGAGGGATCATCTGGAGCCGGTTTAAGCCTCTCCACCCACCTAAGGAAGGTTCTCAGACGCAGCAGGTCTCTGGTGTGGAGCTCGGGGGCGTTTGCTCCCTGAAGACACCAAGGCTGTAATTTCCCCCAGTGAACAGCAACTGCTCATTAGCTGACCTCTCCCTTCCCAATTTTGTTTTTCATGTGATCCCGGCAGAGGCTGCAGGTGGGAGACAGGAAGCAAACTGAAATATGCAGGAAGAAAGGAAGAGCGGATCCGAAAAATGCAGGAGGAGAAATCAAAAAAAAAAACCTAGGCAGAAAGGGATCAAAGAAAGTGGGTTTAGGGATGATTTTCCTCTCTGGAGGAGTATTTCAGCCTGACTTACCTGGAGGTGGGAGCACTGTGGGTTTTGGTCTCCTCTCCACGGCAGTTTGTGGCTGATATTGCAGGAAGCGGCTTTTCAAGAACCTGGAACACATTTCCCAGAGCAGCAATTCCTGCCCCACGCCTGGAAGTGTCCAAGGCCAGGCTGGAGCAACCTGGGGTGGTGGAAGTCCCCCCCATAGCAGGGGCTTGGACTAAATGACCTTTAAAAGGTCCCTTCCAACCCAAACCAGTCTAAGATTAGAACTGGACTCGCCGTTTGAATTTCTCCTCCCCAGGCTGAGACTGTTATAAACACACAGAGCTGATTCAGCCCAAGGACTTCAGTGGCACCCAGTGATTGTCTCAGCTTTCCTTCTGAGCAAAGGACACCACAAAGGCTTCTCTGCTGCCTCTTTTTGCCACAGGATTTCTATTTGTGTTCTCTCTGAGCCTCCCCCACTGCTTTTTTCCCCTGAAATGTCCCATAAATGACCACAATTTGAGTGTTTGGTGACCTGTGTCTTGTTGGAAGGAATGTTGGGTTTTATCTCCCAAGAGTTTTACAGGTCACAGGACTGT
The DNA here is from genome assembly GCA_013396775.1 of Cephalopterus ornatus. Taxonomy (NCBI): domain Eukaryota; kingdom Metazoa; phylum Chordata; class Aves; order Passeriformes; family Cotingidae; genus Cephalopterus; species Cephalopterus ornatus. Next base: position 107,779 of record VZRE01007938.1, read on the forward strand.
AACAACCCCCAGGCATCCAGAAGGGAGCCAGACACGTGGGGCTGAAGATAAAGGACAAGCAACCACAACATGGGCATCACAACCTCTGGAGCCCAACCAGGGCTCTGGGGTTGTCTCTGTGGAAAGGCTGGATCAGGATGGACTGGGGAGGGAAAATAACACTTCCATGCCCTCTTGGGAGGTCCCATTAACATCATCAAGAGATTGGCAGGGCAAGGCAAGGCTTTGAACTGTCACTGTCTACCTTGCAATCACTCAGCAAGGGAAGTGTCATCATCTTCCAGGGGGTCCAGCAGGGAATAAAATTCTCCCTCCGAGAAAAGGACAGAGAAGAAATGTCACAAGGATTGTTAACACAGAGTTGCAGCCACCCCGAGTTCTTATTTTGCTGCTTTCTCATCCCTCAGAGAGAAAACTCTGTTTATTTTAAACTCTTGTTTTCCCTGTTTGCAAGAATGAATGAACAGATTTGGGTCCTGCAAGAATGAATGAAATAACACAAATTTGGGTCCTGCTGTGGCCTCTGGATGGAATTCCTGAAGGAGGGGGGTGGGAGGTGTTGATATTGAACCCAGTTCTTTTCTCTACCAACTCAATAGTTACACCAAGGAGTTAAACACCAGCACGAGTGCTCAGCTGTACAAGGTGTGATATGTACACAAACCACTGTCAGATGTTACAACCTTCTAATCCCACCTACAAGGGCAAACCCAGGAGCCCAGGAGTGTTCCCAACCAGGAGCAAATAGGTTAATGGAGTGAGAACAAGCAGCTCCCACCCCGTGAGCAGGAGCTGAGAGCCCCTGGCAGAGTTAGGACTGAGGGGTGGAGGGCAGAGCAAAGCCCAGGACTGCAGGCAAAGCAGCCTCAACTTGGGGAAGTTTGGCTTAATTTAATTCCTCACCAATTAACACCAACCTCTGATGCCTGATTTGGGTACGGAGAGAAAGAAAGGAAAAAAGACAATTTAAAAACACTCAAGAAAACACATTATCTCCCATGCCCCCAGGCTCCACTGAACACGCATTTCCCCCTCTCCTCCCCATCCCATCCAAGGCTGTCAGCACTGAGGGGCTGGGGCTGCTTCATGCTGGTTTTCCTCCACTCAAGTGTTGGTCACACATGGCCACAGCACCTCAGAGTGTCCCCCTCCCAGTGTGGGTCATCCTCAACCACAGTCCCACAGGGACATGGCCACAGTCGCTCAGGCGTGTCCCTGTCCCATCAGGGGCACCCACAGCCACAGTCCCTGAGGGCTGTCCCTCTCGCAGCACAGATCACCCATGACCACAGTCCCCCAGGGATGTCCCTCTCCCATCAGGGTCACCCACAGCCCTCAGGTGTGTCCCTCTCCCAGCCTGGGTCTCCCACAGCCACAGTCCCTGAGGGATGTCCCTCTCCCACGTGTGTCACCCATCGCCACAGTCCCTCAGGTCCCCCTGCTGTGGGTCACCCATGATCACAGTCCCACAGGTTTGTCCCTGTCCCATCAGGGTCACCCACAAGCCACAGTCCCTCAGGGATGTCCCTGTCCCAGTGTAGGTCACCCACCACCACAGTCACTCAGGGCTGTCCCTGTCCCATCAGGGTCATTCACAGCCACAGTCCCTCTGGAATGTCCCTGTCTAAGTGTGGGTCATCCACAGACCCAGTCCCACAGGGCTGTCCCTGTCCCATCAGGGTCATTCACAGCCACAGTCCCTCAGGGATGTCCCTCTCTCAGTGTGGGTCACCCACCACCACAGTCACTCGGGGGTGTCCCTGTCCCAGCCTGAGTCACCCACAGCCACATTACCTCAAGTGTGTCCCTGTCCCATCAGAGTCACCCATGACCACAGTCCCTCAGGGATGTCCCTGTCCCACTGCGGGTTTCCCACACCCACAGTCCTTCAGGGATGCCCTTCTTCCATCAGGGTCACCCACAGCCACAGTCCTTTTCCCGTGTGGGTCATCCATGGCCACAGCTCCTCAGGTTTGTTCCTCTCCCATCAAGTTCAACTCCAGTCACAGTCCCTCAGGTTCTGTCGGGGTCGCCCATGGCCACAGTCCCACAGGGATGTCCCCATCCCATCTTGGGTCGCCCATGGCCACAGTTCCTCATGTTTGTCCCTCTCCCTGCACAGGTTCCTCAGGTGTGTCCCTCTCCCAGTGTGGGTCACCCATGGCCACAATTCTTCAGGGATGTCCCTCTCCCATCAGTATCACCACAGCCACAGTCCCTCAGATGTGTCCCTCTCCCAGAGTGGATCTCCCACAGCCACAGTCCCTCAGGGGTGTCCCTGCCCTGGGGTGCATCACCCATGGCCATAGTGCCTCAGGCTTGTCCCTCTCCCAGCACAGGCTCTTCAGGTTTGTCCCTGTCCCATCAGGGTCACCCATGACCACAGTCCCACAGGGATGTCCCTGTCCCAGGATGGATCTCCCACAGCCACAGTCCCTCAGGGATCTCTCTCTCCCAGCGTGGATCACCCATGTCCACAGTCCCTCAGGGGTGTCCCTGCCCTGGTGTGTGTCCCCCCCAGCCCAGCCCTACCCCTGTGACTGACACCAGACCCGGAGCAGGGAGTGCTGTCCGAGCCCTCCCAAACCGTGGTGGGAGGTTCCAGCATTCCCGGCGGATCCCTGGGATGGAGACAGGGATATTAATATCCATCCTGCTGTCACTGCAGTGAGATGACAATGGACTGATTGCATTAAGTGCCCTGTCAGCTCCTCATTAAACGCCTGATTGAAGACTGTCACTGATGACGTTTCTCTAATTAAGACAGAAGGTTTGGGAGGTGGGTGGGAAGCCGGATACGGATCCGGCTGGCACAGCTCTAGGCTCCTGCTGGGCTGGAGGATCCAAGGACAAACCTGCACCCCACTCCCCCCTCTCCCCCCTGATTCTGACTTTGGAGAGAGTGTTAATTAAAAACTGTGTCAAGGATTCATCTGCTGAGGCTCCTTTTTTAATTAGCACACCCTCTTAGCAGGAAAACCGGGGAACACAGGCAAGGTTTTACATCCCTTCCCATTCCCTTCTCCTGCACTTGCCAGAGCGATAACAGAAGATGGATGATCCGAGGGTGTTTCAGCTGAACGGGAGCCAAATTTTTGCTTTCTCTGTCCCTTTCTGTCTGGGTGTTACCGAGGAGGGAGGTTCCAGCTGTGTCAGGGACCCTGGAATGTGAAGCCTGTGCCTGCAGAGGGCTCTGATGGAGGGCTCTGGATGGCAGGTGGCACACGCTGGGCATGTTAACACGGTGAAAACCCCCTCCCAGAGGTGCCCCAAAGACCAAACCAACAACAGCAAAGAATAAATACATCGAGTCATACAAATGGTCTTGTCAGTGCCGAAGGACACGATCTGTGCAGCTTCATTTCCCGGGGACAGCACCAACCCCTCTGGGAATCAGGGAAACAGCTCATTTGGGTGTTTCCAACGGGGACTGGAGAGAGAAACACTGAGCTTGGACAATGCTCCGAGGCACGTGCTGGGATTGTGGGGTGTCCTGTGTGAGGCCAGGAGCTGGACTCAGTGATCCTCACGGGCGCTTCCCAACTGAGGACATTCCAGGCCTCTCTGCAGAGATCTCCATGTCCCTGGAGAAAGCCCCTTGCTGTGCAGTGCCAACACCCTCCGAAGGTCACCCACACCGTGATTCTCTGCCCCGCTGGGCAAAGCTGAGCTGGGTTTGGGGGAGCAGTGAGAGATGGAGCTGTGAATCTCCCCCTGAAGTGCCCAAACCACCTCTCCAGACTCGTACCAGGGATTTTGATCCACAGCCTCCGGCTTGAAATGATGGAGGGTGGCAATTTCGGAATTCTTCAGAGGAATACAAAGCCCTGATATAATATTCAAGCACAGAGTCACCAAAAACCCTATTAACAGACTTCTCTTCATTATTCCTTTGATTTGCATAGTGCTGTCTTAATGCAGACTAAATGTAATTATTTCTCGTTGCTGTTTTGCCTGTATTAGTAAAACCTAATGCCACAGGGCCTTGTTCAAAAACTGCCTGTATAAATATTGTTAAAAATAAATGCATAACATTAATTCTCCATCGTTCAAGTCACTGTTTATTTAATGCTCTAAAAAGCTAATTACCACTAATTTTATTCTACATCTTCTTCAGGTCTTCCAGTCCCAGCACCATAAGATAAAAGAATTAATTGTTAATTAGCATACCTTTTTTGGAGAGGCCTTTTTTTTTCTTTTTTTTTCTCTTTATCAAAGATTACAAGAGGAGGAAGAGGAAGGGGGAGGAGGGGAGGAAATGAAGCTCTCAATATTTCTGCAGGCTATGGTGCCAAAATGGGCTTTTTCTTAAACATCGACACAAAACTCTTATCTGGCCCTGGGGAGGAGAGGTACAAGCTGTGGTGTGTGAAGCCAGTGAAAAGCATCACGATTATTATTAGTTTTTCCTTGCACTGGATGTCTGAACACATTGTTCCTGCCCGTGTCTGCAGCCTGATGGAGTGGGAAACCACGTCGCCGGAATTTTGGGCATCCACACCAGAGCCAGGGTGTTCTTGGCTCTGAAAACACCTGGGGGGCAGCACAAACATTCCCCGTGGGCAGCAGCACGGTGGGATTGCGCCTCTGGAGCACTTGGAGGGAATGCCAAGCCTTGCAGTGCCCATCCTGATGCCCAGGGGAGGGCAGAGAGATCTTCGTGTTGGCAGTGGGGTGTGAGATGAGACACGGCCACCCCAAAAAGTCTGAATGCAACCAAACCCATCGCAGAGGATGAGATCTGCACCCCTCAGACGAAGGTCTCACTCCACTCTGACCCTCTCACTCTGCTTGTGCCCCCCAGCCGTGGCTGGGCCTCTCAAAGTGGGTGCCATGGGTAGATTCCATGTGGAAAATGTTCAGGCAGGGAGAGAAGTGCCACCCCACACTGCCAAAATGAATCCTGCGTCCTTAATATAATATATAATATATAATATATAATATATAATATATAATATATAATATATAATATATAATATATAATATATAATATAATATAATATATAATACATAATATGTAATATGTAACATGTAATATGTAATATATAATATAATAATTACTACAGATAGTGTAATAAATAATATAATATATAATATTATAATATTATATAAATATATTATACATAAATAATATTAAATAATATAGATAATAATATAATACATTACATATTGTATATTCTAATATATTATTATATATCATACATAATTCCATATAATATTATATATATTATATAATACAGAACATATACACACATATATAACATATATATATTGTTTATAATTGTACATAAGGTGTATATGTAATTGTATATGAATATAAATATTGTATATATAATGTGTATACATAATTCTATATAATGTGTATAATTGTGCAGAAGTATAATATACAATATGAAATATATAATATAATATATAATATACAATATATTTACATAATATGCAATCTATTTATATAATATACAATATATTTATATAGTACGGGTGGAGAGGGTGACATAAATCCCTCCAGAGCCTCTTGGCACAGCCCACACTGCCCTTGGGCTCACCCCACACATGGTGCCTCTTCCCTATCCTGAGGACATGTCACTGCAAGGAAAAACCTCTGGTCCAGAGCTGATGGGATTTCAAGGAAAGGATAAACCAGGGGTGGTGACTCCTGTGGGAAAGGCTGAAATTCCTGCCCCCATTTCGGGTTTGCACCCACAGCCTCCATCACTTCAATGCAGTGGAGGAAACAGCTTGAACCTGTGTCAGGGCAGGCTCAGGTTGGATCTCAGGGAAAGGTTCTTCCCCCAGAGGGTGGTTGGGCACTGACCAGGCTCCCCAGGGCAGTGGGCACAGCCCCAAGGCTGCCAGAGCTCCAGGAGGCTTTGGCTGATCCTCTGGGGCACATGGGGTGACTCTTGGGGCTGGGCCTGTGCAGGGCTGAGGGTTGGACTGGATGGGCCCTGGGGGTCCCTTCCAGCTCAGCACATTCTGGGATTCTGGGACCTGTCTCATTGAGATGTTTGGGTTGGAGATGTTTACAGTGACCTTGACCCTGCCAAGAGCAGCTTTGCAGGTCTCAGGAAGGCAGGACCCTCTCAGACACCACCCTGCTGACAAACACTCAGCCAGAATCAGCCAAGAGGGGCAACGCTGAGATGGGTTTAACCCTAATTTCCTTGCTCTTGTGCCCAAATTTTCAGCCAGATCATTTCATGCTTCTTGCCCCTCCCACTCCTTGTGCTGGACTCTCCTGCCCTGGATTTGTCACAGGCAGGAGGGGACAGTCCCTTGCACCACGTCCGTCCCTTGCCACAAATCCTCCATCGCTTCCCGTGCCATTAAATCTCCACAGCACCAAGGACCTCTTGGAGCTTCACCATTGGGTGTCGTGGTGGGAACTGTTTGAGCCAGAACAGGCTTGGTGATGTTTTCATAGTTGCCTTTCTCTCCAGTTAATTGGAAATGTTGGGGAACTTTTAATTTGTAACAATGAACTGAAACTCTCCCGCCTCCGTATTTACATAAATTAGGGAGAGTTTGCACACAGACATTTCCTAGAAGAAAAGACAAAAAAGAAACAATTTCAGGATGAGTTTCCCACTTGAAATATTCATGAAGTCAGGCATAAAAATATAGTGACTGATTAGACAGACTTGTCAAAAATGAGAATTAAGGGCAGAGGCGTGGGGACAGTTTAAGAGCATGTCCTGGTAGGGCTTCTTCTGGCTAAGGCTGGGAGAGCTGGGGGGGTTCACCTGGAGAAGAGAAGGCTCCAGGGAGACCTGAGAGCCCCTTGCAGGGCCTAAAGGGGCTCCAGGAGAAGCTGGAGAGGGACTGGGGACAAGGGATGGAGGGACAGGACACAGGGAATGGCTCTAAAGTGACAGAGAGTAGGTTTAGTTGGGATACTGGGGAGAAACATCCCTGTGAGGGTGGGGAGGCCCTAGCACAGGTTGCCCAGAGAAGCTGTGGCTGCCCCATCCCTGGAAGTGTCCAAGGCCAGGTTGGACACTGCTCCAAGTGGAAAGTGTCCCTGCCCATGGCAGGGGGTGGAATGAGATGAGCTTTAGGGTCCCTCCCAGCCCAAACCATTCCAGGATTCTTGCCCTCTCCACTGATTTCTGGTGGAGTTTCCTGCCCTGGGTCTGCCCCAGCAGAAGGAGACAGCCCCTTGCACCATGTCCATGCTGCCAGCACAGCAGAGCTGGGCTGTCTGTCCAGAAGGAGACAGAAGATTTGGGGGTGGAAAACGAGCATTTATTCAGCAGCAGGAACCAGTGGATTCTGTCACTTCTCAGCAGGAAGGGACAGCCTGAAAAATTCAGTGCTTGTGGCCTGCCCTTGCTTTAACCGTCCACATCCACAACTTATTATGTGCTCCCAGTAAATATTTAAATCTCAGCCAGTTTAGCATTTTGGGCTGTTTTTCTCGTACCTGCAGTCAGAGCACAGTGAGGGTCAGTGATTCAGCTGCTGGCATAATTCATACCGCTATTCTCCAGCATTATCCCATGAATCTACTATTAACCTGAATTATTCCATTAATTCAATATTTATCTCTGGTGCTGTTAATGGAGTATTTGATTTAACAGTACATGAATATTGCATCCTGCAGCAGGAATGAGGTAAAAAAAAAAAAAAAAGAAAAAGGTGAAATTAGAATTTAAAACCAGAACAGGATAATTGCTAATCTAATACACTTGCAAAATTGTTAAACACAAATTCTGCTGGGCTTACCCCAAGCATGGGGTGACATCTCAATCCAGTTGGCACAGATGGAGCAGTTTGCAATTTGTTCAGAGGGGCACATTCCAGGGAGGATGCTGGAACCCTGATAAGTTCACATCTGCTCCATGTTTCCTATGATTTGCTGCAGCCACACAAAAAAATTCCAATCCAAGGGTAAAAATCTGTCTTGGAGGAGCAATAACAGCTTGATTTAGTCTTGATGTTTTGTCATTTTTCAGCCGCGGAGCCCCCAGGACACGCAGGCTGCGGGAAAGGTCTGGGCCCCACATGAACAACCCATATGGAGGGACTGGGCTTGGAGAGCTGAGCTGTTTCCCTCCTCAGATGTTCTGCTGCCTTCAAAATGGCTCAGAAATTCCTCTTTTTTGCAGACCTTGTGAGTTCCCAGACAGGCTGGGAAATGAAGCAGTGACGGCAACCCAGGCTTTGGGAGAAGTCTGATCTCTTGTACAGCTCTGCTTTGGGCCAAACACAGCTTCCAAATAACGCCCCATTTTCATTTGAAGCTGCCAAAGATGGAGCTGTTTACGAGGGCATGGAGTGACAGGACAAGGGGGGAATGGGTTTAAACTGCCAGAGAGGAGGGTTAGATGGGATATTTGGGATAAATTCCTCCCTGTGAGGGTGGGGAGGCCCTGGCACAGGTTGCCCAGAGAAGCTGTGGCTGCCCCATCCCTGGAAGTGTCCAAGGCCAGGTTGGAGCAACCTGGGCTAGCGGAAGGTGTCCCTGCCCATGGCAGGGGTGGGACTGGGTGATATTTAAGTCCCTTCCAACCCAAACCATTCCATGTTCTTGCCCATCTCTGGCAGCTCCAGCTCTGTCCCACCAGCAGCACGGGGGGGTCTCAGACCCTCAGCAGCTCCAGCCCAGAGGCAGCTGCAAGACTTGGGTTTGAACTGTCAGTTTAATGGATTTCAACTGCCAGGGAGTGGGTTTAGGTGGGATAAGACAAGAGGGTATGGTCTCACGCTCTGCCAGGGGAGGTTTAGGTTGGATATTAGGAAGAAATTCTTTACAGAGAGGGTAATCAGGCATTGGAATGGGCTGCCAGGGAGGAGGTGGATTCTCCATCCCTGGAGGTATTTAAGAAGTGACTGGATGTGGCACTTAGTGCCTTGGTCTGGCAACCACGGTGGTAGTGGATCAAGGGTTGGACTTTATGATCTCAGAGGTCCCTTCCAACCTGGCTGATTCTATGATTCTATGATCCTATGATTCTACGATTCTATGATTCTATATTGGGAAGGGATTCTTCCCTGGGAGGATGGGGAGGGGCTGGGATGGAATTCCCAGAGAAGCTGTGGCTGCCCCATCCCTGGAAGTGTCCAAGGCCAGGTTGGAGCAACCTCGGACAGTGGAAGGTGTCCTTGCCCATGGCAGGGGGTGAAATAAAACGACCTTTAAAGTCCCTTCCGACCCAACCCATTCCAGCTTTCTGGGATTCCAGGCTATGTCACTCTTGGAAGCTCTGCCCAGGTTTGTGGTTGCCCAGCAGCACAGATGGATGGAGTTTTGTTGATTCACACCTCGTTATCCCATCTCTGGCTTGGGAAGCTCCGATTTACCCAGATCAGCAGAGAATCCCTTCCAACAGGTCAGTCTGGGGGAGGAGGGGGCACATTCCCACCCTCCCCGCTTTGAATTCCAAATTTGCACTGAATTCCCCATCTCTCCCAGGAGGTGCCGAGCGTTAATGACACGGATGACGAGGACCAGGGAGGGTGAAGGCAGCATCAATCTCAACCTTCTGCTTCTTGCCAGAATATTCATGCCGAGTTTTTTTTTCTTCTTCCCGGATCTGCTCAAGCGTGTAATGATGAGAGGCTGGGTTTTTTTATTTGGGGAAGTTCAGACTTCTTATACCAGTTCTTTTTTTTTTTATTTTTAGTGGAAATTCAGACTTCTCCTACCAGGTTTTTTTTATTTTTTATGTGGAAATTCAGACTTCTCATGCCGAGTTTTATTTAATTTTTTTTTGGTTTAAATTCAGTCTTCTCTTATAATTTTTTTTTTAAATTTTTTATGTGGAAATTCAGACTTCTCATACCAGGCTATTTTTTTTTATTACTTGTGGAAGTTCAGCCTTCTCATACCAGGATTTTTTTCTTAATCTTTTTGTGGAAATTCACACTTCTCACACCAGCTTTTTTTATTTTTTTTAATGGAAATTCAGACTTCTGTTCCCCTTCCCCTGCAGTGTGGGCAGCTGTGTCCATACACCACAGCTACTACCAGGTGTAGGAGACAAAACCCCTCGACTTCAGCACAATATTTAATTTAACAGCACATTAATATCATCCTGCCACAGGGAGGAAAAAAAAGTGAAATTAGAAGAGGGAGAGATTTGGACAAAGGGCTGAATAATTTCTTACTTATATTTAACCTTTCTTACTGATGCTGCAGGATTAAAACTGAGTCTGGCCTTTGGTGCTGGATCCAATCCACAAGAATTTCTTAGTGCGGGGTCTGCAAGGGGGCAAATTGTTTGTTGTAATATCAGAGTGCTGTGAGCTGCCCCAGGACCTGCCACAACCATCCCACAACTGGTCCAGTGCCACAACCATCTCAGAGCTGCTCCAGGACCTGCCACAACCATCTCACAGCTGGTCCAGTGCCACAACCATCTCACAGCTGCTCCAGGACCTGCCACAACCATCCCAAAATGAATCCAGTGCCACAACCATCTCACAACTGGTCCAGGACCTGCCACAACCATCTCACAACTGGTCCAGTGCCACAGCCGTCTCACAGCTGGTCCAGGACCTTCCATGACCATTCCAGAATGGATCCAGTGCCACAACCATCTCACAGCTGGTCCAGGACCTGCCACAACCATCCCAGAATGGATCCAGTGCCACAACCATCTCACAACTGGTCCAGGACCTTCCATGACCATCCCAAAATGGGTCCAGTGCCACAGCCATCTCACAGCTGGTCCAAGACCTGCCACAACCTTCTCACAGCTGGTCCAGAGCCTTCCATGACCATCCCAGAATAGGTCCAGTGCCAGAACCATGTCACAACTGGTCCCTGATGGCCTCAGAGATGGCCCAGGCCCTGCCACAGCCACGCCACAGCTCCCAGCAAAGGGCTGCTTGGCCTTTGGCTGCTTGGACTTGCAGCCTGTGAGTGATCCCAGTAAAGCTGGGCCTTTCATCACCAGTCTCTGGTCAGGTCAGGACTGGTCAAGGCCAGGTTGGACAGGGCTTGGAGCCACCTGGGCTAGTGGAAAGTGTCCCTGCCCATGGCAGGGGGTGGGATGAGATCAGCTTTAAGGTCTCTCAGAACCCAAACCATTCTGGGATTTTCCTCGATGAGGGGGCATTAAATCATTGCCACACACATCCAAGGAACTGCTGCCCTTTAGGAATCCTCAGGCTCCAGCCAGTTTTCCCTCTCCTCCAAGAGTATCTCCACCACTTCAACCTTGTCTGTACTGGGAATCAGGCAGGTTTCCCAAAACTGTTCATCTAATCCCATTGTCATTCCAAAATAAACCTCTTGGCTTTGCTTTTTGCCCAGCTCTGGAGTCCTGCAATTGTGCTGATGCTGCCAAAAGACTGAGCAAAACTCAGGTTTTGGGGTTGGGTGTTTTTTTTTTCCTTTCTTCAAACAAAAAAAATCACTAAGAACCTTGAATTTTAGTCAAAATGCATTTTCCAGCAAACATTTCCAGCTGGCTGCTGCAAGTCCCACTAAGGGATTTCTGATTATCTGAAGCCAAATGGAAACCTGCCCCAGTCCCCATTAATGCCCTTTCTGTCTCTCTTCTTCTCTTACTTTTACCCCTCACTAGGAAATCACTAATGATGTCAAAACCAGGGTTAAGAGGATTTTTAAGATATTTATTTCATTTATTATTGTATCATTCTTCTGGTGCAGGAGATTGGACCTGCACTCAGCCCTTCACTCCCAGCACATGTAAAATTCCATGAAGGCAAATCCTGGCTTTTAGCCATCTCCTCTTCTGGCCCTTAGAAGAAACCCTTGAAATAAATTAATGATTAAATTTTTACTCAAGAAATCAGCCAAGAAAAGGGGCAGAACCTGTAAATTCATTGCCCTCTGTTCAGGGGCAATGAATTCCAGGCTCACCGGGGAGAACAGGGACAGCAACCGAGGGTTTGGCTCCTTGCTCAGCCCTGAGGGATCCTGCCCTCACCGGAAGCACTTCCAGCATTCCAGGTTTGCTCCTCACCTCCTGGGATGAGAAAAGCACAAAGAACAACCTGGGAGATCAGAGAGGGTTTAACCTGAACCGAATCAGTTCAGGTTGGAGGTTCCTGCAGCCCTTTAAACCTTTAGAAAAGTTAAATTTAACTCAATATCAAACACCATTTCAACACACCAAGGCAGAGTGTTCATTTGGCCAATGCAGAAACTGACTTTTACCATTTTTTATCTATTATTTTCTCTTTGTCTCTCCCTCCTTTCTGCTTGGAAACATCTGTCAAAGTTGCTTCAGACTCATCAATAGTTTTTCCCCATCTCCACCCTGCTCAGGGGAAGGACTTTTAGACACACATACTCCGGTGCTTGAAAAAAAAATCAGGATGAACAAAGAATTACTTAAAATGTTTGAGGTTTTTTTGCCCAGTTTTCCCTCTTCAGGTGTTTTAACTCCAGACACAATTTGAAGTAAAAGGTGATATTTCCATCACAGCAGATGATTCCTACCTACTTATTTATTGACTCACCAGCTTAAAAAAATAAAAAAAAGCAATAAGTGATGATTCCCCCACTTGCACCTCCCTCCCCACAGTGATAAATGCAACCAAACATCTCCCATTTTCCATTAGAAATTAATTCTGCTGCATGGAAGTGCCAATGTTTATAATTAGCACGGTAATGGATAGGCCCTGCTCCTCAGGGCTAATTTTTCATCTCTATTATTATTCACTTGGTGGTGACAGTGACTGTTTTCCACCTCATAAAGTGACAAGATTTACTTGTCAACACTGTTTAAGGCATTAAAAGTGTTTCCCGTTACAAAGAAGCCCAAACCCCAGACGGGCTGTAAACAAGGGAGCAGAGTTTGGGGGGGGATAATCGCGTACCAAGAGTTTCCCAAGTGTGGCCCCACAGGAGCCTGGGAAGGTGTGATAAATACCCCCTGTCAGGCCCAGGCACCAGGAACATCCTTCTCCTTCAAACATCAGCCTTTCTGAAGGGCACAAGGGTTGGTTTTGCATGAAAAAGGGGATTTTCCACAGGCTCGGGGCAGATCCTGTGGCTGCTTCGCAGGGACAGCTGAGAAACCCTCACACACAGGCAAAGCCTGTCCATGCAGATCCATCAGCATGGAAAATCCTGGAATCCCACAATGGTTTGGGTTGGAAGGGACCTTAAAGCTCATTTTATTCCACCCCTCTGCCATGGGCAGGACACCTTCCACTAGCCCAGGGTGCTCCAACCTGGCCTTGGACACTTCCAGGGATGGGGCAGCCACAGCTTCCCTGGGAATTCCATCCCTGGCTCTCCCCACCCTCACAGGGAGGAATTCCTTCCCACTCTCCTGTCCCTCCAGCCCTCATAAACAGTCTCTCACCATCTTTCTTGTCCTCTCCCTTCAGGAACCAAAAGGCCCCAGCGAGGTAACCCGGAGTTGTCTTGAATTCATCAGTATTTTCACCTTCCAAGAAAATTCCAAAAATAATCACATGTCCCTTTTAAGGCTGCTTTGATTTCATAGAACATTCAAACTCTGCAGTTTGAATTTTTCCCCCTTTATTGTTGCATTTCAAATCCCAAAATTGACCTTATCATTAAGATACATTCACTCACAAATCTTTGTTTTCGGCATCAGAAGTCCTGACTCGGAGAGAACTTCACCACAGAACAACTGGTTCATTCTGGCTGGGGGAAAGTTTTCACTCAGATTTGGCACCAGGAATAGAGAATTAGGGAAAAGACCCCCCGGCACCACAGTTTTGGCCCTGTAACCCTCTTTTCCTAAAAGGAAAGCAAATTGTTAGGGGTCTCCATAATTTGAGATTTGGAGAGTTACCTTCAGAACCTTTCTGGAATGCAGCTTCCAGCTTTTTCATCACCCTGCATCCCATGGAATACGGCACCCATTGGTCCCATCCTCCCCCTGAGGTACCATCCATCATATAACACATTTAATTCCCTCCACAACTCCCTGACAGGGGCTTGGAGCCGGGTGGGAGTTGGTCTCTTCTCCCAGGGAACAAGCGACAGGACAAAAGGAAACATCCTTAAGGTTTAGATTGGATATTATGGAAAACTTCTTCACAGAGAGGGTTGGAGTCACCACCCCTGGTGACTTCTCCTTTAAAAAAGCAGATGTGGTGCTTAGAGCTGTTGGTTTGGTGCCTGGCTTTGGCAGTGCTGGGTTCATGGCTGGACTCCAAGATTTCAGAGGGCTTTTCCAGCCTTAATGATTCGGAGGTTCCCAGGGGTTTTGTGCCTGGCAGGGTGTTCCTGATCGTTCCAGTTTGGAGTGATTAGAACCCACCAGATGTTGCTCAAATGCCTGACCTTCTGGCCCTGCACCTCACCCAGAGGAACCACATTCACCCCCCACGCCTTCTCCAACCTCGGCCCAGGCACCTTCCCGGCTCCTCTTCGCAGCTAAATCTCCCACAACATCCTCCTTTCCTAGGGCTGAGCTCAAAATTCCCGTGTCTTATTAAAAGAGGAGCTCGAAAGAACAGTCTCCGCTGTGGGATTCAGGGCGGTGGGCTCTATCCACAGCCTGGGAAGTGCAGCAATATGAATTCTGCATGACCCGGGGGGGAGCTGGGCAATGATATCACCCAGCGCAGTAATATTTCACTCAATCACAGCCAGGCACAAGAGAGGAAAGTGTATTAAAATGAAGGGAAAGATTTTATTAGTTAGAAATTGGTTTCCAAAGCACAGCTCCCCCTCAATTGCATTTCCTTCTCTCTTGGCCGAGCCCTGCAAAGCTCCGAGTTGACCCCTTGGCTGGTGTAAATTGGGGGAGTTAATGTGGCTGAGATGGAGTTCTGGCCTGTGTTAGTTGTACTCCAGTGGAAGCCCTTGGAGTGCCAGGAAAATATTCCAGCTTATAATTGAGATGTGTGTTGGGCCCCCAAAGACTTCCTGCAGTCCACAGCACACAGCTAATGGTTTATTAGGTTTATTTTCACTTCTCCCGCTACTTTATGGGAATATTTTTACTGTGTGTAGGCAAATACTTTATCACTGGGAGCAGAATACTCCACAAGCTGTTCTGGATGCTGGAATCTGGAATAATGTGGTGTAAGGGCATGGTCCCTGTGCTGGGGAGCAGCAGGAGGAGGTATCCTAATAGAAGTATATCCCAATTCAGGGATTGGCATTACACAAAGATCTAACCTAGAATGGACCTGCATGTCTGTCTTTTTTTTTATAAAACTGACACATTTTCTCCTTAAACAAAAGTATTTTTATCAATAATGTTGAAATCCTGCTTGAATGTTTTGGGAGTCCACTTCTTTATTTCAAATTCTGTTTTATTTTACCATCTTGGTGCATTTGGGGTTGTTGCTCTCAGCCTGGGGTTTCATTTGCAGCACGGGAAACTGGATTCAAATTCTGAGCCCATCCCAAGGTCATACCATTGTCCACTGGGGAGGTTTCCTGGACACAAAGGCTGGGAACTGCAGGAGCCACCACTAAGTGCTGCAGGCACAGGAGCTCCAAGGCTGGCTGGTCACAAAGAAGTGACTCTGCTGGTCCTGGGGCTTTGAGTGTGGAGATGGAGGTAGGAGAGATCCAAAGGCCCCAGAAATTGTGCTAATGAACCCCTGGAATAACTTACCCAGGAGGATGGAAGATTCTTCCAGCACTGAAAAATGTTCAGATGAACATGAATGTTCACTCAGGGAATGTCTCCAATTATCTTTTCCAGGGATTATATTGGTTTATCGTTGGCACTGCTCTGGTCTCATTATTGATAAGTCTTTAGAACATGGATTTAGCTTGTTTATCTTGGTGTCCATTCAGCTCCACTATAAACCTGACTTTGTCTTCATCATCATTCTCATTATAAATATTGACTTCCAAAATGGGAACTATCAAAACACTTTGCTAAATGATTCCCAGCTATTGATTATGCAATGATATGATCTGTAAGGATGGAGAATGTGTATGCGCTCACATAGATACACTGGGAACTATCCCAGCATCCCAGAATGTGCTGAGCTGGAAGGGATCATCCAGTCCAACCCTCAGCCCTGCACAGGCCCAGCCCCAAGAGTCACCCCATGTGCCCCAGAGGACCAGCCAAAGCCTCCTGGAGCTCTGGCAGCCTTGGGGCTGTGCCCACTGCCCTGGGGAGCCTGGTCAGTGCCCAACCACCCTCTGGGGGAAGAACCTTGTCCTGATGTCCAACCTAATGATCATCGCAGGAAAAAAATGGAGAAACAATCTTTTCCTCTTTTCTGAATCCCACCAAAATTCCCTCTCCTTGCCCTTTTATAAAATTTTCATGCACATGGAAATTTTGGTTTATCATGTCCTCATTTACATGAGCACCTGCACATATTTAGCCTGTCCAAACCTTGAATTGGTAATTAATGGCTAATTACTGGGAGAGACGCACTGAGAAGGTTATCAGCACCTTCCCTTCCCTTCCCTTCCCTTCCCTTCCCTTCCCTTCC
>VZRE01007938.1:137096-171088 GCA_013396775.1 Cephalopterus ornatus
CCCCCCAGTTAATTACGCGGCAACTTAATTTATCTTTTGTCAATTTGTTTTCCCTCAATAAATGATCTGCCAACAATATGTTATTTTTAATTAGCCTGCAGCAAGTGTGTGGTGGAATGTAAATCAAGCGCTCATTTGAGGCATTAATGGAAAAGGAGAGATCATTGGAATTCACCTTGGGTTGTTCCTGGGGGTTTGTTTGGTTCCCTTATTCCAAAGGGATTAAGACAAAACCCTTCTGGCAGCAAGGACTTGACAACCCACTGATAAGCAGAAAGAAAGGGAAATGGATAAAAAGGCATAACTACTTTTTTTGGGCTCGGGGTTTATTTTTTTAATAGGAAAAAAAAATGCGAGATACGTAAAGCAAAAAGAGAATTATGGTTGGAAATTCATTTCTTCATCTTTGGGAAAAATACCCACAAACCCAACTCTCCCCACCCCTTCTCTCCTCCTTTTATATATCGAATTTTTTGATTTTTGGGGTTTGTTTTGTTTGGTGGGGGTTTTGTTGTTGTTGTTTGGTTGGTTTTGGTTTTGTCTTTTTTTTTTTTTTCTTTTTTTGGTTTGTTGGGGAGATTTTTTGTCGTTAGTTTTTGGGGGGGTTGTGTTTTTTCTTTTCTTTTTTTACGTTTTTTTAGTTGTTGGATTTTTTTGTTGTATTGTTTGGGGTTTGGAGTGGGGTTTTTTATGGTTTTTTTGGGGGGGTTGATTTTTCGTTGTTCTTTGGTTGTTTTGGAGGATTTTTTTGTGTGTTTTTTGGGGTTTTGTTGTTGTGGTTTTGTTTGGGCTTTGGGGTGTTTGTGGGTTTTGTGAGTTTTTTTTATTTTTTGGTGGGTTTTTTTGTTTGTTTTGTTGGGGTTTTTTTTTGTGTGTGTGGATTTTTTTGTTGTTGATTGGTTTTGATTTAGTTTTTTCTTTTCTGTGTGTTTTTTTTGTTATTGGATTTTTTTGTTGTTTTGTTTGGGTTTGGGCGGGTTGAACTTTTTTTGGGTTTGTTTTTCTGTTTGTTTTGTTGGTGGAGTTTTTTATTTGTCATTATTTGGTTGATTTTATTTTTTTTTTGTGTGTTTTTTTTTTCTTGGGGGTTTTTTGGTTCGTTTGTCTTTGGGGATGTTGGGTTTATTTTTGTTTTTCGGAGGCATTTTGTCTTATTTTTGGATTTTTTTGTTTGTTGGGTTTTTTTGTTGTTGGTTGGTTTTGCTTTTGTTTTTTTCCTTTTTTTGTGGCTTTTTTTGGTTGTTGGATTTTTTTGTTGTTTTGTTTGGGTTTGGGGAGATGTTGATTTTTGGGGTTTTTTTGGTTGGTTGGTTGGGTTGTTTTGTTGTTTGATTTGGGGTTTTTTATCATTTGTGCTTTTTTTGTTGTTGGGGTTTTTGTTGTTTTGTTTGGGTTTTGGAGGGGGTTAGGAGTTTTTTTGTGGGTTTTGGGGGGTTTTTTTTGTTTGTTTTTTGTTTGATTCTGGGGGTTTTATTTTTGGTGGTGGTTTTTGGTTTTAAATTTAAGGAATAGCCTCAAGATCTGTTGGGAATAGTTTATGATAGACCAGGAATCACCCCAAAAATAAGGACGGATGGAGTTTGGGGAGGGAAGAGACTTCAGCTGCCCTGGCCAGAGAATGAGCTCTGACCAAATTCATGTCAAAAAAAAAATACAGAATGGGCAAAATAGAGCTAAAACCAGCTAAAAATAGAGGAAATATGGCTAAAAACCCAGGAGATGGGAGGCAAGCAGAAGCAAGGCAGGATCCTTCCAACAGCTGGAATCGTGTTCTGATGCGGAAAACAGAAAAGAACTTGAACAAATAGATGTTGGGAAGGAATTGTTCCCTGGGAGGGTGGGGAGGGGTTGGGATGGAATTCCCAGAGAAGCTGTGGCTGTCCCTGGATCCCTGGAAGTGTCCAAGGCCACTTGGAGCAACGTGGGCTAGTGGAAGGTGTCCCTGCCCATGGCAGGGAGTTGGAATTAAATGATCTTTAAGGTCCCTTCCCACCCAAACCGTTCCATAAGTTGCTCCCAGGCACTTGTTGACCCTCTGGGTGTGATGGCATTTTCCTGAGTCTTTTCTCATCCTGGCAAATCCTCTCCGGTCCTTGACCACTCCTTATTTGAGTGGAATAACTCCGTCCCCTCTGTTTCTGGTTCTCCATTTTTAATTCAAATTGCAGGAACATCAAATTCTAAACGAAACACCTGCCGTGTCCCTTTGGTTTATCCCCTCCGTGGTTGATTACAGCAAGTTTTTTCAGGTTTGAGGTGTCACCTTAAACAAAGGGCTGAGGTGTTTGGGGGATTTATGGCATTTTTTAACCACATAATTCCCCCTATTTCAAACAAAGCATCAAGGGCCCATTTGGCCCATAAATAAGAGTTCAAAAGAAAACAATTGTCTGGCAATAATGAAGGAGGAAACATTTTTACCTTGATGTTCCAGGGGTGTGGGAGCACTTCTCCATGAAAAGTGGGCTCCTGGGAAAATCTCAGCTTTTCTGAGGCTTTGAGTACAAAGGGCTCCCAAAAGGACTCCATCTCCACAATTATCTTCATTATTGTCTTCTTGCGCCACTTGTCACCCTCCACCTGAAGCATCCTTGATGGCTGTGTGGCTGCGTGACAAAAAATGTTATTTAGTGGACGGTTTTCTAATGAAATCCGAAGGAATCATTGGGTTTGGAACAACAGCTCTTCCTGCACTGAGCTGGGGGTGCAGCACGGCAGCATTTTATCACCCTGTGCCTTCTGCAGTGTCACCGTGACTTTTGCAAACTGGAACTCTGTTGTCTCAGCGGTGATTTAATTTGGGATTTACTGTCACTGACTGGACAGAGGTTCCTCATTTCAAAGGGCAGCAGGATTAGGCCCCGAGACGCACGCTATGAAAAATATTCGAGGAAACACTCAATGAAAATGTCATAGAAGTGAAAGCCTTGGAGAGCAACTGCTCAGGTTCATGGGCGAAGCTTCACTTCCCAGAACAGGAGTGCTCTTGCCACGTCTGTGTCATCCATCCCTGTGAGATCAGCGTCCCCTGAGCCCAGAGCCGTCAACCGGCAGCTCCTGGGGGATTGCTGATGCCTCCCTGTGCAACTGCTCCTCACCCCACACACACACCTGAGTCTTCTGGAGTCAAGAGCTCAGAGTTAGAGAAGATGCCATCACTGTCCTGGCATTTGACTCCTGCTGTGATGCCTGCAGATGCAGATGAAGTGCTCAGCAAAAGCTCTCTGATGCTTCCAGGGCTTAAATCCCACCATGGAGCACCAGTGAAGTTATTAAAGCCCCCATCCAGGTGCTGGCTGATCCGGGTGAGGCAGAATGGGGATGGCCTTGGAGGTGTCCCTGCTCTGAAGTGGTTTCCCCACCTTTGGAAAGGATGGATGAGATCTCCAGATCTTTGCTCTGGGGGGACCCAGGGAATGGCCTGGAGCTGTGTCAGGGCAGGGGCAGGTTGGATGTCAGGGAAAGGTTCTTCCCCCAGAGGGTGGTTGGGCACTGCCCAGGCTCCCCAGGGCAGTGGGCACAGCCCCAAGGCTGCCAGAGCTCCAGCAGGGTTTGGACAACGCTCTCAGGGACAGGGTGGGTTTGTTGGGGTGTCTGTGCAGGGCCAAGGGTTAGACTGGATGATCCCTGTGGGTCCCTTCAGCTCAGGATATTCCATAATTCTATTATTCCATGATTCTCCCCCTTAGAGGTACCTCCTCTTATCCAGGGAGCCTCCTTCCAAAAAGGCTTCTCCGGCTGGATCTCCACCAATGTCTCCTTACACAGATCCCCTCCATTTCTTCATTTTCTCTGCTCACTTTCTCTCAAAGTGTTTTTTTCTGTGTGTCCTCTCACCTCTTCACACATCTCCTTTTGTCTCTCTCTCCTCAGGGGCTGCCACTCTTCCCTAAATATTGCTGCTCTAGCTGAAGTTCTGGGTTATTTGAATCCATTCCAGGGCTGGCTGGAAGTGCCTGTGACTGGCACAGGCCCAAGGAGAGGGACAGAAAGCCTTGCCCTGAGCAGTGTCAGGGACAGGCTGGCACCATTCCCACCCTCCTTGGGCTGTTTGACACCTTGCTCCTGAGCAGTACAGGTGCCCATGGATGGACAGGGGTCGGAACCATCCTGAGGAAGTTGAGGCACTGATGGTTTGGGGAGCAGCTGGAGCTCAGTTTTCTCCCATTTTTTTTTTAACACAGGAATTTTCAATGATTCCTTGTGTTGTCCAGTCAAACTAAAGCCCAGGGATGGGAGGTTTGTGTGATGTGACTGATGCTCCTCCTTCAGAACAGCGTGAGGAGGGGACTGTCCTCTTTGGGAAACGTGTTTCACTCAGCAAATGACCCTGTCCTTAAAGGGGGCCTGCAGGAAAGGGTGATCCCAGGGAAACACGGGCAATAAGCTGGAGCTGGAGTGGTGTGGATGTGAGAAAACTTCTTAGTTATGAGCCAAAGCTGGATTTCAGGTCTGAAGCCCAGCACTGCAGGCTGGAACCTCCCCACCCCAGAACTGGGGATGAAGAAAAGAACAGGAAAAGGCTTTTGGGTTCCCCTGGGAGTTTGTGATTCCCCCTTTTCAGCAGCTGCAGGAGCCCTGCAGACAATATTTACCAAGCAGGAGGGTTTTACCTGCTCCAGTAACAAAGAGGCTGAGATCCAAACCCCTTGTCCCTGGAAATGGTGCCCTCCTGGTCCTACAGCAGACCAAGCAGGTGACCTGCAGGGCTTTTGGGCTCCTACACCCGAAATTCAGTGACCAAAAGCTGCTGGGAATCCCCCGGCACAGGTCCCTCCTCAAATTGTACTTATTTGGATGATTGGCTCTGAACTTGGAGACAAAGAGCCAACAGGAGGTGGGAAAGAGGAGGAATATTGTCAGGGAACAAAAGGGATTTTCTCTGCCAGCTGTGGGGACACTCAGAGGAATCGGTGGGTGCCGGTGGCATCACCAAGGAAAAACTCACCCAAATTTTGGGGGTTTTTGGAAGTTGTTCTTCAGGGCATTAATGGAAACGTGTCTGGCTAGAACTGGCATGGGCAGGAGCAGCTCAAGGGAAGCAAAGGGACAGATTCCTCCTGGGGATATAAGAAAAAATTGTCTTTTTAAGTCCAAGGTGAAGGATAATTTGGAAATGGCTCTTCTTTTTCTGCAAGTACAATTTTTTAAAAAAAATAAATAAATGGGATTAAAGTTTAATTTTAAGAATGCCCTGTGTTTTCAAATTCTTGATTGAATTACCCTTTAAAAATTAAATTGTAATCCTTTAGGAGTTATTGATTCCGAAGTAGGGAAATGCCAATAGTCCCATTCTGGCCTGAAACGCTGCCCATCAAATTGACATAATGCTTTCAATTTGCCTAAATAACTCATTGGATCTGACTTATTCTCAGGGCTGCCTTTCCCAGCATCCAGAAGCCACTTAGTGAAGCAGAAATAAAGACCTGAGGGGCCTCATCCTCATCCACACACAGGGATGAAGGTGCCACAGAACAATTGTGGCTGTGGAGACACCTCTTAGTGACTGACAACGGGAACAACGACCTTCTTGTGCTCCAGAAATCCTTTGGGATGTGCTGGGAGCGTTGAAAATTCTTTGTGTAATGTTTCCTGTGGCTCTAGAAAAAGGGGAAAAAAATGCCTTAGTGCATCCCTGGAGTGGTGGAGAACAATGGGACACAAGGACCTTCTTGTGGCACTGCTCTGTGGGCCAGAAATCCCTTGGGATGTGCTGTCAGCGTTGAGAATCCTTTGTTTAATGTTTAATGAGTGAAAATAATGAATGAAAATCCTTTGTTTAATGTTTCCTGTGGCTCTGGAGGGGGCAAAAAAAAATGCCTTAGTGCGTCCCTGGATCTGTGGAGAATATTCTCACGGCAAAGCTGCCCAGCACCACAGAGGAGGATCCTGGTTCCTTTTGGCTTCCATCCTCCCGGCTCCCACCTCTGAATGACTCAGAATCAGCCTCAAAACATTCCTCTCCCTCTCTCCCGTGTTAAATTACACCTCCAGCAACACTGAAGGCATCACAAAAGAAGAAATAAACCCTCCGTTACGTTTTGCAAGAACCTCAGCACGGGGTTTTTTTTTTTTTTTTGAGTTAAAACACCAACACGACAAAAAAACAAAAATAAAAATAAAAGAAGCCCGAATGAATAGAGCTCCCGAGATACAAACACGGGCTGCATAATGCAGATTCCCCACATGAACAAAAGGTTGCAGCTCCTGAATAGAGGCACTGTTGAGAAAGCACTTGAAAAAGGGGATGGATCAATTAATGCTTTTGATAGTGTGAATGTCCCACTATCTGAAAAACAAGCACCGCTTTAATAGTGAGATAATTCAGTTTACTGAATCCAATTACACGTAATTGGCTTTTTTCCCTATTTTTTTTTTCTTTTTTAGCCCCTTTTTTAATTGCTGTTGGATCCAGGGCTCTGCTGCACTCGTGCTGCCTCTGCCAGACGTGTGCTTGGGGTTGCAAGGGCCTGGGAGGGAGCAGAGGATTCAATCGACACCCGAGGTGCAGCCTCCAGCCTGGACGGCCTCAACCACATCAGCTCCGGGGAATAAAAAAGGGGTTAATAAAATAAAAAAAAAATACAAATAATAAAGGAATCCCAGCCAAAAAAACCACTTGGGAGAGTTCCCAAAGAGGCAAAGTATCAGTTACATTTTCTGCTCCTTGGCTTTGCTGGGTGGTGTTCTGGGACGTGGGAGTTTAATCCGGGCGCTGGGGGTGGGAGGGTCCCACAAGCTCTGCGGGGCATTTTTGGGAATATTTCCTTGCTTGCCCAGGATCTCCGCTCAGCAGCATTGGGTCTTCTTCCTGGAAACACTCCAGCCCTTCCCAGGGCTCCAAATCCTCTCTTACAGCAGAACTACCACTTTGCTCCGGGCATCACCACAGGGACAGCTCCTGTCTGGGAGATCTTCGGAAATCTCTCTGAGTGTGGCAGGGAAAATCCCATTTGTTCCGTGACAATATTCCTCCTCTTTCCCACCTCCTGTTGGCTCTTTGTCTCCAAGTTAAGAGCCAAATAATTTGGAGGGACTCATTCTTAAAATTAAACTTTAATCCCATTTATTTATTTTTTTAAGCATTACTTGCAGTAAAAGAAGAGCCATTTCCAAACTATTGGACTTGAAGGGACAATTTTTTTCTTATATCCCCAGGAGGAATCTGTCCCTTTGCTTCCCTTGAGCTGCTCCTGCCCATGCCAGTTCTAGCCAGACACGTTTCCATTAATGCCCTGAAGAACAACTTCCAAAAACCCCCAAAATTTGGGTGAGTTTTTCCTTGGTGATGCCACCGGCACCCACCGATTCCTCTGAGTGTCCCCACAGCTGGCAGAGAAAATCCCTTTTGTTCCCTGACAATATTCCTCCTCTTTCCCACCTCCTGTTGGCTCTTTGTCTCCAAGTTCAGAGCCAATCATCCAAATAAGTACAATTTGAGGAGGGACCTGTGCTGGGGGATTCCCAGCAGCTTTTGGTCACTGAATTTCGGGTGTAGGAGCCCAAAAGCCCTGCAGGTCACCTGCTTTGTCTGCTGTAGGACCAGGAGGGCACCATTTCCAGGGACAAGGGGTTTGGATCTCAACCTCTTTGTTACTGGAGCAGGTAAAACCCTCCTGGTCGGCAAATCTTGTCTGCAGCGTCCTGAAAGGGGCACTCAGAGCACCTCCCGCTGCTGCTGGCTGGCATCAGGAGTGCCAGCATGCACCACTTTGCCCCCCAAAATATATATTTTGGCTTTTTGGGTGCACTGCTGCCTCAGAGCTCCAGGTCCTCACTTCAAAAACCGGTATATAAATAGCACGTTCCCATTGCTAACTGGCTGCCTCCTTGGCCATGTGAGAGGAAAGGGCCAGAAGATACATGAACTGCAGCTCCTCCAGAATCCAGGCTTTGCAGAATCATTTTCCACATTGATTGTGGCCTTTTTTTATTCATTTTTTTTTATTCAGTTGCCCGAGGTATACAGCCGAATTGATATTTTTTAAAACTGAAACTGGGAATAAATAAGTGAAGCCTAGTCAAGTCTATTATAAATAAATATTTAGGTATAATAGATCAAATACTTTATCTATAGTGTTAACAGAATATTCAGTATAATAAATAAGTCATTAAAGCATTGATTAAATTGCTAGAATATTTTTAATAGAAACATACAACAATCAGCCTATTTTTAAGCCTACTAAGAGGACGGTGCCGATGACAAACACGGCCATGCATGTTTTCCCCCTGGCTTATTCACTGCACTTTCTCCCTCCCTGCTCACCCCTTTGCTGCCTGACATTTGAAGGGGCCCTGGCTGCGGGAATTTTAGCTGGATGGGGGGAAGGAATGGTGCTGGGAAGGCCGGGTGCTGTCGGCAGTGACTGACAGGGCCACTCACACGAGTGGACGTGGCTGCTGAAGGATTGTCAGATGCCCAGGGAAGGGAAGGTGCTCCAAGCATGCACGCTGCTGCTCCGAATTAGCATCAGCATCCCCAAAATCCCGGCATGGGGCACGAAATGCTGAATTTCGGGCTGCACAAAGCACGGGCAGTTCATGCTGGGGGTGGGACAGGGGCTGTTGAGGCAAATAAAACCACTCCCCTCTGCTCTTTGTCAGAAATACACCGGTTTTCCCCTCCTTGTAAATTCGGGATGTACCCTCCGGGCTCATTGCCACTGCAGGGATGGAAGGGGAAATTTGATTTTAATTAGCCACTAAGAGAGAGTTAAGGGATTTAGCCCAGGAACTGGTGTGTCCCTGCAGTCACCGGGAGGAGGGGGTTGTCTGTGCTCATTGGAACTGATTTTGAGCTGGAATTTCTCCACAGTCAGAGTTCAAGGAGTGTTTGGATGATCCTCTGGGGCACATGGAGGGGGTGACTCTTGGGGATGGGCCTGTGCAGGGCCAGGAGTTGGACTCGATGATCCTTGTGGATCCTTCTGTGATTCTGTGATTTTTTGATTCTGTGATTTTTAGGTTTTTTTTATTCTGTGATTTTTTGATTGTGTTTTTTTTGATTCTGTGATTTTTAGGCTTTTTGATTATGTGATTTTTTTTTTTGGTTTTTTTTTGGTTTTGTTTTTTTGGGTTTTTTTGGGTTTTTTTTTTGATTTTGTGATTTTTTTGGGGGTTTCTTTTGATTCTGTGATTTTTTGGTGTTTTTTTTTGGTTCCGTGATTTTTTTTTTTTTTTTTGATTTTGTGACTTTTTTTTGCTTGTTCTTGAGTTTTTGATTCTGTGATCTGAGCTCAGGAGGCTTTGGGAAAACGGGAATAACAGCAGTTGACAGCCACATCCCTCCCAAGGGACAGCAGATGCCCACCAGGAACGCTGCCACATCTTCTGCCCGGCCTTCTACACCTTCCTGCTGGGTGCAGAAGGAAAGGGAGAAGATCAGAAACATCCTTAATCCGTGGCCCTGTCTTATCCTGGACCTCCTTATCTGCTCAGAGCTGAAGGCTGGGGAAGATTGAGGCCTCCTTGCGACTTCTAGAGACCTTTCTCCCCCTGGGAAAGGGGGATCTATCTCTCAGTCCCAGGAGAAGACAATTCCCTCCCTTTGCACTGGGGTGGAAAGTTAAATACAGGCATCTTTTTTTCCAGGCTTGGGCATCGGCGCTGCTCTTTGGAAATGTGGGAAGTATGAAGGGTAAAAGGTGAGTCTGAATCTCATCATCCTCGGTAAAAATTGAGCTTCAGGTCAGTGTTCCTCTAAGGGAAAGACCTGGGGTCGTTTCCTGTGTGAGTGGAACGGGGTCACCCCCTCCTGAGCTCTTCAGAATTGAGGAGGAATGTAGAACGTTGGGAACAGCTGGGGAGCCAAGTCAGAGTTCCTTCCAAACCTTCGTTTTTGAGGCAGATGCTGTGCAGGAGGAGCTCTGGCCCTGGGGTTAGGAGCTATAAATACAGTGTGCAGACCTCCAGGCTGCTCTGCAGCTCCAGGCAGAGTTGCTTTTGTGAGAGCTGCAAAGAATTCCTCCAGAGTTACACTCAAAGGAAAAAGTTCCTCTCTTAACCTGAATTTTCTTTTCTCAGAACATTCCTTTGACCTTGTCCAGGTCGGGTGACTGATCCCACGCCCTGTGTGGTGGGGTTTTTTCCTGGTCGCACCCACTTTAAACAGAGTTTTGCACATGATTAGTGAAAAGCTGCTAAAATGAACTCATGTTTACCCCTCTGAAGTGTGACAGGGAGAATCTCAAGTGCCTGAAAAGGAGACAGATGCCTCTTCTCCTCAATATATTTTCTCTGCAAATTGAAACTGTTATTGCTCGTTTCATCCCTAACTTTAGTTCAAAGGAATTGCTTTCAACAATTTGGGAATGTCCAGGCAGTCAGGGACAATTCTGGCTTTTCCTGCTTTTCCCAGAGCGTCACACAAAGCCACTGGGACCCCAGACACAGAAAGTTTTCCTTCCCAGCATTTCCGTGCTTCCCAGAGTGTCACACGAAGCCAGGGTGACTCCAGACAGAGGAAGAAGTGCCTCCAGTTGGAACAAGCTCCTCACACTCGCGGAATTCTCGCTCTGACAGGCCTTGGCTGGCACTGTGTGGACACAATTGTCCTGTTCTGGGGGGTTTGATGCCCTGACCAGCCCCAAACCCTGAGATCTCTTGGCTCAGGGCGATTCCCAAAACGCCACGAAGGCAAAGAACTCTCTTGGCACCGTATCATCTGCAGGAGCTTTGTCCTCCTCTCTGCTTCCCACTTTAAGCCAGTTGTCTGTGCACCGATGTGGTTTCTTATCCCACGATTACTGAGTCTCCTACAAGCATTTGACAGGAGACTTTGCCAGGAGCCTTCTGGTGATCCACGCAGGCCACAGCAAAGGGGTGGGTGGCTCTTCTCCACATGCCTGTTCATCTCTTTGAACTGGGGCTTCAGGTCCCTTTACGAAGCCGCTGTGACTGTCCTGAGGACTTTTCAGGTCTCTCTTTGCCCTGCTCTTTATTCCATTTCGGTCCAGCCTGGAGAAGGGAAGGCCCTGGGCAAACCTCATTGTGGCATTTCAGTACTTGGAGGGAGCTTTTCAAAGAGCTGCAGAGAGACTTTTTACAGGGTTAGAGAGTGCCAGGACAAGAGGAACGGCTTCCCATGCCAGAGGGCAGGGGTAGATGGGATATTGGGAAGGAATTGTTCCCTGGGAGGGGGGGGAGGCCCTGGCACAGGTTGCCCAGAGAAGCTGTGGCTGCCCCACCCCTGGGAGTGTCCAAGGCCAGGTTGGAGCAACACGGGCTAGTGGAAGGTGTCCCTGCCCATGGGATGAGCTTTGAGGTCCCGTCCAACCCCTGATTTCACGGTGATTCACCTGCTGCAGTTCTGGGGTGCCCAGTGCGTAGCCCCCTCTGTGGAGATGGTTGAAGTGTCCATGTCAGTGCAGGCATCTCATCACCAACAGAGGAAACAAGAAATGAGGGAACACGAACTCTAAGCAGCAAGTTCCAGTGCTCCCTGGCCTTTCAGCTGCTGCTCTCCAGGCTGAGCTCCACAGACCCAAGGCTCCACCACCTTCTCTGAAGGGGGTTTCAGGACCATTTCAGCACCCACTGACCAGGGGACTGAAGGAAAATTGTCACACATCCTCCAAACAAAGAACTCCAAAGGTCACTGCAGAGCACTCAGTTTTCCTGCCATGGACTAGAATGTCTCCTTAATTTTTTATTTTTGAAGCCACTCTTCTCAAAGGTGCCTTTCTTGCAGTAACATCCTTTTCTAGATATGACACTGGGTCTCACTGTCCTTTGAAGTGTTTCAGGTGGAGATTATTAAGTCACAGTGTATAAATGCAGGTATTATCCGGCACAAACTGCTTTGATCATGGTTGGGTCTTCACATGCTACCATGTCATGCCAATTATAATCATAGTATCGTGTTTTAGATGGCCCAGAATCTGGATTTGGTTGTTGATTGGCTCTTCAGGACAGGACAGAGCTGAGCTGTGTGTGCTCAGAGATGCTCAGGGAGCAGGAAGGTTGAACATTCCTGTGCATGTCCAGCTACCCCCTCAGCTGGGTTTCCATGGTGGATTGTCTTCCCATGGAGCAGCACATCCCAGCCCACCTCCAATATTCCCACTTCCCACTGCAGCCTGGCACTCCCAGATGAATTGCCACGAGTCACCTCAGCCAAAGGAAAGCAATTAAAGGCAACTGAAACGGGCAGCGATTTAATTTATTTATTTTTCCTTCGTGCCTGGCAGGTTCCCAGCAGAGGATGGAGAGTGTGAGGAGCTCTGCAGAGCCCTGGGTGGCAGCAGAGCCCTGCAGCTTCCCAGGGCACAGCTCCTGGGATTTTTGCAGCACAGAGCAAGTGGCACCAGGCAGTTGTGTGGTTGTAGATAGTTCTGATTGCTCAGTGGGACAAATTATTTATACAAGGGAAAGTGGGTGATACAGAAAGCACCTCAAAACATTTCACTGGTGTTTGCTCATTCCTGCCTGATGGCCAGGAATGGGACGGGCCAGAAAATAGATTTTCTGACCTTATTGGAGTCACAACTGCCTGGGCAGGGGCAGAGGAGGGGCAGGACTGAGCTCTGCTCTGGGGGGACCAGGGACAGCACCCAGGGAATGGCCTGGAGCTGTGTCAGGGCAGGGGCAGGTTGGATCTCAGGGAAAGGTTCTTCCCCCAGAGGGTGGTTGGGCACTGCCCAGGCTCCCCAGGGCAGTGGGCACAGCCCCAAGGCTGCCAGAGCTCCAGGAGGCTTTGGCTGATCCTCTGGGGCACATGGGGTGACTCTTGGGGCTGGGCCTGTGCAGGGCTGAGGGTTGGACTGGATGGGCCTTGGGGGTCCCTCCCAGCTCAGCACATTCTGGGATTCAAAATAGGGAAACTAATCCCCCTGGAATAATTCACTCCTGTGAAAAATTCCAGGAAATTGAGGATGGAGGGGCAAACCTACTGTCAGATCAGCCCCATTTTTTTTTGTTTTTGAAGCGTTAATTGTCGTCGTGAGCAGTTCGGGGTGAGGCAGAGCCCAGGGGGAGGACAGGGAGATGGGGAGGTGGGGGACAGTGAGCTCTGTGCAGGAAGCTGAGCCTGAGGAGCAGGGGAAAGGTGCTTCCCACAGCAGTTAATTAGATCTGTTCTCTTCTCCACAACACGAATCAGAATTTGGTGCTAATTGGCAATAAATTAGATTAACTCAAAGCTCCTCTAGTTGAGGCTGCTCTGCTGGGGATACCTCATTAACCTGGAGGCTCAGTTACCATGCAAAGGGCAATTTGCTTTATTTTTCCAACTGAATCACTGTGGGAAGGTCGTTTCCTCAGCTGGACATGGGGAGTCCACTGACCTCCTCCAACTTGCGCTCCCAGAGGGGATGATGGTGTTTGAAGGGAATCTAAGATGAATTATCAGCAAGAAAACCTTCCTGGCTGCGAGCTGGGGGGTGGAAAGGTGGGGATGGCTGGGAGAACAAGCAGGTTTTGTGGAGTTTGGGCTCTCCAGGATGATGTTCTCACCCAGAGGAGCTGATGAACTGCTCTGGCCACAAGCGATTGTGGCCCTGAGGTGACTGAGCAAAGCAAAGGTGCTCCTGTGTGGAATTGCAGGGGAGGAGAGGGGACAGAGGTTATTCCTCGACGTGAAAACAGCAGGAATTTCAGCTTCCCTTGAAGAGCAGGAGTGAGCACCGTGGTCTGTGGTTTCATGCCAGTCTGATGGGGCACGATCAGGGTGCAGGGCTTTGTCTGACCTGGCTGGGTGTTGTTTTAATCCTTTGCCTCAGGAAGGGAACTGCTCCAGCCCAGCTGAGGGGCACTGGATGATTCCCAAACCGTGGCAGCTCTGGCCATGGACTCCCTTGGGTGGGAACCCACCTGGAAGGTGCCGCAGGACAGGGACAACAGGCGGGAATGGGCAAAGAGGCCAGTGGAGGTTGGATTTGTAAAAGCAAAAGAGAGGGGCTGCAAATTCTTCTCCATGTTGGGACCTCCTTTCTGAAGGTTTTCCTGGCTCACACAAAACTGCTGGAGTTGTGGAGCTGTTTGGAAGCAAAGACTGGAAAACGCTTTGTTCACTGAAGCATATCAAGGTTAGTTTAGCAAAGCTTAGTTTTAGTACCTTCCCCAAGCTTTGCTCTCACCAGAGTGGTTTATAGCGGCTCATTATTGCTTAAAGCTGGCTAAGAATAATTGAAGGCCTGACACAGCTTATGAATGAAGCCAAACATTAAAATTAAAAAATTTCATCAAAACCATTAAAAATTAAAAGAGTTATATAATTTCCACTGTGGCAGGTGTACCTGCAGCCATCCTGGCAGGTTTAAAAGCTGACTGCACAGGGTCCTGAGCAGCCTCTGTGCCTTTAAACTTTGCAGTGTGCCTGGGAATGAGATCCTGCCCATCTCCCTTGCTCCTGGAGCCTCTGGGTCACCATGTGCTCTGCACACAGGGCCCTTTGGAGTCCCCTGTCCAGCCAACTGCCTTGGTTTGTTTACCCTGAGCGAGGTATTTGAGCTCAGTCCCTGAGTCACCTTCTGTGGGCAGAGGAAATGTGGGCACTGAGACGCCAGGGCTGGAGGCTCAAGTCAGATATGACCTTCAGTACAAGGTGTAAACAGCCTTTCTTCCCACTCCTTGTGTCAACAGCAACAGAAACCAGGGCTCCCACTCTGGAAGAATGAAAAACCTCTCCAAAGCTCAGGTCTGAGACTCTCACTCTGTTTCTATGTACTTCTCTAAACCCTCTCAGTGTTCTGGCCCCTGTCCCTGCTGCCTTTGACATTTTGGGGTCAAGATGCTGCCTGTGAACTCTTTTATTTCACCCAGGAAAGCACAGCCCTTGTGTGCCAGGACCTGAACAAAGAGCTGGGCTGTAACTCTCCAAGCCAGAAGAGGCTTGGCTGCAGCACTTGTGGTACTTGAGCTCCCTTTTGTTCAGGGTATGAATAGTCCTGTGGTCACAGCAGCCTCTCTGAGCCACCTGGGATGAACTGGAATCAGGAACAATGGAAAATCCAGGAGGAAGCAGCCCCTTGCTGCTGGCTTAGGAATTAGAGCCAGATTAAAGGTAAAGATACTCTAAAGGTGGTTTGGGTCTGTCTGTGCCACAGCACCCACAGAACAAGGCACTGGCTCAAGAAAATAAGATGTTTCTTGCAATGGTCTTCTCCACCATCCCTTCTCTGCCCTCTCCCCCTTGCTGTCCCTCGTGGCCTCAGTCCCAGAATCATGGAATCACTGGGTTGGAAAAGACCTCTGAGATCATCAATCCAACCCCTGATCCAACCCCGCCGTGGGTCCCAGCCCATGGCACTGATGCCACATCCAGTGTCACCTTAAACACCTCCAGGGACGGGGACTCCACCCCCTCCCTGGGCAGCCCGTTCCAATGGCTGAGCACTCTCTCTCTGGAAAGAATTTCTTCCTAATATCCAACCCAAACCTCCCCTGGCACAGCTTGAGACCCTCTTGTCCTACTGCTGGGTCCTGGGAGAAGAGACCAACCCCCACCTGGCTCCAACCTCCTGTCAGGGAGTTGGAGAGAGTGATGAGGTCTTCCCTGAGCCTCCTCCTCTCCAGGCTGAGCCCCCCCAGCTCCCTCAGCCTCTCCTCACAGCACTTGTGCTCCAGTCCCTTCCCCAGCCTCGTTGCCCTTCTCTGGACCTGCTCCAGCCCCTCCATGTCCTTCCTGAGCTGAGGGGCCAGAGCTGGACACAGCACTCGAGGGGTGGCCTCACCTTCACATTGCTCCATTTTGGGTGGTGTTTCTCAGCCTCAGAACTGACCTCAAAGCCTTGTGTTCAGGACAGTCAGGTCAGCAGAGAAAGGCACTCCATAAACTCATCCCCAACACCCCCAGTTCTGCTCCTCCTTTCTTGAAGCAGCTTCCCCACACCCCGCACCCGAGGTCAGTGTTCCCTCTGATACGGATTGATAACCAGAAGAGCCTCTGCTTTTGCTGTTTAATCCTGAATGGAAAAGTGTTCACTACTTGTTTAATTATGCCTGAATAAGAAATCTCCTCGGGCCCATTTTGTGAAGGACACTTTACAAATGTTTTGTGTTATTATTGGAGCAATTTAGCGGGATTACACGTGCATGGAGAGGGGAACAGACCTGAGCAGTGGAGGCTTTGGAGAGCTGCCAGGTGCTGCTGTGGAAAATGAGGAGGGCGCGTTGCCCTCCAGAGCTGGAGTTTCTCTTCCCTGAGATGAACAGGGACGCAACCAGAGGGAATGGCCTGGAGCTGTGTCAGGGCAGGGGCAGGTTGGATCTCAGGGAAAGGTTCTTCCCCCAGAGGGTGGCTGGGCACTGCCCAGGCTCCCCAGGGCAGTGGGCACAGCCCCAAGGCTGCCAGAGCTCCAGGAGGCTTTGGCTGATCCTCTGGGGCACATGGGGTGACTCTTGGGGCTGGGCCTGTGCAGGGCTGAGGGTTGGACTGGATGGGCCTTGGGGGTCCCTTCCAGCTCAGCACATTCTGGGATTCTGGGATTTTGTGATTCACCAAGTGTGGGGCCTTCTCTGAGTCTCCACAGTCCTGGTGGTTACTTTTGGATTCATAGTCAGTTTGCTCTTCATGGCAAACTCATCCCAGGTACCCCAGGACACTCTGCCACGGCCAGTTTGGAGGGTGATGGTGGTGACTTGGAATTTGCTTCCCATTGGGAAAAATCAGGATGCCAACGTGCAGGTGAACACTCCTGTGTTGGAAACATCACCCTTGTCAGGAGTCTGAGCAGTCACTCGGGTCTGTCCATTCGCTTGTGCTTGCAGCAGTCCCATTCCTCATGGATTTATCCTTCAGGGCAGGAAATGCAAACCACCACAGAAAGTATTTAAAAACTCAAAAAACTTAGAGATTGAGGGGATGCTCTCAGCTGAAAAAGTCTGAAGGCTGGGAAGTAAGTCAGGAAGGGATCAGATCTGCTTCCCGATATTGCTCCTTCCTTTGGAAGAGCAGAATAAGGGAGAGGGAGCTCAGGGACACGAACCTGAAGTGGTGCTGCTGTTTTGGTGTTCTGGCACCTGCCCCCAGGGATCACAGAATTTACCAAAGGTGGCTGAGAAACTGCCGATGGAACAAGTTCCTGCAGGAAAGTGGAGACAGTTTTGATGACCTTGAGATTCCTGGGGGTGGCAGGAAGGGATTTTTTAAAGCTGTTGCCCAGGGGTGCTTGGCCAAACACCCTCACCCTGCCCTAGTGTTCGAAGGAAGGTCTCTGTCACAGATATTTAAGGTTTACTGCAAGTTCTGGGGAAAAGAAAAAAACCCACATTTCTACTCCCTCCAAACATTTAATGCAGAATGGAACCTTTTTTTTCCAGCTCCAAATTTTTTAAAGTAACATCCAAGTAAAAATCACAGTAATAAAACGGGAAGTGTTTATTTCCAGGGTTTCCCTAAATATTTTAGTATTTTTTTTCCTTGAGTAAACAACTCAGTAAGTGTTTGTTAAACGCTCCAGGGTCAGCAGGTGCTTCATCTGATTCACAATAACGCCGCAGCTCTAAATAACATTAACAGCAAGAATACCTTGATCAGTGAAGCCTGGAAACAGCGTTGGGGTATCAAATAAAAGAAGGAGTTGAACTGAGGGAAAGACTCACATCAGCAGTTTGTGAAGAAAAATGTGGCTGTAAAGAAAAACCCAGAGATTTGCATTGTTTGGGAACAGAAACCTGGCCTGGGGCAGAGGCAAGAACACGCTCTTTGAAGCATCAGCTGCTCTTTGCAAAGTGTTTCTAGGTAAGAATATCCCCAAAAAACCTGGATTTCTGCTGGAGATTAAACCTTCATGGAGATGGAGGATGAAAGGGCGTTAGCAATTAGGTCTGGTGATGAGTTCAGCTCCTGGAAAAGTTGGACTAGCAAAGAACTATTAATCGAAGCCCCAGTTAATGCAAAGCTGTCAATAATGAGCCACAATGGAGAAAATCGGTTTAATTCTTAATTATCACCAGCCCCTTCCAAAAAATACGGTGTGTTAAATCTCCTTGTCCCCCTCACCCAAGCCCAGGGGGTGATGGAAGCCTTCATTAGCCCGGGGCATCCTGCCAGGCCATCCCTGAGTTCCTCACTGGCACTTGGCAAGGAAGAGCCCAGGCAGCCCCTGCCAGGGCCAGGACGCGGCAGGAATTAAGTCTTTGGAGGGAGAGGCTGAAATTCCTTCCCTGAGCTCTCTGACGTGGTGGGCTCTGGGGCTCCTGGTCCGTCTCACGTGGACTGGGATCCTTGGGGGTTGGTGTGGTGGGCAGTCCTGATCCAGACACAATTCCCAGCTGGAAGCACTGTCAGTTTGGGGGTCCCTCTGTGACCTCCAGGGCAGTTCTGGCAGCTCGGTCAAAGAGGTGAACGCACAGTTTGTCTGCTCTAAAGGGAAGAGGAGGGACTCACAGACTTTGAGGGAATTTATGGATTCACAGACTTTGAGGCTCGAGGGAATTTGTGGATTCACGGAGTTTCAGATGAAGTGCGGCAATCCTGAGTGGGACGTCAGGGTCCCAAACAAATCCCACCCTGGGCTGGGAGGTCTCTGCATGGCCCATGTTTAATGGATTTGAGCAGGAATCTTCCCAGCTTGGGAAGGAAATCCCGTGGGCTTTTGCTGAATCAAACTTGGGATTTCCATCTCCTCCCAAGCCCCGCACCTCCACCCGAGACAGCACTTCATGGCCACGTTAACCCACATGGAATAATCATGGTCAGGACCAGCAGTGTGAGAAAATATTATTTATATTATTTATATGATTTAATATATGATTTAATATATTAATGTATTAATAGTATATTTATTATATATTCATTAGAGATTATATTTATTATACTATATATAATAATTTATTATATATTAATGTTTATACACTATGTATTTACTATACATTATAAGTAATTAATTATGACATGTTACTATTATATGTTAATATTCATTAATATAATTAACGTAATTTGATAATATAATTAATTATAACAACACCAATGATACAATAATTAATAATATAATAAAATAATGATTATACTAACATAATTAATATAATTATAAGGAATTGATTTATTTCATAATTATTAATATAATTATTATATATAACAATTAACAATAAATATATTACTTATTAAAATTATTAATAGCTGGTAATTGGTAATCATTAATGGTTAATTGTTAATAGTGGGAGCTGGGTCAGAATCAGCCAGTGCTTCCCTGCTGGAAGTGTGGATGGAGGGAAAAAAGGAGTCCTGGCTCTACAGGAGCTCTGGCTCATGGAGAGCTGGAACAACTGGGCTGGGGTGAGAGGAGGGTTTTTAGCTCTGAAAAGTCACCTTCTCTGAACACTTGTCCCAAACGGGTCCCAACACACCCTATTTTTAGAGTCCTGCTCTCAAATGCTTCAGCCTAGGGACAGCCTTGTGGGGATTCAATTAAACTCCGGAATAAAACAAACACTGTCCCTCGGCCAGGGCTGGAATGCTAAGCAGAGCCGTTATTTGAACAAAGCGCTGCTGTGAATTTCCGTGTTTAAATGTCCTTTATTTTCCTCAGCTGGGGTCAGAGACAAGGGAAAAACCCTTCATTAACTCAGATTGTCCACTCCCGCAGCCTTTCCACTGCTCCTCTGACCTGATCCTTGGGGGCATGTTTCCTTTGGAAACAATTCTGCATTTCAGTGGCTGACTGAAATCACTGAGACCAGATTCTGTTGCAGGGTGGTGAACCAGCTGTGTTTGTGTGGGCAAAGCAGTGACACAGAGACCTTTGCTCTGTTCAGTTGCTGGCAAGCTCCTGTCTTTATTTTTCCTTAATTAAATACTTGCTTGGTCCGGTGCGATCCAGGAGTCATCCCATGGGC
This sequence comes from Cephalopterus ornatus, assembly GCA_013396775.1. Taxonomy (NCBI): domain Eukaryota; kingdom Metazoa; phylum Chordata; class Aves; order Passeriformes; family Cotingidae; genus Cephalopterus; species Cephalopterus ornatus. The sequence goes on from VZRE01007938.1 coordinate 156,873, forward strand.
CACATCCCTCAGGTGCTTCTACCCGGATTTGTGCGTTTTTCCTGGAGAAGGGAAATGGGTGTCCCAGCCTGTGTAGAGGCTGGGTGTGAGCTACTGCTCCTCCAGAAGTGGAGGAGCCCCAAAATTCACATCTCAGCCCCAGACATACTGTTTGGAGCACTAGAGTTAGACTTCGGGCAAAAAGAAGTTCCCTGAGGTGTTTCTGGTGCAGAGCAGCCACGGCCTGTGTGAAGTGTTTTTCCAAAACCTTACCAGAAATCCTGACGTGGTGCAACTTCTGGGGGATTCAAGTTCCCCCTGGAGCTCAGCCAAGCACAACTGCCACTCTTGGAAGGCTTCTCCCAGAGTATGGAAGTTCTGGGTTACCTGTGAGCTCATTTGCGAGACACGTGGTTTTTAAAGAAAGAAGAGCTGTTTGAGTTCAAACTGCCAAGTCCTTCACCCTCCCCAGCTCCAGGATTTGCTGGATATGCACCATGCAGTGTAGAATTTTAGGGAATTAGGTTTTTTTTTTTAATAGGAATCTGCAGTCAAGCAACCACATCTCTCTGAAATCCAATGGATGTTGGAACCCGGGTTCCTTAGGATGAGAAGAACATTGTGAAAGTTCTGGGTTACCTGTGAATTGATTTGCAAGACACGTGGTTCTAAAGAAGGAAGAGCTCTTTGAGATCAAGCTGCCAAGTCCTTCTCTCCTTCACCCCCTCCAGCTCCAGGATTTGCTGGATATGCAGCAGGCAGTGTAGAATTTTAAGGAATTGGGATTTTTTATAGGAATCTGCAGTCAGGCAGCCACATCCCACCAAAATAAGGGGTTCCTTAGGATGAGAAGAACATCATTGGCAGGAGTGAGGAAGCTGTGAGTGAACCAACCTCAGGCTGACCAACAGCAGGACACAGAGAGCACCTTCCAAATCCAAGGGCGTCCAGGTCCCTGTTCCAGTCCCCAAGAAACATCCCTTCCTGAGCACTGGGAGACTCCAGCTCCGTCTGTGTCCAGTTTGAGGCACTGAACAAGGCTGGTGGAGACCCGTTAAGTGAGGAAGCTGCAGAGGAGGGTGGCGAGAGGATCGAGAGGTCTGGGGAGCAGTGGCTGAGGTGTGGAAGGAAATAATTGGCTTGTGTAGCTTAGAGAAGAGAAAGCAAAGCAATTACAGCCTTAACACACCAAGGACGGATGCAGGGAGGGGAATGACACCTTCTGTGGGCAAGAAATCCCAGGCACAGTCTGAAGGCAGGAAGATCCAAGGGAATCATAAAGCAAACTTCTGTGGAGGAGGTGCTAAAAGCCTGGAAAAGGAGGAGTAGTGAGTGAGTGAAGTGTGCAGGTGAAACAACCCCCTGGCAGGGACGGTGTGAGAGTTCCTGGTGTTCTGGGCCAGGAGGAGTCACTCCATGGCACAATTCCCTCCCATTTCCCACTGATCCCACTGCACAGGTGGACATGGGAACATCCCCAAGCACAGCCAGCTGGTCGTACGCATGATGCACACCCTGCCTTTGCTTTTTTTCCCAAATATATTCATACGAAGGCTTCGAGAACCCAGGGATCTGTCATTCCATATCTCCCTGCCAGGGCTTTTTCCAGGAGCCTTGGCCTCATTAATTGTAACACTTATTGTAATGGCATAACTGCCTTAGAGCAGATTTTCCATGAGCCAATTCACACCGTGTGGTTTTAGCAGCTCACTTTTGTTGAGATGCTACTTTTTATTTATCTCTCTCAGTCTAAAAGGAGCTGAAATCAAAATTGCCAGGATTTTTTAATCCAGCTTTGCTGTCTCCCGCTGCTGCAGCTACACAAAACCTTGGGAGCATTCATTCCTGAGGCTGACAGCTAATCCCTTTCTCCTCACTATCGGAGCAAAAGCAGCTTAGGAAGGTTTGGAGTTGGAGAGAAAATGTCAGTGTTTGAAGGAGGTGTCTCCAAAATGTTACATGGGACCTGTGGACTTCACTCTCTTCTTGGGCAGAGAAGTGTTTTCCATGGAGACTTCTGAATTTTGGGGATAAAGCTGCCTCTTGGGTCTGGGTCTTGTCTGTGCAAATACAAGTCTTGAGCCTAGATTGTCTAATAAATTGCTGTAATAACAAATAAATGATAAATATAGCAATAAATAAATAATAAATAAATTAATTGCTACTTCAGCTTGTTATTTCAAAGCACTGTCCTCACAGAGTCATGGAATTACAGACTGGACTGGGTTGGGAGGGACCATAAAGCTCACCCAGTTCCATCCCCCTGCCGTGGGTAGGGACACCTCCCACTAGACCCTCATCGGTGTAAGGAGTTGGCCCACACTCTGCTGAGCCTCAGGGAATGAGTTTGCCATGGAAACCTGGAGCTCTGGAGCACGGAGGGAACCAGTTTGATAGCACAGATGCTGCTGGAAGGCAGGTTTCCAGCCTAGGAGGGAGTGACCAGATTTAAGGAGGAAGCATCTCACTGCTTTAGTATCTGAAAGACAAATAAAAGCCAGGAACCTGCTTTCCGGACCCTTTTTATATTCAGTGGAGAGAAACAAGGTCCTCAAGGTGATTCCCCAGCCCTGGCTGAGCTGTGTCAGGGCAGGGTCAGGTCAGGAAAAGGTTCTTCCTCCAGATAGGGGGATTGTTGGAGTGCCTGTGCAGGGGCAGGGGTTGGACCTGATGATCCTTGTGGGATTCTGAGAAGATGACTCTTTAATCTCTCCAAATCAGGAGGGGCAGCAGGATGTCACCCTAAAACCCCTGCACTGGTGACAACAACATGAAATGTGAGCCCATGTTGGACATGTCCACATTGAAAAGCCAAAGAGGGAGAACAAATAAATGAAATATCCTTTAAGAATTGGGCTCAAAGACCAGCGTTGGAGTCAATATGAACACGGTAGGTGTGGTATTTAATTCCTTACCAAAAAAAAGGTGCTGCCTGTGCCCTCTCCCTCGTTCTGCTGCTAAGAAGTGCTGAGCTGGTGTGGGTTGAAGCTGCCAGGGGCAGAGCTGGGGCTGGATTTCACGAGTCCTGGGTGCCAGCTGATGCCTCTTCTGTCTGTCTGAAGATGTAGATATGGTTCAGTTCAGCCAGACAGTGAACAAAGCTCAGACTGGAGCTCAAATCCCTGCTCTGCGTTATGTCCTCTCCTTGGAGGAGATAATTAGCCTTCCCTGCTTGCAGAAAGCACACAGAAACAACATAAAAGCAAAGCTCCATTTTCAAATTAAATGCCATTATTAACATCCAGGGCTTGATGGATGATCGTGGTGTTACAACAACATAAATACTTCTCTGGGGGCATTTGGCCAGTGATGTCCTCAGATGCTTTGCAGCTCCAAACTGATTAAAAATGGAATTCTATTACACATTTCTGAAGAGATTCAAACCATTGAATAGCAATGGGAAGGAGGTGCTGCCAACTGTGAGGCATAAATACTGACACTTCCAGCTACAAATGTGTCCAATTTGATTTTATTTGATTTTTTTTTTTTGGTAGGACAAACTTATAAATTAGAAAGGATGTGCCTCAAGAACAGCCTGGCAACATAAAAAGAAAGTACACGATGAAGAAGTTCCAGAGCTGGAGCGTAGGCAAGGAGAAGCTTTTTAAAAATCAATAAGAAATATCACTGGCAACCAGGGAGGATTTCAGAGCCAGGGGAGGCAGGTCAGGAGGGGCTGAGGAAAGCGTTGCAAAGGTTTGAAGGGAATGTGGATGTGCAGAAATAACAGCTGTGAGGGAGGTTTCCTGGGGGCTGGAACAGGGACCTGGAAGCCCTTGGATTTGGAAGGTGCTCTCTGTGTCCTGCTGTTGGTCAGCCTGAGGTTGGTTCACTCACAGCTTCCTCACTCCTGCCAATGATGTTCTTCTCATCCTGAGGAACCCCTTATTTCGGTGGGATGTGGCTGCCTGACTGCAGATTCCTATAAAAAATCCCAATTCCTTAAAATTCTACACTGCCTGCTGCATATCCAGCAAATCCTGGAGCTGGAGGGGGTGAAGGAGAGAAGGACTTGGCAGCTTGATCTCAAAGAGCTCTTCCTTCTTTAGAACCACGTGTCTTGTAAATCAATTCACAGGTAACCCAGAGCTTTCAATAATTCCTATAAAAAATAAGAGGAAGTGCAGCTGTTGGGACAGAAGGAATTGGTTATGGATTGAGACAAGAAGGCAGTGACAGAAGTAGGAAGCAGAGGAGGGAAATTTAGAAACAGGGAAGCTCCAGGTGAAAAAATGATTTGAAGTTAAACATTGTCTAGGACCTGCAATGTGTGTGTATTTGTTTTTGTATTTAGGGAAAAACATTGAAAAATCCCTGGATTATTGATGTGAAAATGGGGCAGGGATGTGATCCAGGTGTGGAGAGGAATTAAGGTGACCCTGCCTGGTCCCAGGACTGGGCTCAGGTACCACCAGGTGCCACCAGCATCTTCTTCCCTCTGCTGTTGGTTTTCCTAATTAGGCTCAGGAGTCCTCGTGGAGAGGGAAAGAGCTGTCTGCTCAGACTGGAGAAGAGGAGTTATTTCATATTCCCAGAGCTGGGATGAGTCTGAAACTCTTGATGAGTTCGTGCTGCTTTGTGTTCATCCCCAAGAAGGTCCCCAAGAGCTGGAGGCACAGCTTTGGTTGTTTTTCTCACTCGTGGCAGGAGAGTTAAATATATCATGAGGTGATTTAAATACCTCAGATTTTTAGGATGTTTGAAACTTAGAGCTGGGGAGGGATTTCAATGAAACTTCAGCAGTGGTGGGAAATGTTGGGATATTCTTTCTCCCTCGTCATTTCTCGTCCTTATGCAACTCTGTTCTTGCATCAGACCCAGAAATGTCAATAAAGAACATTTTCTCTTGAGATTTTTGCCCCATTTTTACTGACCTGCCACGTCCCCATGGGTTGATTAAGCAACCAAACACTGGTTATAGATTTGGGGAGACTCAGCAAATGCGTAAAGCTTCATTTTTCCCTGTTTCCCATAATTATCTGTTTCTTGTTTGCTTTAGAAAATTCAGGTCTCTTTTCTTTAACACGCATTTTCATTTATGAATAAAATACTGTTGAAACGGAACCCACCCGTTGAGAGTAAACACCCAGAACATCCTGAAGTGTATCTCTGTGTGCTGAGAGTAATATATGAAAACAGAGGAAACCTCTGAAATTATGTGATAAAACCTTGGAAAATTAAAGAAAAAAATGCACAAAATTAAAACAATAGACAGCCAGTGCAATATCTTCAAATGTAAAGTTTCATTGATAATTGGAATTATTGCCTGGAAGCCCAAGAAGTGTGTTTGTCTTTAAAAATTATAATTTATGACTAGTATTAAGAGTATCCTGGTATTTCTGTACTGCTGCTGTATCAGCTTAAGGGTGAAGAAACTCATCCCACAGAACTGTTTAATAATAGGGTGGATTATTCTCATTTTCCCTGGGAATAGATAAACCATGTGCACAAGATGGGACTGGATCTACACCAGGGATGGAATCCTGCATGTCTCTATTAGTCTGCATTGTAAAAATGTCCTGAAAATGCTCTCAGGTGAAATCCTGGCTCCTGGGAGTCAGTGGGAGACTTGTTATTCACCCCCAGCCAGGCAGGAATTCCCCACAGGCCCTCAGGGGCTACGAGCTGTTCATTTAAAAGCAACCTCGTGTTACTGGGTGGAATTGGCTCTTCAGCAGAGGTGAAACCACAGGATTTTAAGGATGAGGAAGGAAGAACCATCCCTTAAAGTCCACCCAATGGGCCTTGGACAGCTCCAGCCAAGAACTGCTGGGGAATTTGATTTTCTCCAAGTCCTTGTTGTGGATGCAGGTCACACAGGCTTTGGCTTCAGGAAATCAAAAGCACGAACAGCCCAGCCTGGGGCTCTCCAGGACGGCCTTAGATTGGTCCTTTCCATCAACACCTCCTTCCTTGGCTTCACCTTGGACCTCTGGTTTGTTGGGTTGGCTCTTTTTGTTGGCATTCGGTGGATAAGGAGCTGCACAAGGAGGAGAAAAGCCCCTGGCCTGGCACTGCTGGGATTCAGCAAAGGCAGGGAGCAAGTGACACTGAGGGTGTGATCCACGTGTGTGGGATTCCACACGTCTGATTCCATGTGTGTGTGATTCCATACCTGCGCGTGTGATTCCACACCTGTGTGCGCGTGATTCCACATGTGTGTGTGTGATTCCACATGTGTGTGTGATTCCACATGTGTGTGTGATTCCATGTGTGTGTCATTCCACATGTGTGTGATTCCACATCTGTGTGTGTGATTCCACATGTGTGTGAGTCCACGTGTGTGATTCCATACCTGCATGATTCCATGTGTGTGTGATTCCATATCTGTGTGATTCCACGTGTGTGTGATTCCATATGTGTGTTATTCCACATGTGTGTTTGATTCCGTGTGTGTGTGTGATTCCATACCTGTGTGATTCCACATGTGTGTGATTCCATGCATGTGTGATCCCATGTGAGTGTCATTCCATATCTATGTGATTCCACATGTGTGCAATTCCACGTGCGTGGTTCCATACCTGTGTGTGTGATTCCACGTGTGTGATTCCACGTGTGTGATTCCATACTCCTCCGGGAGCACAGGAGCCACCCACAGATGATGTGGTTGTGCCTCCACATTTCCGTGTGCCCAAAGAAACCCAAAACGAGGGGTTTTGGCACCGAAATTCGGTGATGTCCTTTCTGTGGGACAATTCTGTCCACAGGGCTCAGCTCTGAAACACAGATCCCAAATTCCCTGGTGTTAGTTTTGCTCATCTGCCAGATGTTCATTGTGCTGGATCAATTATTAATTAATTAATATTATCAAATATTGGTTAAGGGGTGACTATTATTAAATAATTAATTAACGCTTGGATTTTGCCTTTGCTGAGAGATCCCAGTGGAGGGTGGTGTTATCTTGTGCCAGAGCCCACGACTGCCCTGAACAAGTCACCTGTGATGGCCCCCGAGGGTGTGAGCAGAGCACCAGCCCTGTCCCACCTCAGCCAGCTGAGAAAAGTGGGATCACAAGCTGCACTTTTCCATGGGGAAGTGTCTTCTGTCTCTGGCCAATGGTGTCTCCACTTCTTCTTCAAGTCTGGAGGAGACTCATCCTCAGCTCCTCCCGAGGGGCAGCTCCGAGCTCCCCAGGGCAGTGGGCACAGCCCCAAGGCTGCCAGAGCTCCAGGAGGCTTTGGCTGATCCTCTGGGGCACATGGGGTGACTCTTGGGGCTGGGCCTGTGCAGGGCCAGGAGTTGGATACATGATCCTTGTAGGTCCCTTCCCACTCAGGATATCCTGTGATTCCATGATTCTCTAGTATTAACAGCCACATTTTAGCTGGTGGACTTACAACACAGTTGCAGTGAAGTTCTTCCTGTCCCCTTAAATGCTGTTTATCTCAGAAGATACATACCCAGTAGCTATGAAGTTAAATCAGAAATCACCAATTGTCCCAGGCAAAATGGAACACAAGTCCTTTATTTTGGGAAAGATTTTGATTAAAGCCACAGCACGTGTTCTCATTGCTTTCCCTTCCCTTGTTCCTGGGACCGTGCAGCCCATTTGCAATTAAATTGAGTCTAGTTACCCTCCAAAGTGAAAGAAGCTGCTCTGAAAATTATGAGTATGAGTCTCTCTACCTTTTGACAAATTATTTTCTAATGAAAAACATCTGCTCAGGCTAAGAAGGTTCACTCATCTTTATTTCTGCCTCATGCAAATGGTTTTTATTTTGCATATTGCCCAGAAGTGCTTTGGTCATTTCGCCAAAAGGGACGAGAAGGTATTGATAAAATGCAGCAAAGCTGTGAGTGGAATGTAATTCCCCCCCCATTTAATTATCCTTTTTCTTTATAACAGGTGTAATGAGCACAACACCTGATGGCTAATGATAATCCAGATGGCTTGGAATTGTATCTCCATATGCTGCATGATTTAATGCAGAACAAGACTGGAGTTAACTCTGTGTGGGCTGAGGAAACAAACTCCATGGCTCGTTTGGGATGTTCATTTTGGAAAACAAAAGTCAAAAGAGACACCCAGGGGTGTGTGGTTAACAGGGAGATGTGGAAGGCACAGAATCACAGGGTTATTAAGGTTGGAAAAGCTCTCCAAGATCGTCGAGTCCCCCCTGTGCCCGATGCCCACCTTGTCCCCAGCCCAGAGCACTGAGTGCCACGGCCAGGCCTTCCTTGGGCACCTCCAGGGCTGGGGACTCCAAACCTCCCTAGGCAGCCCCTTCCAGTGCCTGAGCACCCTTTCCAGGAAGAAATTCCTGCTGATGTCCGACCTGAGCCTCCCCTGGCACAGCTGGAGGCCGTTTCCTCTTATGCTGTCCCTCTTTGCCTGGGATCCATTCCATACTTCAGCCCAAATCCTGCCCTCTGCTCAGTCTGACAGCACCTTCTGCAGCCTGGAGAGGTACAGACCCGTCATCCAAGCTGTTGTAACGTGTTCCTGTTCCACAGAGAGATGTGAGCCATCACTCCAACCCTCCAATTACGGTTGCAGTATCTGCCCACAAAAGGAGACAGTGAACCCCATTATGAACCAGCAGGAGGGGTCGGAGAAGGAAAGGAAGAACTGCACCTTCATTACAACAGTCCTGGTGAGACGGATCTTTATTTCAGAATTCTTGACCACCAGGATTATTCCCTCTGTGTATTCATCTCTTGGCCTCACCAATTTTTTCAGTATCTGTGAGTGGGAAAGGGAACTGGACTCTATGAGGATGCGCACGTGTCATCGAGGGAATATATTTATTTTATCCAAGTTCTAGGTTACGCATTCTGCCCTCTCTTTTCTCACTAAATTCATTAGTAAGGGATAAAAGATAATGAGAAGTGATGGCTTTTGGTGAGAGAATCCAGCTGCACTTCAAGTTTGTAGATTCAACCCCCTAAGTTTAGTCCCATGGCTCTGCCATGACGAGTTGAAGCCCAAATCCCAAATGCAGCTCTATGACTTGGGGTTTGAGCCGCTTGGTGACTTCCAGGAATGCTGACTCTGGGAGGCTCCTGTCCATGAGCAGAGCTGGGCTTTCTGCTGGTGGAATTCGGAGTTGCACTAATGGGACCAACCTCAGTGCACAGCATTTTAGGGCCTGTTCCTGCTCACTCAGCTTTGAAGGATCTTCTGATCTCTGACTGGGCCCGTAATCAGGCTACAGTGACACGCAGAAATATGTCTAGATCTGTACATTTATTGAAGCAATCTCAGCTGGAGCCAGACTAACAGGAGTGGTTTATCCTGAGGGAGAAGTTAATCTGCAAATCCTAAGGATTCTTTACACACAGAGGTGGCATCGTTGTCCCAGTGCTATGGTGGGGGAAACTGGAGCAGGCTGGCTGGGACTGAGCTCAGCTCTAAAGCTCCACAGGACACAAGCACAAGCTTTCGTGCTTTGCTAAACTGGTACCATGCAGAGACTTCATGATTTGCCCAAATTCCCACAGGGAGCTCAAAATATGAAGCAGGAGTCCTTTTGGACAACCATTGCAGCTATTTATGTTCGACAGGTTTTGTTTCTTCGCTGCCCAGAGGACAAGAAACGTTTTTCTTTATGAAACAGAAGTAAAGTTGCCTTAATAAATACCGTGAAACTCTGGAAAACAGATTTGTAGCCCGTGCTGGGAGGGCAGGAACTGTTTCTTTAGAACAACAGCAGCATCTGTCTGTGGCAAGTTTGGGAAAAGTTTTGGACTGAGGTGACTTGGTGTTGCAGTTGTTCAATCCCAAGCCTGGCAGCAGCTGACCGGTCAAGAAGGATTTCTGGTCCATTCCAAGCAGAGATTCCTCTTTCTTTCCTAGGACATGGAGGAATTTCTCAGTTGAGAAGGGAAATGAATCTCCTTTTTTTTTTAATATCCACTCAACCTGGGGCTGATCCCCGGGATGTGGTTTGCAACAGCGATCTGATGAGCAGTGCAAATGTTACCTCTGCACCCTGGGGATAACACACAGCCCATATCCACAGCCAGGGGAAAATGTCAGCCTTCTTTGTGTGTTTATGCCCTTCCTTTGCAGCAAGGACTCAGCCCTGGTGGAAGGATCAGGAGTTCCACACTCACAGCCAATTCCTTCCCTCTTTTCAATCGGTGCCTGACAACATGGAAGGGAAAAAGGGTGACCTTTGTGTGGAGTCTTAGCAGTGCTTGAACAAGGAATGATTTCAGGGCATACAAGGCTTACAGATGGAGCAATAAAATTCATCCTGCAAAGAGATCCAGCCCAATGCTTTTGTGGGGAGACATGAATTTTCTTCCACAGGTAGTCATTGAAGCAGGGTAAACGCACACGTGTGGCTTCAACAGCTCTTGGCCTTGGGCTATGAAAGAATTCAATCTTAATGCAGGGCAGGGTGTGATGTGAGGGTGGAATTTTTAGATTCCTGTTCCTGTGATTGCCAGGGGCTGATTCAGAGGGTCCTTTCTGGTTTTTATTGAAGGATGTCAGTAATTTACCTCAAGGAGAAGACGCTGTGCCTGTCCTCATCTCACACCTGACAGCCAGGAAGGATGAACATCTCCTGCCAATGTTCAAAAGGCAACAAGCAGGTGAAAAAGCTTTTGCTCTTCTCTGTCTCATAAGCAGCTGATGATGCTGTTAGAGGACAAGTGTTTCTACAGCAGGAGATTATGGATTTAAACCTCAGGGACACTGGCACTGCAGATCTCTGGATGTCAGGAAAGGCAAAGGGAGCACAATTCAGCCTCTGTGTTTGCCTTCAGCTTTGCAAATGCTGGGCGAGGACCTCTGGCCTGTGTGGGTGGCTCCAGGCCTGCTGAACTTCCAGATCTCCGACAATTTACTCCTGTGGGGAATCTGTCCCACTCCTCTTCAACTTGCCAACCTGGGTGGTGTTACCAGCCCCTTCTTGCCAGAGGAAAACTCTCCCTCTGGAGCCTGGAGAGGCTTCCATCATGAGGACAGATGAATTCCCAGGATGTGGTACCCTCAGAGTAGTCTCTCATGCCTTTAAAGCCATGGGGAAAGAGTGAAATGAGGGAAAGGAGTGGCATTGCTGTAGGAAAAATACAGGAAATAAAAGATATTTGAGAACTGTGGTCCACGCTGGCAGAAACTGGGGGAACCAGGGCAAGAAGTGTTCCAGTTTCCATCCTCACGTTTCCCAGAGCGTGTGAGCATGTTGGACGCGGAATTCCCACCTCAGGCCTGGCACTTGGCTGATATATGAAGGAAAGAAGTAAAAAAATGAGTAGGGAAGGAATCATTCCCCCAAATCTCCTCTCTGACAGGGCCAACAGGCTGAGGTGTGTGAGCTCTTCAGGCTCATCCAAGACAAGGGTCAGGAAAGGTTTTGGAAGGAAAGGTTTTGTAATGAGATGAGGGTTGAGAGACACTTGCGCATTCCTTCACCCTTCTTCCTCCCTGTTAGAGGATGACATCGGCTCCTTGGGATCAGGGATGTGTTCAGCCTTGGGGTGGCAGCAGTCAGCTTTGCCTGCACTCCTGGGAAGCGCTTGCTCTGCTCCTGCTGGGCGCTGGATAGGTTTGGAAACGCGGCCGGGAGAGGCACGGACCGACTCCCCGATGCAGCTTCCAGCAGCGATGCTCAAGCCACAAATCAGGAGGAAAATAAAATTCCCAAGCCCACCTCCCAGCAGGGACTTTGGAGTTGTTCTGGGGCTGAACTGCACGGGCAAGCAGGATGTGAGTGGGTGAGTGCAGACAAAACGAACCCACCCAGGCAATGAAAGAAGGAAATGAAGCCAAACAGGGGTGAAGAGACAGCTGAAGCACAATAAAAAAATGTACTCAGGCACTACTTGTGGTTAATTCAGGTGAAGCGACAGGGGATCTCACTGCACTCCCTTCTCCTCTGCTTCAAGTGCTTGTTTACCCAGATGGAACAGGACGACATCTTCTTCTGCCTGAGAGCTACAGGTAATTTTAGATCTGTTTAAACAAGTATTATGGAGGCATTAAGATGAAAGCAGGGAGATTAGATGGTCACTGAGTGCCTTCAGAAGAGCTGGGCCTGTGCAGATTCCTCATTCTCCAGCAGAGCTCTTCACAACACTTAGATACAAATATATTTCAAGCTATACTTTTTTTTTTCGCTTTCCATAGAATCAGGTGTTCACAGAAAGAAAGTCTCCAGAATAGGTTGTTATTCCTGTGTGGTGAATCCCAGTGCTGAGCAAAGTGCCTGGGGCTGTTTGGTGAGTTTGGGAGGAGCAGAGCACAGCCTGGAACTTATCCTGTCCCCACAGAGCCAGAGGAGTTCCTTCCACAGATTGCAGGGCAGAGACAGGCAGTGACTTTTGGGAAAACTGGGAATGAGTGAGGTTGGGGAGAAAGACCCATAAAATCATAGAATACCCTAAGCTGGAAGGGACCCACAGGGATCATCAGGTCCAACCCCTGGCCCTGCACAGACACCCCAACAATCCCACCCTGCCCCTGAGGGCATTGTCCAAATTTCTTGCTTCAGGAGATGTTGGAGAAGCAGCAAAACTTGATCTCCCAGAGTATGTTCACACATGGTGGGAACTGTCTGCTCTTTGCAAAGGCTGTCTTGTGTTTCCATCCCTGTAAGGCCACGGAGCTGAAGGGACTCAGAAGAGACATCAGCTGGCACCCAGGACTCGTGAAATCCAGCCCCAGCTCTGCCCCTGGCAGCTTCAACCCACACCAGCTCAGCACTTCTTAGCAGCAGAACGAGGGAGAGGGCACAGGCAGCACCTTTTTTTTGGTAAGGAATTAAATACCACACCTACCGTGTTCATATTGACTCCAACGCTGGTCTTTGAGCCCAATTCTTAAAGGATATTTCATTTATTTGTTCTCCCTCTTTGGCTTTTCAATTGGACATGTCCAACATGGGCTCACATTTCATGTTGTTGTCACCAGTGCAGGGGTTTTAGGGTGACATCCTGCTGCTCCTCCAGATTTGGAGAGATTAAAGAGTCGTCTTCTCAGAATCCCAGAATATCCTGAGCTGGAAGGGACCCACAAGGATCATCAGGTCCAACCCCTGGCCCTGCACAGACACCCCAACAATCCCACCCTGTCCCTGAGGGTGTTGTCCAAACTTCTTGACCCGGGAGAAGTCGGAGACAGCAGCAAAACCTGTTCCCTCAGGATATGGTCACACAACTCAGGGAATTTGTGGGAACTGTCTGCTCTTTACAAAAGGGTGTCTCACATTCCCATCCCTGGAAGGCCACGGAGCTGATGGGACTTAGAAGTCCACGAGATTCCACCTCACATTGTCCGCCTAACTGGAACCCATCCAGCTGGAATCCATCCTTGCAAAAAAAGGGCAGGGAAAAGGAAATGGGCTCTGCAGGAACAAACCACAGCCTAGTTCTGCCTCCAGCCCCTCTCAGTGTGAGGGCTGTGCCCCACAGAAGTGCAACCTCCCCAGTACCCCACTTAGAAACCTTGAGGCAACTTGGTTGTTGACCAGTAACCACAGAGGAATCCCTGGTCAAACTGGTCAGATTTATCTTTCTAGCACCTCAGATAAGTTGAGCTGGGGTCATCTTTTAGCAGCCACTTGAAGCATGACTCAAACTCACATTTTTTGGCATATTAAAAAGAATCTTTTAACTGCTGTGCCCCCAGTGGAATCCTGCTGATCTCACAGCTCCTGCTTTTTCCTGTCGCTCTACTGACACCACCAGCACTTCCAGATTATTTATCCCACCTGTGCTTTTTCATTTAACATCTCCCAGAGTCCATTACCCTCAATGCCACTTCCAATCGGCATTTGAATTTAAGGCGAAATCTAGACCTTGTAAGAAATAGGTTATTTTGTTCTCCTTCAGATGGTTCCGTCTCCTGCCCGGTGTCACTTTGGCTAATCCATTTATACAACCTGACAAAAATCTCCCAATTTCTCATGAACGACTTCTCTGTGAGTGTCACACTGAATTTGCTCAGTGGAACAGAGCGTGTCTACCACTGAACTGGAGAGCCAAGAGCTAAAGCTGTGTGGGGAACCGTCCTAAGATGGTGTTTTTTTGCCTACGTACTTTTTTCCTTTTATTTTCCCTTTATTTTCCCTTTATTTTCCTTTTTTTTTTCCTTTTATTTTCCCTTTATTTCCCCGTTTTTTGTGTGTTTCTGTTGTGCTGGTTTTGTACCTGTTTGTGTATTGTCCTTAACATCTGTGCCTCAGACTGGCACCACACTGACCTGATCTTGCTGTGTGGGACAGACCTTCTGTCCCTTGTATGTTAAATTTTACTGACGTGTTTGTTGCCACATTAAAAAAAAAAAA
>VZRE01007939.1:0-10626 GCA_013396775.1 Cephalopterus ornatus
GGAACCCGAAAGCAAGGGATTGTGAAGGTGTAGTTTCTCCTTCCTTTGTGAACTTCTGTAGAAGTAATTAGATTCTGACTTTCAATTTGGTAGCAGGCAAATTACTACCATATTTATTTCAATAATAGATTGTATCATGCTACAATCAATACAAAAGACCACATTTGACAGACCTATGAATGACACTCCAAAAATCATGCTACAGTATGATGAGTAGGTGTCCAAACTTTTACAGTTTGCAGCTTCTCCTCCCCCCATCCTTTTTATGAACACAAGGGAAAGGGAGAAGAGAAAAGTTACTGAAACACCAGAATGATTAAACTAAAGTTGTATAAAAATATACATGTATTTACACTTATATACAATTAGAATACTATGTACACAGAAGAAGGGACTCTGAACACTTCCTCCCACCCCAAAGGGAAAAGGGAAAGGGAAAAAAAACCAAAATAGATATGCACAATTAAAATTCAGGAGCAATCAATAAAGAAATAACAAATTTTATTATTCTTTTTGAGATAGTAGAATTACACCAAGCGACTGCCGGCACTCTCCGCTTCCCCAGGTACACAAGGCCTCACTAGGCCTCATTTTTTCACATGAGGAGAGCTGATAGCAGAGAATCTGTCCCGGATCCACCGGAAAGGAAAGAGAGGGAAGAGGTTTCTCTCTCTTCTTATTTATACTCTGGTTTACATAAAAAATTGTATGGAATACTGGGAACATGACTATTTCTTCAGTTACAACTTGGTTACTAAGGAAGGTCTATAATCAAAACCACTACAGTAGGTAAATGTATTTAAGCCACCCTTAACAAACACAAATTCCAAAACTGGAGGTAACCTGAGTTGAGTAGTTTTATTAGAAAATCTTAAAGTAAGACTTACGAAGTAAAATTGTCTGCCTTTGAGCTCAAACAAAAGCTTACAGTCTAGGTGAGTCTAAATAACGAGCAGAGTTTTTATACCCCTTCTCAGTAAGCCAGGCCAGGATGATTTGTTTTCAGGATGATTTGATTTTGACTTGTCAGTTCACTGATTTCAGGCAGATACTAAACAAAGCCAAGCACACAGACTGCAAATCAAAGTATATACCACTGACACTGTGGTCTGAGAGACTGCCAAGCAATGTTTTGCTGTTGGACTTGATTTTGTTACTGCTTCTATGCAAAACCCAAAGGGAGTGAAACCAAATTCTCTTGGACAAAAATACCCTTCACAAATCAAGCCTATTGTTCCTCATATTGCTTAAGTCATAAGTGGAAAACCAGAATGAAGTGAAAAAATAGAATGAAGCAGAAAGCTAGAATGAAAAGAATCAGGGAGAAAAAAGATAAGACAAAACACAACATGAAGACAGGAAAAAAGGTACAAATGCCTTATTTTAAAAATGCGTTGTAAAACTGATGCTATAAGGCAAGGGACATTGTGCAGAGAGGGTAGTTCTGTTTATAACCAACATATACTTAACATATTTAGCATTAGCTATGCTATTTTAAAATAGAATATAAGCAACTTAAACTTCTATCTAACTTCTTAAGTATTCAGGCTGAAATTCTCCACTCAGGATGTTTGTCTCCACTGTTTCAGTGAAAATGGCTTTTTTTCGAAAAACAAGATGAAGAAAACATATGTTCTATCCGTACGCATTTGATTTTGGCAACCTGAGCTTTGAAGAAAGAACTTTCAATCTGCAAATCACATAATAAAGGTGGAAAAGTTTGCCCCAAATACATGCAAGTTGTGGAATGTGTGTAACTGAGGAAAAACCACAACTTAGACAGGGTTAACAGACATAATGGAGATTGACAGTGCAGTTCCCTGAAGATCCCACCTACATGCAGCTTGCTTTCGCAGAATACAAGTTCAACTCCTGATTATGTCATAACATGTACAGAAAGGGGAACAAAGCTTAATTTTGGAAGGATGTGGCTCTGCAATTTCTGTAGTATCTGTTTCCCCATGCATAACACAAAGATGCACAAACTTTGCAGGTGAAGGTAGTGGATGGCATTACATGTTGCCCTAGTTCTTCAGCAATTGATACTCAGATAGTAATCAAAATTCCATGTTTTTCTTAAATACAGAAACATGTCTGCATGGACAATGAACCAACTAGCTTGAGCCCCAGTACTCTAGCCAGGACAACAGAGATCTCACAAATGATTTAATTCTGCTTAATAAATTACCAGGGATCTCTGTTTTACAAAATTAGACTGCTAAAAATGTCCTCTGAAACTGCTGAAATAAAAACTCTCCATGTCTTTCCATGCAATCAAGAAAGTTCCTGATCCCAGGAACAAATGCTTACCAAACCCTTTTAAAAGATGTGGGTTTGAGTAAGTGGGAAGCATCAGTAAAAGACCACTTTTGAGGAGCAAATGACCATTTCTGAGGGGAAAATATGCCTTAGCTACATGCCCTTTAGACAGGGCAAGCAGCAAGCAGCTTTTCTGTTCTCTGCATCTCAAAGGGCAATCACCTCTTCAGGATAGCACTTCTGTCACACACAGACACAAACTAAGCTAACAGGTCAAAAGAGCATGAAGTTGTCTTCCTGCTACCCGAGGACTTGAATATTCAGGCATCAGGGGATCTGAGTAGAGAAACAGACAGACAAACAGACAAGATTGCTACATATTGCCCCTAGAAATCAAAACAAAACAAAACCACTGAACAGCTTGGCCCTCATGTTTTGCAGCTGTAACTCTAGACACAGAATCCCTGCTGTATAACAGCAGACGGAAATAACAAGGGAAGGAAAGACACATTCAGCATGGGGTGGAGAAGAGACCAAAGTCTATTTTTAAATAATCTGTGTATGTCTGGTGGTCCAGTTAGTGTTTTGTTTCTTTTTGTGAAGGCACAGTGGCACAGGCCACCATCCAGAGATGCTGACAATCCAGGTATCACTCTGCATTACTCCACTTCTTCTCTCCAATACTTGTGTGGCATTTCAGATCATTTTTGTTTCCTCTAACTCTGACTCACATTCCTCTATTCTGAGAAATCTCTCTCCTTCCCATTTCAGAAAGTGGTTTTGAAAGCTGTTCTTTTCCCAACAGAAATATCATACATTTTTAAATGTCTGTTCACTTAACTCCTAAACTTATGAACACACACAGAGATCACTCCATGTATTTCACCAGTCCTTTCCAACTTCATGGACTGTTTCTACATAAAGATGACGTTTTTTCATGACAAAGCTTTGCAGTCCCTTCTTAAATTGTCATATCTTCAATGAACACAGTTTAAAAGCCCACTAAATGGTACTAGGAATTAAAAGAATCCTGAGAACCTGTTTCTTTGGTATGAATATCCACATCTGCTTTTGATTTTACCGTCAAATGAAACTGAGCACAAGCCATAACTCAAAATACAGTGCTGAATGACATGTTTAATTGAGAACACAGCTCATTTGGTCAATCCTATAAATTAATAAGGGATAAGTACAAACAAAACAAAACAATTAGCACTCTTGATGATTGACAAGAAATGCGTGAGGTCACTAGGAATACCTAGTCTTTTACCATTTTAGTAACTATTTTCTTGTCTACACTTCTTTTACAGGAGTGATAGATCAGTCAGTTTCAGCAAACCTTCCAGATCTTAACTAAAACATTCTTTTCACATTAGCAAAAAGTTATTACCATCTGTATTGTGTTCAGTGTCTACTTAGTGTGCACAAATATCTGGCAGACTTGCCTAATTTTTTGTGCCAATAACAGCCCTCAGAACTGAAAAATGAAGCCTTGTGCAACAAAAGAGTTGTCGTACAAAATCCTCCTCTAGAAATTCACTACTGTAAGGGAAGTTAAATCCCATTACAACAGTCACAAAAACAGGTAAACCTCTAAAATTCCGTGTTTTTAACATTAACATGAAGTTTGTAATACAAAATTAGGAGGCAAGCAGCATCCAAGGGCAAAGACTTTTTCAGTCACTTGACAGCCAAAGCAATGATGTTGTCAAAGGTACTTTGTTGCTGCCTCAATTACATCATCTGCATCCAATATGTAAACATATGATCTTGGGCCTGATCCCTGTCCTTACTCTGTGGTTTGCTTTTAAAGAAGATTCTGACCATACTGAATTGGCTATTAATATATCCGTCTAGAGGGAAACAAATCAAAGTGAGTTAATCTCTCTCACTTTACAAACTAAGCCTTAGGTAATGTTACATAGCCCTGGGATCCTTGCTAGAAGAAGCTTGCCTTAAAAGGATTAAGTTGGAACCTAGCCCTCAAAATAACATTATCGAAGCATTTACTTTCTAGGAAACACACTACCTGAGAGAATGTTTTTTGTTATAGGTCAGGAAGAACCACCACTGCACCTCTGAAGCAAAACAGAACGCTCTCCACTGAAGAGCCATTCAGCTCTACTATACCAGTTGACCACTTACACTGAATTTCTTTTCACTCTAGGAATAACACAAAACTTACAGCCTAGGGGATGATTTCTGAATAGAATGAGATTATTTCTTTTTCCCAGATGATCGCTTATTCACTATAAAAGGAATAATTCCCATTTTATAATATAACAGAATTAATTTAACTATATATAATACAACATATTCACTATTAAGCACTTCTAAGATTTGACCTATATATATTCATCTGAATATTAAAACAATATGTCTTAATTTATCACGGATGGCCTTAGAAGCAGATCTGCATGCAATTCACAAAGGAAATGGCAATGCTAAATCTCTTTGCAAAGCTCAACCTTTGTTTCAAGGTTTCTTTGCTTTCATCCTTACTGCAGGTAAAAAGATCCAAATCTGGCAGAAAATTTTATGCAAATAAATATTCTATAAACAAAAGGAAAATGAGTACTGGAATCAACCACAGCTTTTGGTGGAGATGAGGCATCTTATCACTGAGTCCAGAGCAACCCTAAGGAACCTGGTCACTCACAGGAGTAACGCAAAGCCAGGGGGTGACAAATACAGGTCCTCTTCATCATGATACAAATGTTGTTATTCCTTTACATAAAAGAGCTAGCTACACCTCTTGTGCTCCCTCTCTAAAACAGCAAAGTTCTGATCTTACCACCTTCTCTTTTGGTCACTTAACACTGCTATTTTCACTGTTCCAATCAAACGAACTGAAAGATATTCCAGTCAGAGGTTTTGGTTTCCAAGCTTTCAATACTTTCTTCTGCACTGCTACACAAGCTCTAGAGCCACTCTAGTGCTGTTACTTAGATAGAAAAAAAATCAATTAATTTTAAAGCTTTCATTAGATATTTCCCTAGCAGAAAACGCACTCATAATTCAGAGGAAAGATGTATCTATAGAAATAATTTGGATATTTAAATAGTGCTCTAAGTAACTGCCAAGTATGACCTCAGTAAATCTTACAACTTTGTCAGACAACCCCACTCTACTGATGAAAGCACACAGATAAAAAAACCAGGTATGCTCATGGCCAGGACATGTAAAGACATGCCATATGAGGAAGGACTGACAGATCTACTATTGTTCAGATAGAAAAAAAGAAGACAAAAGGTACATATCCATGTATATATAAAAATACTTGAATTACATATATAAAAATATATATAATCTGTGTATATAAATACTCCATGGACATATACATATATCCATGGACACATATAAATACTTAATGAATGGGGGAGTAAAGAAGATGTATAAAGAATCTTGGTAGCATGAGGCAAAAAGCACAAATTTAAATACTGAAATTCCACTTAAAGAGACCTGGACAAATTAAAGGACTGGGCAATCATCAGCTGAATGAAGTTTAACAAGGAGAAGTGCCGGATTCTGAACCTGGGATGGGACAACCCTGGATGACAGACAGACTGGGGAATGAGATGCTGGAAAGCAGTGCCACAGAAAGGCACCTGGGGATCCTGGTAAATGGCAAGTTGAATCTGAGTCAGCAGTGCCCTGGCAGCCAGGAGGGCCACCCCCGTCCTGGGGGNAAAGCATCGCCAGCTGGGCGAGGGAGGGGATTGTCCTGCTCTGCTCTGACCTGCACTAGGGCGACCTCACCTTGAATATTGTGGCAATTTTAGGCACTGCAATATAAGAAAGATATTAAGCTATTGGAGAGTGTCCAAAGGAGGGCAATGAAGACGGTGAAGGGCCTTGAGAGGAAGCTGAGGGAGGAGTGGCTGAGGTCACTTGGTCTGCTCAGCCTGGAGAAGAGGAGACTGAGGGGAGACCTCATTGCAGTTACAACTTCCTCGTGAGGGAAGAGGAGGGGCAGGCACTGATCTCTTCTCTATGGTGACCAGTGGCAGGACCTGAGAGAATGGCCTGAAGTTGTGTCAGGGGAGATTTAAGGTGGATGTTAGGAAGAGATTTTTCACCCAGAGGGTGGTAAGGCAATGGAACAGGCTCCCCAAGGAAGTAGTCACAGCACCAAGCCTGATAGAGTTCAAAATGCTCTTGGGCACATGGTGTGAATCTTGGAGACGGTCCTGTGCAGAGCTAAGGGTTGGAGTCGAGATCCTTGTGGGTCCCTTCCAACTCAGCATATTCTGTGATTCTATGAAACAACATTTTTACTACAAGGATGATCAACCATTGAAACAGGTTTCCCAGAGTGTTTATGGATTCTCCATCCGCAGAAATACTCAAACCTCAACTTGGACACAGTCCTGAGCAACCTAAAGAAAAAAACAAACAATCCAAAATCACCACTGCCTTTGCAAAAACAGGAACCGCTACATAGAATTTTGGCTTACACAGCTGTGTTATGACTGTTGGATCTCATAACTTGAAATTGTGTGGCTTGCAGTTTTGAGCCCTGAATTAGAAAGAACCAAATGTGCCTTGTTTCCAGGAAACAGTTAACAGACATATCCTTCATCTTCTATCACTCTGAGATCTTCTAAAAAGGACATTAAAGGACAAAGGATGTTATGTACATCGCCATTTTCTGAGCTCTTGGTGCTATACAACGTTCTAACAACTTTATCGGGACTCTGAAAAATTGCTGCAGGCCCTTATATGCTGCTATGTTGTGTGCCATATTCAAAGTATCATCTGGCTAATAGATCTCAGTTTGATTTGAAAAACTAGAAATTATAGTTTTGTCTGTGAGCAATTTCCATCATTAAAATAACAAAGTTGTGAGTTGATTTTTCTAGTACTGCTCCAGTCTTCTGCTAATAATAAAAACAGGGACTCAAAAATGTTTTACTGAATATGTAATTGATCTCTATGTATTTTCAGACCAAGCATTCACAACACTATTGACTAGTGACTATTACTAGTGACTAGTGACAACAGTACATATTGACTAGTACTATTGACTAGTACATCTACCAAATATTTGTTTCTTTTGTGTTTCCTTTAAACATTTATTACTTTAAAAAAAGCAGGGGAAAAAAAGAGCTGAACAGAAAAATCAATTCCAGAAGGACAAACACAATTCATAACCTTGCCCATCTACTGCCAGCTGCCACTGCTCAATTATCTTCTGAATATACTTTTTTTTTTTTTGCTCCAGAACTGCTAGAATTGAGCAACATTAACAGAAAGTTATCATCACTAAGAGTTGTCCCAGACTAAGAGGGTGTCGGGGAGTGTCTAGAAGAGAAATAAGAGTCCCTGATTACTTGTATATGCCCAGCAGAGCATCATGCCTCTGAATGCTAAAGCTTTTTACAGACTGCTGCTCACGTTCAAGGAGGCCCTTTCTCTTCCTGCTTGAAGTAACCAGTGAGATCCTGAACTAAAGGGAGCATCATAATTTCAACAAAAGCCTTTGTTTTGATTTGTGTTAACATCATAGAGAAGTAAGCAGCTCCAAGATTTGAACAGGTTCCTGGTCATATGAAGAGCCTACCAGTTGCTAGAGGCAATAGTGCTTTTAATTTCTGCACCTAGAAAAGTCAGAAAATTCTGACCACCACAAACATTTTGTCTCACTGCAAAATCTGACCTACAAATTCCAGTAACACGTGGAAAGGGAGGACAAAGGATAAAACATGTATCATAGAACATGCAAAATAAACTTCATATGGAATATTAACACTGAAGCTCATGTTAGGAAATACTGCTAAATATGATGGATTAGGAAATTAATTAAAAATAAACTAACTTATTTTGTCCTAATTTCTTCAAAACTTTAATGCTGGGAATTTATTTCTTCTCTCGGAACAAATCACTCTAGCTTGTCTGGTTTGCCTTCATATCTCTGGAGCAAAGCACATGCTAAGACTGATTTCTCTGCGAAGGTGCTAACTTTTAAGGACTGGGGATCAGAAGGTACTTATAATCATACCCCTCTAGCAAAGGCTCTGAGACAACAAAAAAATAGTTTTATCCTGAAAAGGAATCTCCATTTCTGAAACATTTAGGATGATATCATCCAGATACCATAGTGGTAAAAGATTTAATTTTTTGTGCAGCTAGGTCTGATATTATATCAGCGAGATTTGTGTTAATTCCTGCATCAATATCCCAAGTTCTCACCTCTGCCTCTTTATGTTATACTGGAAAATGGCTAAAGGCTTTGTGGTACTATACTGTAAATAAAGAGTATGCCTTCTAAGGGAGGTCTGTCTTGGCAGATATGCAATACAGTGGATGCTGGCACTCTTAAAACTGTCATCTGGAAAAGCTTACAGAATGGATTACTTTCTTTAAGTGTCATATTGGTTTGCCAAGCTTTCAGGTTCATATATTTTTTAAACTTCTACAGAAGAGTGTGGGGCCGTGGCTACACAAGCAAAACCAATCTTTTTTTACTAGCATCTCTGAATTCTGCTGATCAAACTCACAGCAGTGCCACAAGAAATAAACAATATGCCACAATAAGCACTCAGAAATCAACGAACAACAAGAGAACAGTAACATTTGTGGGCTGATTTGCCATTCTCAAAGACACCAAGATGCATGAGCAAATTCCTTGACCAGGAGCTGTGCCAAAGTACAAGCATAGATGGTAACTTGAATGCTGTCAACCATAAGTTTTGCATGAAAATAGTCTAAATCACTCCATTGGATAACAATTCTTTTTATACAATATTCTGCATTGATGCTACTTATCCCTAGTACTAGCATGAACATATTGTTGGAATATGTTCAAGGGTATAAAGCCCATGCTGGGGGGGGCATGCAGTACAAAACATTAAAGAGAACTGGCAAGTGACTTTTTCAAGCCATGAAAAACAATGCTTTAAAAAGCAATGAAGAACAGAACATTCACTAGTATTTTTTGCCTTTTATTCATCAGAACTACCAAGTGTACTGCTTCTAGGGATACTGGAGAAAGAAGAACATGAAAAAATAATGAGATTAAGCAGGTGGTTAATTCAGGGTATAGAGTCAGGTGGCATATTAATGCATTTCCACCTTCCCAAATACTCAGTGGAGAGGGTAGCACTGGAATAAAGGGCTTCAGCACACCTAATGCAGAACTGCCACACAGAGGCACTGCACATGAGGATGCCCCTACCAGTGGTCTCTACTGGAGTACAGACTCACAGGATGAGGCACTTCAGTCTGTGCCTGAAGCCAGGCTGTCTCCCTTTAGTACCTCACACTGATAAAAGCAGTTCGCCTCAATGAAGAGACAAGGCTGAAGGATATGTAGCACAGTCCTTCAGTGCTTCTTATAAGGCACATATTTTAGCATTTTAAAAACAAATTGCACTTAAGTTAAAGGGAAGATAGTTTGTGGCTAATCTGCTAAACACCAGACTTCCAAATCACAACTTCTGCTTAGACTCAAATTCAGGACACAATTTTGGAAGCACAAACAGATCAATTTCCAAAAAACAGGTTTTCAACCTAAGAAAATATTAATCCTGATTAGCCAGCCCCAGATATGATGCTAAGCAGAGCACTTTTTGCCTGTCTTGGCCAAAAAGTCAGCAAAAAAATTAACTACCTAATAATTTCTTAAGGCAGCCACATTTCAAGCAGGGTCTATGGACAATGAACAATGTGCAGATGTGTATCTTGCCTCTGACCCTGATGCATTAATCTTGTGAACAAATCTCATGCAAGGCTGCAGTATGCAGGACAAGTACTTTTCACAAACACTACACTGATTAAAAGTGGTGATTTAGATTTGACACTAGTGATTGCTGACAGGAACTCTACTTTCAATTTGAACAGTAATCCATATCTCCCAGCTCTGCAATTTCAGAGGTGACCACACAGATAAACCAAGCTGACTTCAGGTTTTTTCCACTGTATTTTTAATACAGACTGTCAAGGCCATATTAAAACTTAGACAGCCCCAACATTGTCATCTAATCAGTTAGCATTAACTGACCTAAGGTATTTAAAGCATGATGCCAAAGATCACCAGCCTAGAATCTGCTGCTCTCTGGTTATCAGCTGCTCTTTTTGCAGAGGTTATAGGAATGAAAATCCATAAACACATTCTTGATAAACATACATGATTGTGAATGTTCATCTTCTCAGTGAGGGCACTATTTTTTTTTAATAAAAAAACCTTAAAATATGTACATGGTAAGAATGGCTTCATGAGAGGAAACTCCTGCTTGTCAAACCTGATTTCCTTCTATGACAAGGTAACCCACCCAGCTGATCAAGGGAAGCCAGGTGATGTAATCTTTTTGGATTTCAGTAAAGCTTTTGATATTGTCTCTCACGGGATCCTTCTGGACAAAATGT
>VZRE01007939.1:16431-51810 GCA_013396775.1 Cephalopterus ornatus
GTCGGGGGCCAGCCCGGCAGCTGGCGGTCACTGGAAACGCGCCGAGACGAAGCGAAGCGATGCCCTGCTTCCGAGAAGCGGGGGGATGGGGGGGAGTAGAAGGGCGGGAAAAGGCAGGACCCCCCCGCGAAAAGAGAGGAGCGCCTTTTCCGCTCCCCCGCCGCGCGGGATAGAGCTGCTGCTCGCGGGGACCGAGCAAGGGCTTGCACTGACACGTGCTGAATTAATCGTGGTTAATTTAGTCCTTTGTTTTGCGCGGAGGATGCGCCTGCGGCTGGGAGGGTTGAAGGGTCCCAATGCTCTGATCCCGCTCCTGGCTCTGTCACAGTTTCCCTCTCTTGTTCACTTCAGCCGTTAGTGGACTCAGTTTTCCAACTTTCAGGTTATGCCAATACTTTATTTCTGTATGTCTCACCGAACTGTCGGCGAGGTGTTTAGATACAGAGGCGTGAGTGTCCACAAGGGTGTGTGCATGAAAGGTAGGGGCAGCACTTGCATATGTACATCGATATGTGTACATAAATATATATATAGATATACATGGGTGTAGCAACAGTGACAATAACCTGTGCTTGTTATGAAAAATTCCTTGTAGCCAAGTGTGAGATTACAAGCCATTTCTTGAAAGAGCTCCTGTGTTGTCTTGCTGTCTGTGAATCACTTTGGAAGAGAGAAACCCTCCCAAAGAGACCTCCTGCCCAAACTCAGGACCCGCTATTCCTTCAGTCAACCTCACTACAGATTTAGTTCTCTAGACTGTTATGAGGCAAGAACTTGGGTTTATTTTAGCCCTTAGTTTAATATTAAACAGTTTTCTACCTAATCAGCTTTGTTTCCAGGAGTAACTCAGTCTCAGAAACATTCTCCTGGGATAGACTAGCCATGTAAACCTGTTGATTGCAACTCTTTGCCTTTAGTTGGTATTTTTCCTTCCTTTATACATTTTCTACTCCTCTCCTTTAGTTTACTTTTCTTGACATATCAGAGTGCTATGGAATACACAGGTACATTGATATATTTGCAAGTCAAACCGCACATTTGCATGTAATTGAATTATTTACTGTTTATTTCCGGGGGTGGAAAATTGATCCAATACTGTTCTTTTGACTTTCCAGCAATACTCAGGTTGCACTGCAAACGACAAGAGACTAAGTGATAGAAGATAGTTAATTAGGGAAATGATGCATCTGAGATATGGATCCAGCATATTTTTCTAATTTATGTAGTAGTCCAAGTGCTTCTCAGAAATCTATTTCTTCTGCAGAAAGTGTACTTCTGCAACTTCGTGCTTGAAGAGAAGATAGCAGACACTCTTACAGAGTCAAATGTGAAGAGTAGTTTTGGTAGTGAAGGATGAGTAGCTGGTGGGCAGACCAGTTTCTGCTAATGTTGCAGTGAAATAAAGGATACAATGTCACACTTGGGCTACTCCGCAAACTTTTTGTCTCGGAAAGGTAGCTGAAAATTGTGACAACCACCAAAATTCTCAGAAAGTTGATTTGCACCATTGGTCTTTGGAAGATTAAAGAAATGATGCTGTAGTTGCATCCATTCTGGTCTGAGTCACACCACTAGTACACCTTACAATGCCCCTCCTCTGCACTGTACTGGGCTATAGGTTGTGTTGGTCTTTGCACAGGCCAGAATGAAAAAATGGAGAAGTATAGCCAAGAGGACTTTGGTTTTTGCAAGATGCTCTTAACTGTAGTGGACCATTGCAGTTACAATGTACTGCTGCTACTCCTGAGTTTTCAGATCATAAAAAGTACTTTTTTCTAGACTGATTTAGTTTTTTGGAAAACTAACTGCTAGTTCCCTTGTTTTCCCCATGTTTACATAAAGCCAGATTCATATTTAGAAATGCCACCCATTTTAGGACTCAGAAGCAAAGGAAGGGAAAATGTATTGGAAACAGTTAATGTCAAAGGCCAGCTTTCATATGCACCTCCTGTACTGCCAGTACGCAATCAGGGGTGACTAACTGTGAGAACAAAGCAGTTAATTTCAGTCTTAGTGATCTTGTCAGAATTATGAATGCAAAAAAATAACAAGCCAATTATAAATTAATGCTCGATACATGTACAGTTTGTGAAAATGTGTGTCTCTTAGGTCACGTGGGTCCTGCAGTCATGCTACACAGACATTCTTACTGGTTTAAAGAAAAGGTGTATTTGTATGTGTACAGAGCAGCAGAGTGAAGTCATCAGTGCAAGATGTAAATATATTTGTCACACAGGCAGTTCACAGTAGAAAAGGAGTAAGTAGGTGAACAGCTAAGTTCTGACTGTGTATGCAAGACTGAGACTGTAGCATGGTACTGACATGAAGCAAAATCCAGGAAAATTTGAATGGTGAGGAGAAATTTCCTTTCAGTACATGAATAATTAGCATGAGAAAGACTTTGAAAAGAATGAGTGACCTGTATATAGTGAATAACTCTCCTCATATATTTTCCCTGGTATATAACACAGGTAACTCTTTACATTCATTGACATTCAATCGAGTTCTGCAGAGGGGAGATAGTAAAGCATTAAAAGACACTCTGAGAAGGTAGTATCAATATCTGTAGTAAACATGATCTAATGGTATGAGGGAGAGTGAGGGCAGCCAAAGTATTCAAGTGTGTTCCTCATGTGATAGAAGAACACTATAGAAAAATGTCTGGTATACACTTAAAAGCTTGAATTTGTCCAGTTAAATCCTCAAGAAGGAATTTTTTCCATGGGGCTCTGCTTGCAAGAGAAAAAAAACACGTTGCAGTTAGTGGAGGTCGTGTGTGTATGTAAACAGCAAACATTCTGTTCACTGTATGTTCACTAAGCTTTTCTGAAAGCAGCATTTCCAGGGGAAATCTCTGTTGTAAAGAAATTGCCTTCTCCGAGCCTGCCTGCCAGCTCTTTACAAATCCTTTCCATGTTGGTGTGCTTAAACCCTCTTCTTTTGATGGTCTTTTCCCAGTTGTATTCATGCATATTATTTGTGCTTTGGTTCATACTTATCTGTAGCAGATGGGGAAATGGAGAGCAGAAGGAGTTTTTCCCACTTTAAGTGTCCCTGAAGGTCAAAATATCTGCCCTAGGCTTCGTTATTTGAACAGAAAATGCACATTTCATGTGGCTTTTGATGACAGTGTGCATAAGAAGGTGATGCTGGACTGTGACTCTATTCCATTACAAACCAGCAGGTAACAAAAAACCATTAGATCTTGTGAATAAACTGCCTTTGTCATGTGGCAGAAGAGGGCTGACTGGTCTTAATGAAAGCTTAAGAGCAGTGCTTAAACTGCTTTTACAATCACATTACTGTATCTCTTTAGTTGTCTTATTAAAATACACAGACTTCATGAATTCCAGTAATTCTTTACTGTCTCCCCACGAGATCATATGGTTGTTTAATACCACCCTGCTTACTAAACAAAAGGGAAATCTTTACCCGCAGTTAAAAACCCTTCTGCAAACAAACAGTCTGAGGATTGCTGTCCTTTAGCCAAATAGCTTTTTGCTTGAATTACTCAATGAAACATGGCCAAGCATCTTTCCAAATATGGAGAAGAAAAGCAATGTGTTCCTCTCCCTTCGTGTTCCCCCAAATGCAGCTGGACAGAACACATCCTTGTACTCAACCCACACAGTATTTGTGCCTGGAGAGACAACGCCGCAATATCACATAACCTACAATTTTTGAAGGAATGCAGGTAATTTTTGTTTTTACAGTAAGAATGTTCTGTTAGCAACTTCGTGCCACAGTGGAAACACAGCCACAACTGGAATGTTAAGTCTTCTGCAGAAAGCTTTCAGCATTCTGAATTTTAGCTAGAGATAGAATGACAGCTTAAGAATGGAAGTCAGAACCTAGTGTTACTTAAGCTTCTTCTAAGACTCTCTTTGTGCTCAAGTGCAGTGTTGATCTGGAGAAACCTCACACAATACATAGCTAGCAGAGCTAGTCTTTCTTTGCTTTCAGCCATTGCCAGGGTGTAGATTACTTGGTGCTGTCCACTTGCCTTTGCAGATGTCAGGCAGTATTTCAGCGGGAGGTGTTTAAGGCTCTATATGAGGAGCAAAGCTTTCAGGAATAGTATTTACGGAGTAGGAGTAGGAATATTTCCACTCTCCAAAAATGACCCCTGAGGTCGGCCATAGGGGAGCCATTGATGCAGTATCGGAAAAGTGCCAGTCCCTGGTAGCTTATATCCAGTCTCGGGGGTTTAAGTGAAAGCGCCAGAGCTATTCTAGGAAAGGGGGAGAAAGAAGCTTCTTCCTCTTTCCTCCGCCTTTTGGGAGGAAGCATGGAAAGAACAAATCCAGCTCCTGAGTTCTGGAGCATGCGTTCTCTCCGCACAGCTGAGAACCCTCACTGTGGTGTGTTACCTGCTTGCAGCTCTAGCTACACTTTTCATTCACTGCCCCCAAACTAGGACAAAGAGCAGGCAAACCTGCAGTCCTATTGCAAAGCAGAGTCTGCTGCAGTCAGAGTCTGTTTCAGCAGTGTCTGACCATTAATTTTTTTATTTTTTTTTTTAAGTGGCAATAGTGAAAGGAGAAGGGATGAGAGATCAGGATGCATTATACATTTAGTATTGCGGAACCAAAGCTAGGCTGTTAAGATCTTAGTCATAAAAACTGAGTGGAATATTTTTTTTTTGGTGCCATTTTAGGCCTCAGCTCTTGGCTTAAACAGAACATGCAGAAACATACTGAAGAAACAAAGGATTTTCCGTAGATGTAAGAATACTCTTAAAAAAGAGGAAAAAAAAGGAGATTGATCTCTTACATTGTAATTTGTTTTACTTTTAAAAGCTGGGATAGATACTTTGCAATCCTTTTGAATATCAATAATTCACTGGCTTTAATTATTTTAAGATAAATTGTTCAGGAATAGAAACTTGAAGTTCAGATTTCCCACATAAACATTGTTTAAACACCAAACAAATTGAGGGCAGTCACTTTTGATTTACACATGCAAATCCCATTGACACCTCTGGGACTTCTGACACACACTGAAGAGAATACATGACTCTTAAATGAAAGCAAAATATCTGTCCACATGACTTTGGAAAAAGATTGTTACGTAGGAGGAGAAGAGTAAGTCTGCCAAGAGTTTCTCCTTTCAGGCAGAGGTCTAGGCATTTTAGACTTCAGCAGAGCAAACAAGCATTTGAATGAGCCAAGTTATAGGTTACTAGTTCAAGCTTTAAAAAAAGAAAAATGAGATTCATGTTTCTTCTTAATATTCAGACAATGACAAAGTTTAGTCATAAGAATTTTGTCTTTACTGGTGGACAAACCCAGTGCACAATAAGAATATCATATGGCTAGCCTCCAAGATTAAAAAAAAGGTAGGCAAAATCAAAACATCTGCTAGTCTCTGTCTGCACAGCAGATGTTGACTATACTTTTAAGTTAAGCTCATCAGAATTCATAAGAACAAAGTCAGTCTGTCTTTGGCCTAGTACATTGTATATTCATGCTAAAGTGAGTATATTTTGTCACAGTCTACACCCTGAAGTATGTGCTGTATGATTTTTGTAAAGACCTAGGCAGACAATGAATACAGGAAAAATGTGGAAGATGTCTTTGATCATAAAAGACAGGTTGATATTCAAGGTAACTGGAGACTTTGCAGGCTCTAGTATGGCAGGACAAGATACAAACAAGGTCTATAGGGTGAAGCCCATTTATGGCCTTTTTTACTCCTGAATAGGCTGGCACAATTAAAAATAGGTTTGGTAGACAGGCTGTTCCAGGCTGCTTTTTCAAAACTTGCTATGTGTTGTAGTGCCGGAATACAAAAACGCCAGCAGTCTTTCACTCTGCTTCCTTATAGTGCACAGGTACTGCTCACTGTGCATATGTGTTTCACAAGATGTTCTGCACTAACCCAGCAAAGCAGGATGGTGCTCTGGAGAATGAGAGTAAATTCTGAATTATCTTTACAATATCAAACAGGCCTCAAAGAATCTAAAAAATGGTCCTCACAAACATGTTTGGAAAGTGTTTTTCTGAGTGAGGACTTCAGTTCAGGAATTTCCAGAGGTACTGCAGTTTTAAGGAGTCAAGGAAAGAAGGTTTGGGGCATGTGGAACAGTTCTCCCTTATTGCAACAGAAACTCACAAGCAGGAGAAATGTGACTTTTCTCTGTGGATAAGAAAGGACTCCAGTCTCCAAGGATACAGTTTCCTCATTAAAATTCACACAACTTTTAGTGCCATGTATGAATATAACATATTTTAGGTGTGTATTTAGGATATTATGATGAAAATACTGCTCTCAGACAAGAAATTATCTTCATCCTGGAAGAGATAACTGAAAAGAGATGTGACAGGCAAAAGAGTAGGATAGATAGTAAATTATAAGGAAAAACAGGTGATGCATAGAGAAAGATGTCACTGTTTTTTTCTAATAAAAAAAATACATGTCATTAAGTGAAAATGTCAGGAGCCTCTTTCAAAAGGAGATGCTTCACACACTGGTGCGTACCTGAGCAATTGATCTCAAGCCATATAATAATGCAGTGGATACTACAAGTTTGTGTGCAGAAAAACTGTGGAATGAAAATCCTTCCTGTGCCAGTTCCTCCGACATAGTACAGAGGTATCTCTTCCATCTCTGAAAATTCAGAGTGGTCTATCACAGATTTAAGAGAGTATTAACTACACTTGCTTAGCTTTAAACTCTTTCCTAAAATGTTTTAGTTAAAAAGAAGAGTCAAACCTAGATCCTTAGTCTAGTCTGATAATGGCTCATATTATAGTCATATAAACTCATTCTTCCTACATCTGAGAGTTCATATACATCTTACACAAAATATTATTTTGAAATAAAGCCAACCCAGGACTGAATACATGAAAAATGGAAATGCTTTCAGAGTTACTGTGATACACATTTAGGACAAAGAGCTCTTCAAAACACAGTGCCAAGAGAAAGAAATATCCAAGGTTGGGGAGAGAACGTGCTCTTTTTTCTCCTACAGAAAAAAGTATGACTTCAGGGACAACAGAAATAATTAACACTGAGCTCAGGATGTTAACATGGGAGCAGGCAAAAACTAAAATGAGAGCTAGACTAGTAGAAAGGTCCAGTTACCTCTTTTACACATTAATGAGAACAGCATTGGGACATCCTAGCCAGCAGTCATGTCACAATACTGGGACAGCTGGAAGAGTGTCAACCTCCATCCTGTCCTCTTCCAGACATCTGCTGCATCTTTTCTGTACTAACAGCAGATACACTCAGCACCCCAAGAGCTTACAAACCCTTGTTTGAAGTCACACACACAACTATGCCATGTCTCTTTTGTCAGCCCATCAGAAGATAAAGCAAACGTAAAGGAGGACGAGCTGTGTTTTGTGTTTGGCTCCTTCGCCCACTTGAAATCACACTAAAAGTTTATGTGTTTACAGCAGTTAAACTAAAAAAGTGTTTGGAGTAAGCTTAGTTCTTCTTTTAGCAGTCCGACCTATTTGGTTCATGTGGCTTTTTTTCTGGTTGAAGGGACATTGAGGTTATATCCTATTGTTAACAGTCCAAAGTGTCTCCTTTCCTACATGGTTAACAAAGGCTAGATAATACTAAAATTTCAGCAAAACAGAATAAAACATCGGGGAACACAAACTGAGACTGAATGTTCTGGGACTAATTCTTCCATGCATATTTAAGTGTAATTAATCCATATACTGATGGAAATTTTGTCATAGTAAGGTCTAAGAAAGACCGCAAAATTTGGACTGACTGAAAATCAGTGAAACCATGGAGACATGGCAGTTGACACCATTTCATAAGCCCAGATTTGAGTCTGAAGCTAATCATATAAATGTTATACCTGTATTTTGTTGCATAGAGGAAAGAATTATCTTTCTCTCTTCACATACATGTGTCCATGTGAGTGATTGGCCCCAAGTCTCTCTGCCTGGTGCATGAAGACACATCAGTATGATGAGCTATATGCTTCGTGTACTCTGGTAATCATGTCTGGAACTATATCTTGCCATTTATCTTTTCCATGGTTTTATATTTTATCTACTTGTCACAAAGATTTCCTGCATATGTGTCAGCAGATCAGTATTGCATGACTGTGGAGGAAGAGGGAGTTAGATGAATCTAGGTCAGTCAACATATGCTATCACTTCTATTGTTTTTGATATTTGCCATTTTATGAACTTTCTCAAGAAGTTAAGTATGATCTTCAACGGAAATAAAAAAATGATTATGACCAGAAAAACCATCAGTAAAGTTAATTACTATCTCTTTACAAAGTGTATGGTAGAACATGAGTTGTGCAGTTTTTGCCAATGGACAGCTTGTACTAAAAACTCACATAATACTTTGAAAAAGTTGCTATGTGTGTCAGTACTGTTACTACTCACTAACAAATCTTGGGGAAAAAGATGTAGAATAAATTTATTGTATGTTGTACAAAGTATATTTTTTACTTGAACAGGAATAAATGTTTTTTTCTCCACTGAAATTAGCTGAGGTGTGCAAGAATTAAGTCACGTGAAAAAGCCATGTCTAGTTAACTCAGTGGTACAACTCCTTCATTTTATAAAGCTACTCCACTTATGTGTACTTTTGTGCTCTGTTCTTGTTCCAGACACAGGTAATTGAAACTATGTTTTAAAGAAAGTATGATTTCATTTTGCCCTTCGGTCCCATGTTCATGGAAGTTCACATGATTAAACTTTTTTACTGTGCATTAAAACACCAAGTTTTTGGATAGAGTTGGTCTAAGGATCTCCATTCTCTTGCTGTGATATAGTCTCTGTCATTGGTAAAGGCAAAGGCCTTCTCTGTACCAAGTGCTGTGGGCAAGGAAAGAAGTGCTTAGGGAGGGAAGAGCTTTGGGTGAGGGTAGCTGGCAGAGCAGACCTTCATTCTGCTTCAGCACTGTCTCATTCTCAGACATTCCAGGTTACAGGGCTGTTATCAGGGCCATGCACTAAACAGCACTGCATGAGCAAGCTCAGCTTCAATTACACTCTATTGCTTTTTGCAACAGTCTTCATAACTGGGGATGCTACAACCCCATTTTCTAGACGAGTTATAATAGCCTGGTGGATCCTGGTATAAGTCTTATGGCTTATGGACCCCTAAGAGAATCAATCAACTTCAAGTTCGCTTAGATCAAGCCTCTTAAAATTACATGAGTTGAAGATTTAAGCACACCTTTTTACCAGAAACATGGGATGGAATCATTTAGGGCAGTGTGGAGAAGTTATCGAACAAGATATAAATCATGCCTACTCATATGGTTGGGAGGGAAATTCCAGGGCTTTTTAATAGCCATTAGATAGGAACTGAAGGTCCTGAATCGTGAATTGTGTGTAGAGGCACTTTGGTTCTGTTTTGTTATTTTCTTTCCTGCCCATTGGTGGTTTCAGTTCTTCCAAAGTTAGCATTTGCATTTCCCTTCCTCATCGTTTGAATATACACACAAAATATATGCTCTTGATTTTGCTGCCTGTTTTGAACATATCAATGCAATACCGTGATGTCAGTGTTTAGTAACCAGGTTGTATTCCAATCCTTCAAATAGCTCCTTCAGGTCTCCAAATAGCAGATGGCACCTCCATAGGCTTCTAAATTGATTCTAAATTCTGAGTTGGAATAGATAGACTGTTCTTATATATACGTTAAGAAAATGGGGACAATTTCTGTTCATATCTTTAAGACACCATTATCCACAAAAAGAGCCAACAAAATGACAGAATTCCATGTTAGATACAATCCCTAAAATGTCTTCCTTGACATCAGCAAAAGCGTCATAAGAGCACATATTGGTTTGAAAACTCTCTTTGTGAAGGAAAGCAATGGCTTCTCTCACCCCAGCTTAAACTATTTTTTACACTCGAAGTTTCTTGTTTATAAACACTAACTTTTCCTATTTATTTACAATT
The DNA here is from genome assembly GCA_013396775.1 of Cephalopterus ornatus. Lineage (NCBI taxonomy): Eukaryota > Metazoa > Chordata > Aves > Passeriformes > Cotingidae > Cephalopterus > Cephalopterus ornatus. The sequence goes on from VZRE01007939.1 coordinate 26,328, forward strand.
GATTACACATACTTGCAAAATCATTCTACAAGGAACACATTTTTTGCTATCCAGATGTACAAGATTTGCTTCTGTTTTTGTTGCTGTGTTGTTTTTTTTGTACATGTGCAAATGTCAGCCCATGAGTCACACTAGTTTGTGACTGGTTAAGGTGTTTACAGATTGTATCATATCACATCATTTCAAAAGGAAAGAGTAAGATTTTTAGAAGCAATTTTATTACTTGATGAAAATAGTGGGGGCCACATAGTCTTCAGTCCATCTTCAAGAATGGACAGGCTCCCAGCAATGACTGTCCTTGCCCTTCCAAATAAACAGAATATGTTAACTCTTCAAAGACAATTGACAGAGTCGGTACCTGTACCAACTAGCTTGTAATTAGTCACCTTAAAGCACACCAGCTTCGCTAGGATCCAAACATAAAATGATGCTTTTTCCTGAAGTAAGATCACCTTTTTCCTCTGCTTTTATGTGATAGGTCAATGCTAGAAGAAGCTTACTTTCTTTTCGCCGCTCACCGTTCATGAGAATTGTAACTTTCAAGTAGACATGGTGACTTGGATAAAAAACAATTGAAACAAATCTTTCTTAAAATTAGAGGAAGAAAGAAACAGCAGTGTGGTGCTTCTTACCACAATCACTGAAAAAAAAAATCTTTCCATGGAGATTTCTTCTCCTGCAGGTAATAAGGCCTTCTAGAACTATAGAAAGTCAAAGTCTCTTGTTGCATCGAAGAGTTTTCCAGTTTCCATGAGCAGGAATTTTGCAGATTTTCATATTCCACTTGTAAAAATAAACTGGAGTGTAATATTATTGTATTTTAAAAAATTGTAAGGAAAAAAGAATACAGTATATTACAAATCCACATTGTTTATTACAATTTGGGAAAGTATTAATGTTAGAAAATGAAGCATAGAGTACACTAACTTTTTTTTTTTTAAGTTCCCTGTACTTGTTAAACCCTGAAAAAAAGTCTATATAGACAAGAGGAAAGAGGAAGCCTAATGCTGCATGAAATCTTTAAATGAGTTTTACTGCTGTGGTGTCCTTAAGAAAGTAAGTAGTTATGCTACTGTTTGTGTTTCTTAAACTCCCATAGATTTATGAACACCAAAATTACCAATTTCTCTTATTTCCTTTGTGTTGTCCTATGCAAGCTCAAGTTCACAGCTGCAAGTTCACCTGTTACCAGCATGCCTACAGAAAGTCATAAAGAAATTCATATTCATACATGCATTTAGTGCCCCTGTCCAGATATGTAATCCTGGTCAGGCAAGACACACATGATAAAAAACTCAAAATCGAAGCCAAGGTCAGTGACAGCTAAAATTCATTCTGAAGTCATTAAACAGTTGGATTTAGAGAAGGAGCACAACATTTAATTCAAAAAGTAAAGTTCGCAGAACTGAAATGGAGATAATAATGGAAATTGCTTTTTTTCGTTAATGAAAGGGTACAAAAATACAAAAATGTTTCTTTTCACAAAAAAGTAGTGTGAGGTTTAAAACCTGCTGATTTCTTATACTAAATTTTGTTAATTTATTATCAGCTGCATGTTACAAACCAGCAAGCAACAACCTTCTAAAATAACAGATGTAACTAGGGTTTTCCCCTCTCCATTAAATGGAAGGAAGAAAGTTTTTTGTCTTCATTTCATCCCTTCCCCTTCATTGTTTACTTTTGCTTATTTCTGCTACAAGCACATTTAAGAGTATACAGTAAGGGAATGTTTTTCTGCAATATTAAAACTTACGGCCAAACCCTCCCCTGCCCCCTCAGACAACTGCTCAGACAGACCCAGAGTAGAAGAGGAGTGACGAACTCTTGGAAAGCTGTGAGGGGTAAGGGAAGCAGTTGCTCTTACATGTGGTGGCTAGTTTTCTTACACCAAACAATAGGAAAGAAGGGAGGGTGCTTTTCCAGTTTTGAAGGCTAGGGTCAACTATTCTTTTTGGTGTTGAATATACCATTATGTGTGCACGTGATTACTACTAGCGAACTATGCCACAGAATGCAGTGGAGCTGGAGGTGCTTTCTAATGTAAACGCTGAAAAGGAAGAACAGGAAATGAAGTATCTATTAGAGAAATAAATAACAGAGCATTTCATCCTCTTCCAGTGTCTTTGGCACAACTGCCTGTCTCAAACCATCTCCCCAGAGTACGGATGGGGTGAAGTGTACTATCCACTGGCTATACCTATGAGGAAAGCGTGATGTTTCCCTGCAATCTAATCGTTGCCTCACCTTATAACCTCAGGGTGAAGATAGACCTGTTGATGACTCTAGATTGTTTCTTCTTAAGGACAGCCAAATATGGGAGGCCTAAAAGGTCACTTGCAAAGGTTCAGATAAAGAGCATGAGGGCAGCTGGAAAGCAGAAGGGACTAAGGACTGTTTTTGTCAGTGACTCAAGCCTAATCATGGAGGGCACAAAGGCAAAAAAGCCCCATAACCCACTTCACTAAGCTTAAGCAAAGCAAGATCAATTGCAAATACAGATGAACTCTATCTGAACAAAACAAGAAGGGATTTGAAACTTATCTTGATATATGGGATTTTGATGATAGAGCATGGCTTTTCTCATAGGCATAATTTATTTTAATTATCCTACACATGGAATAAGAGGATGCCTTGGACAGAAGGAATTTTGTTCAGACATCTTGACCTAATTAAGAGTGCATTGACATTTTATATTTGAATTCTGTCACTAACATGCACATGACCCTGAAAAGACAAAATGATTGTTGTTTCATTAAACAATCTTTAACAGTCACATGAAGCAAACTGGGAAAGCTCACTTATTTTTCTGGACTTTGAACATAGAAAGATTTGACCACTTACACATTAAAATGCTAAGATCACTGTGCAAGTATGCTTAAAAACTTTAACTTCCTTGGCCTGGGTTGTTAAATAGTCTGCATAGTTGTGGCAAAAGGTTAAATGGCAAGATGATAAGTTCATCAGCAAAGGTTCTGGCATCCTATGAGTGAGCATGTAGAACATACAAAATGTGCTCCTACACTATGAGAACAAATGAAAGCAGCATGTGTATGTGTCTTTCTGGAAAGCTTATGGGCCTGCTTTTCTGACATGATTTTTCTGCACGTTCTCCTCACCATGGGATTTTTTTTTTTAATCTATTTTCAAGAGAAACAGGAAGAATTGTATTCAGGCAATAAATGTAGGACTTATAAAAGACTAAGAAATATAACAAAGTAAAAATCATATCCTAGAAAAGTTATCCAGAGTGCTTCTGTTGTTGCCTTTGCCTTTGGATCAGGGCTTGTGTGGTGGAACCTTTAACTTCTGTCAGATCCACAAGGTGGCACTTGGTTTAAAGCTGCTAGACCCACTAGATGTACCCAAAGGCTTTCAACATGTCCTGATTTAACAAAACATGATTTTGGATAAAGTCTTACATACAGCTTGAGAGGATTCTTGAGCTGAACATGAGAGATTTGTTGCTGAGAGGTGGAGAACTTCTGTGTCTGGGGAGATCCATTTTGTTGTGATTCTCCCTCCTCAAAACATTGGAAGAGCTTTGTTTTTTCTTTAGCACACATGGAAAACAAGTTTTGAAACCTTGAGAGCTGTTGTGAAACAGTCATTTTCTGGCAAGCTCTGCTGCTTTTGCCTTCCAAATGTTTTAAAGTTTGTATTGTGTCTAGAACACCTTTTTTTTTTTTCTTCTTCTTTTTTTTTTTTTCAGAGAGCCATGGGAAACATGCAATCTCAGACGGCTACCTTAATCCTATATTTAAGACCACTTGAAAAGTTTTAGGGATACATTGAGGTTACAGAAGTGGTTACTCGGAGGCTGGGAAAAAACACAGCTAACTTTTCTTTTTGACTCTTCGGACAAAATTACTTGCACTAAGGGAGGCAGGAGTTATCATGAATAAGGAGTGCTGACATAATTAGTCTTGCTATGTACAGGCATAATCTGGATTAGTCTGAATCAAAGCTGTGCTTCTCACTTGGCTAGCTACTCCATACAAATATTGCTGAATTCTTTAACTAGACCAACAAATATTCATAGTAGTTTACCAAACACTTGACAAGTATATATGTTGACAGAAACATTTATATGTTATTTATAAACTTAATGAAGATGCAGGATTATGTGGATGTACAGAGTCCTTTAAAGTCAGCTTAAGCTGCACATCAGATTTATTGTCTTACACCCACATGCCAAACGCTACTAATGGTAAGTAAGCATTTGCTACTAATTTAAAAAAGCATCAGACTTCATCTCCAGACTGGAAAAAGGATCAGCTTTTCTTTTTTTTTTCTTGCAGTTTTTTACAAAAAGAAAATCTATCAGGAATGGAAGAGACATAAGGAGAAAGCATTTCATTGTCATTCCACAAATCCACGAATTTTTCAATAATTAGTGCAAACAGGTGCATATATAATGCTACATGCTCCTCAAATAAGCTCCAGCATGCAAAATCGTGTCCCCACCAGTACAACTCTCCCTGGTATGAGTAGAAAGAGGACAGTATTCAACATTTGAGAACATGGCCTCCATTTTCATATATTTATGTGATATGAAACCTGAAAAGTGCATTTTCATAATGTATTTTCCACACTTTATTTACAGAATAAACGCTAATGCTGGGGCCAAAGTAGCACTGCTACTTCTGAGCGTGCCCTGACAAACGTATCATTCAAACTTCCCACACTTCTTCTTTTTCCTGATAATCTCAATTTTGATTGCAGGTTGAAAAAATTGAATAACATCCACTGCAGCTGACACAGCTTTTGCAGAGTGTTTGTTTTATGATGGTACAACTCTTTTTGGCTGAGCTATTTGTCTTTTTCCTGCTCACTTAGGAGCTTCATGAGCCCTCTGACTCTAAAGAGACAATACAGGAAATTGCATGGATCAGTTTATTATTCTGAGCTGTTTGTTTAGTTATGTGAGGCTTTCACTATCTCTAACATTCCCGAACAGCCTTACTTTGAGGACCACGCAGACACTAGTTATCAAATAGGTGAAACAAAGCTGTCTGTTCTGTTCTGTCTTTTGCCTGAAATACATCTGAAAGAGTCAAGACAAGGTGAAGCACTTGCATTCCAGGTTGGAAGACCAGCGTTATTTGTTAAAGCTGAATTTATAAAGGCAATGAACCAGAAAATTTATAACATTTTTGTTCATAGGGTGGAGTCAGTTTAGTAGGAAGGATGTAGAATTGGATTGCACCGTACACTGGAGACAGCATTCTTAAATGAAAGAGTGAAGAGATGAGCTTGAGCTGCAGAAGAAGACTCCCAGATTTGTAGTTTTATTTCAAATATAATTTCCATCTGCCTTCTGTTGTTGTGGTCCACATGGAGGTCCAATCCAAATGAAGGGAAAACAGAACCCTCTGTGCATTGTTGTGACGGTATTCTTGCACTTCATGAATTTCAAATTGCTGTATATGTTGTGGGGAAAAATAAAAAAGGAATCCTTTCAGCTTCCTCTCATAGCTACAGAGAGAAAACAGAATAAAAAAAATTGCAATCCTATATAAACCTGTTATGTAGCCACATCAATATTATTATATGCCTGTTTTCTTGCCTCATTTCGAAGTCAAATAAAACAACAAAACAGAAAAGTCATCATATATGTGAAATAACTCTTGCTCCTGGGAACACAATGATTGAGAATGCAACTATATAAAGTAGAAGTGTAGAGGATCGAGAATTAGTACAGCTAATAATTCAAGGGATAAGAGCAACAGACTTGAAATGTGAGGCAGCCAATTTAAACCAACAAAATTATGTTCTTTCCTTCTTTTTTTTGCCCTCTTCTCTTCTATACACACTACATTAGTTAGATTCTGAAAATCACCAGGATGGAACATGGTGGAGGATAGTGGTATGAATGGGTTAAAATAGGTCCAATAGGTTCAAGAAAGAGAGCTATGTATGGCTATTAAACTCTATTGAATTCAGTACTTCAAGTCTAAACTTAGAAGGAGAAGAAGGAGAAGGAGAAGGTGAAGAAGAAGAAGGAGAAAGAGATGGAGTGAAGGAGAAAGTGAAAGAGAAGTTGAGAAGGAGAAGGAGAAAGAGAAGAAGGACAAGGAGAAAGAGAAGGAGAAAACAAAGGGGGTTTAACTTGTCCTGTTGTAAGGTTTTCTTAAAATCTCATTAGTGACTGCTTTTGGAAATGATTGCTGCTCAAAGCAGCATTTGGCCTCATCCAGCATAGCAATTTTTGCTTATTTTGGAAATACATTTTAGAGCTAGTCACTCAAAGTCTTTTCAAAATCTTTAGCTGGCTTTTACAAGAACACATTGAAAGCCCTTGTTTAAGTGGTCAACAGTCTGTGGTTCTAAAGAGATCAATTTATGTGTGTGGAGAGAGCAAAGGGAACAGCACACACAGAAGTTATGGACTCAGCTAAAGCCAGCTTACTCTAGGAATGCAGAGGAGAAAACCAATTCTCTGCTGTTTACATAACTGGAATGTTTCCCTGCTTGTAAGCAGGTCAGTACTTTCAGCACAGCTGTTCAACAGTGGAAAGTCTTATTTCATTCAGGTGCCTCAAAGTACAACAAATGTGATAGAGTAGCTTTACAGTTTATCATAAAACAAGCTGCTTACTAATGCAGCGGGACATGTTCTGTTGTAAGCCATATCTAGCTCGTCACTGCAGAAGTTGTGTTCTTGAGTTTGTGCATCCTGCTAACCTGGACAGACTCAGCAAGAACAGAGCATTGTGCATATCTGAGAGCTGAAAGTCTGTTTCCCACCCATCTCAAAGACAGACAGGGAAGGAAAGCTCACTACCAGAGGCGTTGTTTAAACATAACAATTGTTAGGTCAGAGGCTTGGAATAGCAGACAGACCTGGATATACCACCCAAGAGATGGGATAGCGTGAGAGGCTTGTACAGACAGCAGAAGAGATTTGGAAATGACAGTGGAGAAACTCCACCCAGCTTCCAAAAATAATGCAGAACAAGCCTCACTATGCTAACTTGTGAAGGGTTTGTACAGACTTTGTACAAGCTCATGGGAACTTGAAATTGTCGTTATATGTGTTTGCAGGGGCATTTCTCAATCTTTTTCCCTTTGCTCCCACTCACTTTGTTGCAAAAAAATTCTTAAAGAAGCTTTCTGTTCAAGTGAGGAACAATGCAAAGTGCATGCAAAGCGGATATTCATTTTGATGAGATGAATTCTTACATTTGCGATCCAGAGAACATTTCTGTTATGGTAGCTCTTATTTATGCTAGTGCTTGCGTCTGATAAGTTGATGCACATGCTTAGAGTGTACATTCATACTAAAAGCTTGTCTGGATCACAGCCATGATACTTGGCTTAGAGATTTTGAGGTGCAGAGAACAAACAGATTTTCACCATACTAGTGTCAGTTAAATCATAAAGGGTCTTTGCAGAGAATTAGCTCTTTCTGTCAAACTGACAAGGATTTTTTAGACAAAGCATTAGCAGTGCAAAGGCAGAGGACGGCTGTGCAAAATCCTCTAGATTTTTAAGACCATGATACAGTTAATCTCCAGTCTTTCTGTCCTAGTATGTTGGTTTATGAAGTTTCCTTGTTACTTTCTCTTAAATACAGGAGTTAGGCAGGTAGGGAGGAAACAACACAGTGACAATAATGTCCCCCCAATGGGAATCAACTGGAGAAAAGCTGGCACAAACCTTTTGTCTCCTACAATTCATCCTCATACAGACCTCTGTCCCGTAAAAAGTGCACAGGGAGATAAAAAAGCAACAGTGGTTGCCTAAGACATATGTAACCCACAGGGGAGACTAAGGGCTTCCTGAGCACTGCTTTGGCTGTTCGTGTGGAAGCATCTGAGATCACTTAACATGCCAATTTTCTCTTCTTATGCTTACAGTTAAAAAATACTATTTATGCTTCCCATTTGTAGGCAGTTTTTCTGGGAATGGGGAGCTCAAAGAATGTGGTTCACTTTCGCTTGAGTTCTTCACTTTTTGCAGCCGTGTGAATTGGAGCATTGGGAAGTCATGTATTTTGGTCAAGCTCAAAAAGACTTTGCACATCATCAAGAACTATCAGCTAAAAATCTTCACAGCTATAACCAGCCCCTGAAAGTTACAATACTGACCATGTGACTTGGGCAGATATGCATTTAACTCCTTGTGAAGTACCTGGAAGGCCAAGGACAAATCAGATATTTTAACTTTAGTGTCAACACATTTGACTTAGATGCTTGAGAAAAGAAGAGAGGAAACAGAAGCTGTATTTCAGAGTGCATTTATTTTTTGTAACATAACTGTAAGTAAGTATGGTAAGAAGAATTCCTTATTTAATGTGTAAGGGCAGTAAAAGTACCACCAATTTATATTGAACAGATCACTGCAGAAAAGGAGGTGTTCACAGGATGAGACACTGAGGACTGCTTCTTCTAGAGTCCAGCTACCCTATGAAGACTGCATTAAAGCCTGTAACAGTTTTGGGATCCTGGAAATTACCTCAATTAATTTAATCTCGTGTACTAGTCCACTAGTCTGGCTTCATGCAGCCTCCCAAATTCATATATTTTGCCATTCAGGCTTAATTTCTCTCTTAAGTCTTAAGCTATGTGTGACCAGCCTGGGCTGAAATAAGATTCTTGCCTTATTTCTGTTTTGAGTCTTTCATCAGTGCAAAAACAGCTACACAGATGAGAATTCTATAGAGCAAAGCCTTCTCCATACTCTGGCCATATAATTGCATGCATGGGAGAGCAGCAGGAGAGACCATGGGCTAAGATGGCGACTTGGCAAAGTGTGTTCTATTTTTCAGCTATTGTACTGACACAGGATTCCTGATGGAGCCATTGGCAGTCTGTTTCTTGCACTCAGTCTGTGTGTCACTTAGCAAGCAGGGGAGAACAAGTCTCACTTTTCAGTCGAGTTGCTTATGATTAATTCAGACAAATTTGACAGCAAAAAGTAAACAGCATTTGGCAGAAGTTACTCTCAATGAGAGTGTCATTAAAGAAAGTCACAGAAGATGTGCGCACAGTTTCCCTCCCTCTCATTTTCCCCCCAATGACTACAGCACGAAAGATGACAATTTAGGTTTGTTTTCCTAAAATTATGGTCCTCATTGCTACCACTTCATAGATTTACCAGAAGAGTAGTTTCAGCTTCCAGCTTAATGGAGCAGGATTTTTGGACATCTGCCCTGCTTGACTGCGGCAGACATAAGCTGGAAATAGACCACCAAGCTCTGATATTAGAATACTCTATTAGTGTCTCATGCAGAAGAAAGTAGGATGATAGAAGAGAGCTGGAACTTCAGGCTAACACTGGAAATCTGCTACCATCCAGGCTTGAATATCATTTTGAGTAGGTGGGTGATCATCTGGGCTGAAACATCTTGTTGTTTATGCAAAATACTTCACTTAGAGTACCCTTAGTATAAGATGGAAGACTAGGGTTTGTATGTGAATGGATGAGCAGAAACAGTGCTCAGCTAAGTTTGTAGTTAAAAACGTATTTTTTCCTTTTTAACAGCAATAGGCCCTCTTCCCTGAAGGGGCTACAGCATCATCTAGTGGAAACTGACCGCAACTGTTCAGTTCATGATTGTATGATTCAGTTGCTGAACATCAACCAATGCCCATAGCATATTTTTTTTTTCCTGCGTGGTGCAGAAAATATCCCCTTTCCTCCAGGGAGAAAAGGTTACCTAGGAAGGACTTGGTCCAGCCAAGCCACACACAGACTGGTGTAGTAGCTGCTAGATCAGCTGAGTATCTCCACCCTGGGTGGTCCTCTCCTTCTGCGGAGCTGTTCCTAGACATTCCCAAATCAAGCCGGCAAAGGCAGCAGTATCAACATGCCAGTGCACCTACAAACATTGGTTGTCTATCTTTATGCTAATGAGTGTGAACTGTTTTAAGTGTATTGAAGTTCTTGGGAAACATCCATGACTTCCTCTTTTGCTTACTCTCTTACCTTCTTGACAAGAACCAAATTTTGGTTCTAGCTGGGAAACCCTCCAACACCATCAATTGCAAAAAAGAAAACTAGTCTGCACTACTGTGAAGAAGCAGGCACCTTGGGTCTTGCAAGTACTCATAAATAAGCAGCAACTGTGCAAAGCTGTGCAAACTGCATCCTGGAAACTAGCATTCTAGCAAATGCTTTCTACAGAGGCAACTGTGAAAAGTGTAGAAGACAGTACTATTTCAGTGATTTTGCTCTTGAAACTAGGAGATCAGAGAATGGTAATTGCTATTGCAAGTGTGTGAGAAGAGTGAGTCTGGTCTTCCCACTAAATCTGAGTCCCGATGCACACTGCTTGCCATGCAAGAGTGACAACCTAAACTCTTCCAGTGGGGATTTCAGTTCCAATTTTCTGTGCTGTCTTTCAAAATAACATTTTGAAAATAAATAGCATTTGCTGTTTCAGGAGTTTAATATCTCCTGTGGATCAAGAGAACAAATGCAGGGCAAGGTGAGGTGGGGCTTCTGTACAAGCTCAGCACTTCAACCCAGGAGCAGTGGCTGCAGCAGAGCACCTTGCTACCCTCTGGTGATGCTCTGGTGAAACTGCTGACAGATCACAAGCAATAGCAGTTTCTTGGACAGTCCTAGCACAAATGCTCTCTTAAAATATGATCCAAACCTGGAAAAGACCAATTTCTATGATTGCCCATCTGATTCTGCTGAACACAACATGCTTGCAATGCCTGGTGAAGATTGATTAAAAGTAAGGAGTAGGTCAGAGCTGTGCTTTATAATACGCTTGTGGGGAAAAAAAAGGACAAAAGGAATTTGTAAGATATTATTGCATGTTTTATGATTTTTTTTTCAGAGATAGATACAAGAAAGGTTTAAAATTATGGGGGCTACAAATATTCAAATATTTACATACTATAGATGACATTTGAAGCTGCTGTAGTGCCCAAGGGCTCTGAGCAGAATCTGAGCAACTATCAATCACTGAGATTTTTTAGTCCACCCACAAGTGATTTGAAATAAGCAGCGCAAATGAAGCAAAGGAAGTCAACAAAACAAGCAGCTAGTCACTTCTGCCTGCTGGCATAATCTCATATGTGCTCATAGTTTGGGAGGTAAGGTAAAGTGGTGCACTGCAGAGTAGGGAACAAGAAGTGGCATTTCCTCATGAAGTCTTTTCCAGTAATATTAGTCTGTTTCAAGACTGCAAGAAAATAGATGTTTTAAAGCATGAGCTATCAAGTTGTGCCATTTCAACACTTTAAAATTATGTTTATCCAAAGGGAATCTGACTCCATAAATACTCAGTTTCATTTAAAGATCAATAATAATTTGTGTGTGTTTCAGTCCAATATTGGTCTTTCTTTCTTTGAGACTTCTTCCTCTCCATTTCAGGATGGTAGAAGAGTAAACAGTCTTGTGAGCTGAAGATACAGGAAAATATTTTGTCCTTCTCTTTTCTGTCTGCCTTTTGCAGCATCTGTTATCACTTCCATTACAGCTAAGCTGCAGGAAATTGTCCTGCATTTGGGGCACTGGTAGATGCCTGTGCAGAGTGATCCATCAGAATTGTTGGTGTCACAACATTTCAGGTGAAGGGACAGAGAATGATGTTGAAAGCAATGAGGACAAAATCTAGTTATGAAGGGCTTTGAAGGGCTGATCCAAAATCCATCGGTAGATAAGATCTTTTCGCAGTCCCAATTTTGTATGACTTCTCTTTTCTGCTCTTATTTTTCCCTTGTCAGGGACTTTATGAACTGAAACATTTCGCAGTAACTTTACTTTGACACCTTCCCCCACAGGCCTTTGAGAGAAACTAGTGAGGGATGAGAAACTACATTATAGAGTGCGGAGAGCACCTCAGAGATCCGAGAGTGGCCAAACCTGCAGGGTAGCCTCTGCACCCGGCTGTGCACTCCACTCACTAGAAGCTCATTTCTGGCCAGAGCTGACAGCTTGACATTTGCTTGTTGCTTCCTCTGTCACGAAGTCTGCCTGCCATCCAGATCAAAGGAGCCCACATGGCAGCGTTTGCTGTGGGTGGCCCTGCACCCTGTCAGACCCTCTTGTTGTGGGCATCATCAAGGTTCAGCCAAGCTGGGGTGAAAAGCCGGCAGAAGGGTCTGGTGTGGATTTTATCATATGTTGTAAATGCAGATTGTAAACAGTGAAGTCTCACATATTTTTGAGGGAAACCTTCCTGTCCTCTGAAGGTTGCTCACATTTCTCCCAGCCTGCAAGTTCTTGTACTCTTAGGAGAACCCATTCCAAAATAACTAAAATGCAGCAGACCCAGCATGATCTGAGGCATTGCACAAGTCTGACTCAAAGTAAAACACTCTCCACAGCTCCTGAAAGGCTGGTGTTGAGAGCAACTCACCCTAAGCATTAATAGGAGTGACCGGGAATATAGACTCCAGCCTTTTTCTCTGGAGTAAATACTTTGAGCTTTCCAGCCAGGAAGTTAATTTTGGCAGTGCTCAGCTGGAGCACTGCCTCTTTTCAGGGGAAACAGGCAATGTCCTCTGGCTAGTGACAAAAGTAACTACCCATTTGATGCAGTATTATCTGTTAGCTTATACAAAAACTGGAATAGTCTCCCTCACAAGATCCCTGGTTTGGTTTGTGTTTTGTTTGGTTGTTTTTTTTCGGGAGGCACTGAACTGAAGGAGCAACACTTCTTCCCCTGTTGTACTACACTGTACAACCCCTCTGCCTCATGTAGTTTGCCTTCTGCATCGTATCCCCAACAGTAACAAGGATGTCTCAGAGGGAATTGAAGTTGCAGTGTAACAGGCATCACTACAGGGATGTGGATGATAATTACAGCCTGAGCCTCAGACTAAGCCTCACACCTAATTATACATTAAGGCTACCTTGGCTCTAGGCAAAACATTCTTGCATGTTTTGATGGCTAAAGATGAATACTAGACCTGCTCCCCAGCACACTGACTGGTGCCAGTGTATTCATAGAATCAATTAGACATTATATGAAAAAGGAAGAAAGAAGTCATGATGAATTAAAACAGAAATTAGTCTAGATAATTTGTCCAAAAGAGACATCAATATGATTGTTTTAAGGGAAAGGAAAAACCGAGTCTCTAAAGACAAACTGTAAGGAACAGAACTTTCCTCTGTCTCAGCAGTTCTTTGCATGCTGAATGGTCACTTTCCTCCTCCTGTCTCAAGCTGAGAGAGGGTTTAGAAATGTATGCCTATATCTAGATGAGCATGCTTTGACTTTTTATGTTTTGAAAGCTACTTCCCCCAGGGCCAGTGATGGAGGCCAGCCAGGGAAGGGGAAAGGCAGCTGCCTGTGCAGCAGTTTGCAGTTTGCATAGGAGACACTGACCCATGAGGAAACAATGTGCCCCACGGTGAGGGGCTGTAGGCTCTCTGGGCTTGGCCTTTGCCAAGTGCTTCTATTCAGCCAGAAGGTCCATGCATGAACACAGCAGCTATTGTTATATGTAGTTTGCATGCATAATACATGGCTGTTTTGTGAATACCTGGTCCATTTCTCACTGCTTGGGAGAGATAGAAATTGATGACATAATCTTTGCTGGTGTTAAAAGCATTCCTGTTTCTTGTTTCTGCTTCCTGTGAGTACCACTCACAGGAAAAAAAACTTTTTTTTCCATGAAGCCCATAAGAGACAACTTGTATGGCTGATTTGGAGTAGCTCCGTGACAAATTAATAATCTCCTATTCATGTTCTTGTCTATTCTGTTTCATGACAGCTTCCACTGTGCTGTTTTGGCTCTCCTGATTGACACGAGAGTTCATCTCCTGCCAAAGGGAGAGGAAAGGGAAGTCTGGCCATCCCCATGGGACTCTTTCTTGGGATCACTGCTCAGTGAGAATACCCTTCTTGGCACTACATCTAGGACAGTGTCAGCAGCAACCCAGAGCTTATAATCTCCCAAGTTTACTTTTTGCACAGCCTATTAGCAAGGCCTTTGTTTTCAGGTTTTTGGTGAAAAACCCTTCACTGAGCTGCCTGCAGTGCAGCCTCAAAATCACTTCCACTGTCCTCCTCAGCCCTCACCAACATCCCAGATCTGCTTATTTCTGTCTTTGTGGAGGGAGCAGATACAGCCATCTCAGTCTTCCATCATTCTCCACAAGCCTCTAGCACCACTGCAACCCTAAGAGGGACAACAATCCCCACTCACACATACAGGGGAAAAAGATCAGGGACCAGCTTCCGAATTTTCTTGAAACGGGTTAGTTAACTGGAATTAGATGCAAGAATATTTTCCACAGTATCCTTCACCAGACAGGTGGAGAATATGCTTTGATGAGCTCAGACTCAGCCCCTGGTCTAGGTTTTTTATATCTTATGCAGAATGGCTGGGAACTATCTACATGAATATGCATGTATACCCCTATATGCAGAGAGCTAGTGGGTTTTTTTGTTTGTGTTTTGTTTGTTTGTGTTTTTTTTTGTTTTGGTTTTGGTTTGGTTTGATTTTGTGTTTTTTTTTTTTTTTTTTTTAAATAACATTTCACACTTTCTTCTCACAGTAAATTGTTGCATTTAACAGAATTTCATTGACTAGAATCACAGAAAATGTATCCAAGTCAGACATACTTAGAAGGTTTAGCACTAAGTAATGTTTTCCTAAGACACTATGTGTATTTACTGACCAAAAAAAAAATCAATACAACACAGCAGCTGTAAAATCTGGACATTTTTCTTATTAGAAAAGCAACTAAAGATCAGTAAGAGCTCTGCTGTGAGGAATGGAGAAAGAAAAGCAAGGATAAAACATCAGACTATTTTTCCTCCAGTACATTTTGAATGAAATATTTCAGGTGTTCACAGTCAGGAGGTTTGGTTTTGCTTAAAGCCTCCCAAAACCAAAACCGCAATAAAAGTTGCATGTATGTACTAAACACATACTTTGTTAAAACTCCTTGTCTGGAGAAGTTGAGATTTTTAGTGACAAAAGAGATTATTTGTGGCCTGAATTTCACATGTCACTCAGCTGTCCTTATTCTTGATTTAGCCAAAATTTGAAAATGCTCTCTAGCATGACCGGAACTGATCTTCTGGGCATGCAAGATCACACCAGTGGTCTAGGTCAGCGCATTGTGTAAGTGCCCCTGCAGAGGTCTGGGGAGAAGGGCAAGGCTGACTCACACTGACAGCATCCCCCAGACAATCACCTCTATCTGAAGACAGTGCAGTGAATGGTGGAAACAGATTTGAGTCTTAGCTTTGGTGGGTCTGCCAGAAACTGACTTCCTGAACTGCACTGCTTCAGGCTTCAGGGTCTGTTTGGCCACTTTAGAAACAGCTGTTTTAAAACCCAACCTTCTGCTTTTCAACTTTTGCATCTCATTTTTTCCCTCTACTAGTGACCTCTTTTCCTGGAATCAGTCAAAACAATGCAACTTACGTAAAAACATTAGACTATCCCTTGCAGAAACTTCATTTCTGTACATGAACTGGTCACAGTTTCAGGCTCAACCACGAGATGTCACCATGCTCCCAAAGAATAAACCACTGGAGATGGTTTTAAGCGGTGCTGGACACTTTAAGGAATAGATATTTATTTCCACCTAAGAACTTAATATTTAGATTGTATCATTTCTATATATCAGATAGCTTAGGAGAGGGATTCCTCCTGGAGAATTAAAATTGTTCAGTATTCACATGGGAAACCTACTAGCACCTGTATTATACTCACAGACAAACTCAGGCAGCAGCCATCTATTTCTAAAATGTAACAGTTTTCCTGCTCTCCATAGTTTATACACCATGAAAGGGCTCTAAGTAAAGAGAAACCAGAAGAAGAGATGAAAATCAGAGCTGGTGTTTACTTAAAATGCTCATGGCATCTAGATTGCTGAGTCACGTCTGTGTCAGATTTTATTGGTTGAGTACTCAACATTTGACAAGTCTTTTGTGCCCTTGATTTAGTGATCTCCATGAAATCGCTCATGGACAGACATTCCCCATCTCATAATCATTGCTTCTGACAAGCAAAGCAAGTGTGCAAAAGAAGCCAAGAAGTAATGGTCAAAAAGAACAAGCTGCCTGCTTAAAGACAGTTTGAGGAAGCAATAGGGATGATCTCAGACCTTATTTATATCTTAGTTAGTCCTTCCATTCTCTCCTACCCAGGAGAACATTTACTAAGTTGATAAGATAAATGTGACAAATAAGACTTAGTTATTTGCCTCGTGAACTTGAAACAGAGCTCTCCTTGACATGAATCACACGTTGGAGACCTTTCTGTAGTCATTCAGTGACAGCAGCTATACACCCACGAAAAAGTAAAGCACTCCTGAAAAACAGATGCCTCAAGAGCTTTAGGAACTGTCTCAGGCTGAATGTGCTCTGCTCTGTTGCTTCAGTCTGTAAGGGTGGCTAAAACTCTCTGTAGCTGAAGGAAGCAAGATAATGTACTCCTGAATAATGTATTAGGAGCCAAATCATTTTTGTTTTAAAGCTCTTTCTTGTAGTTCATGCCAAGTCAACAGAAATAATCTGCGACCTCCAAGAATAATTTAGGTTTTCTCATTTTACTTAGCTGAGCAAATCTTTATGTGTTATGGAAGTATGCTCTTGGTTTCCATTGGCTCTGCAGCATAGCATTCAACTGTGATGAGTCCAGATGCTAACATGCAATATCTACTGAAAGAGATTTGTAGCTTTCCTCACTTCTATGTGTTATTTTGACTAGTGACATGATCTGTTTATCTAGGAAAATGTATGTGGGTGTATGCAGTGAAAGTCATGGGTTAAGAGACTGAAGATTGCAGAGATGAAAGAAGAGATAAGAGGCAGCCAGGGTATGATGTCTATTCAATCTTGCTCAATAAATAGGAGAAAATACCCTTCATGTCCCAGTTTGTGGGCACTGTGGAAACTGTGGGTAACATACTGGCATGATGGCCATGCTTTTCTCAGGCAGTGGTTAGAGAAACTTTGTGCAGTTTTGGGAACAAGCTCTCAGGTCCAATAATTTTCCAGGAGAACTGAATTAAGTGAAACTACTACTGGGATAGAAAGAAGACATGCCAACCCCTCCTAACCCCCAAGGTGAGCAGCTCTGTTTGTCATGTTCTAGTCAGTGTTTTCCTCCTCATGTCGGTCTTTGATAAGACTGTTCTGCCTGAAGCAAGAGAGAGCCTTGTTGTAGACCAATACACCATGTAGGCTGTCAATGTTCTGTTTCTTCTCAACTTTTAAATACACATCTCTATTGCTGTAGTGCTTAGAATCAGACAGCCATGGTGAAATGAGGAAAGCAGTGCAGTTTACTCATGTCGTGAGATGGGTATTGTGTTGTTTCAGAACTCGCAGAATATGTATCAGGCTTACAGAAGCCCTTTGGAAGGAGTTTCACAATAGGATTTGGTTTCAAGAGCTGAAATTTCACCTGAAATAATATAATTTGCAGACAGAAAGCCCACTGTTATTTCCTCTGTGTATTGTCAAAGCACATCCTGGCATAATGAAACATTTAAGTGTTAAAGTACATGTTTGAAGTCTTCGAAAAGAAGTCTAACTTCTATGTCCACAAGTCCTTTCGTGGCTGGATGCATATGCTGAACATGCAAGCTGCTATGACAGCATAGCATGGTGCTGAAAGGGAGCTGTCATCTTCTCAAGGATGCTCAGGCTGTGGAGCCATGCACCAGGCTGGGGGAAGAGAGCAGACAGAGGTGTGCTGTGGACTCAGGTCTTGCTCTTTAAGTACAACGCAGGAAAGCTATTGGTTATGATTCCTTGTCAGTCACAGAAAGTAGGCATACTTTCCCAGGGACAAAGCTGGATTCCTGCACAAGTGGATGAGAGCCTTAGGCTTCCTCAGACTTCACTGCTGGAGTCTGTTTTCAAGAAAAGTTGTTTTTCATTTTGAGTCTAATTTCTTCCAGCTTTTCTGACTGCGTCACTTTCAGACATTAAAACATCACAACGCTCCCCAAAGTACACTCTTCCAGCTTACAACAAATTTAAGTTTCAGTAAAGGTTAAATTTAATTTATAAAATAAAAATCCCTTAACAATGGAGAAAGGCCTCTTTGAGCTCTGAAAATGAGAAAAAGCACTTCATTAGAAACAGTTTAGCATGAACAGTCCCTTACTTACTCACTCTTGAGAGACTTTGGAAGCAGATCTGGAGAGTGCCAGATGAAGTCAGCTAAGTTTGCAGCTGTCTCAGTCATAATCCACATTGGAAAATGCAGGTTATGCCACTGGCTAAAAACTGAACAGGCTGCCACAGTCTGGGTATATTGAAGAAAGGGCTGAACATATTCACAGATAATGGCAAAATGGTTGCACAAATAGAAAAATTTCCTGTTCTAACAAGCAAATAAAAAGTGAAGAGGAATTTTCTCTTTAAAACCCTTGTCTCAGAATCTACCTACTTTCTCCTGCTGGAATTTTTAGAATAAAGGCCCTTATATGGAAAGCCAGTCAGACAATTCTCTTGAAACACTGTGAGTTTGCTAAATCCAAGGCAGAGAAACTTAACAGGCATTAGAAACCAGTTCTTCAGACGAAGAACTAAACCAGCAAACCTTTGGAAGACTACTTTAACTCATGGAATAACTGAAATGGGAAAGAACCTCCGGCTGTGTAACCCCCTGCATGAAGCAGGACCCATTAGAACAGACTAGTGTGTGCATTGTGACATCAAAATGTTAGTATTTTTAAGGCTGGAGATCCTGCAACAACTCCAAGCCCTTCCGGCAGTGACTGACCACCCTCATGGTGAAAAACTTTTCTTAATAAGTAAACTGGAATTACCCATTTTGCAAATCATGTCCTGTTGCCTCTTGTGCGCTACATAATGACTGTACATAAGGTCCATCCTTCCCCTCCTCTTCTCCAGGCTAAACCAGTCCAGCACCCTCTGCCTTCCCTCATCTGCCTTATGTTCCAGCCCTAATAGCTGCAAGCACCTTCTGTGGTCACCAGGTAGAATATACACCCTCTTGCTTATTGTTTATATAGTCTCACTGTATTTAGTTTATTGCCAAGAAACCTTTTAATCACAAGAAGGTGGCATCCTGGAAAAGGTGTGAAGGAATGAAGATCTGTTGCTGGCTGCCAAGGGGACCACATGGGCTCCATACACTGCCATGCTGGTGGGTGAATTGGGGCAGGGGACAGTTGTGAATTGACAGGAGGCACAACTTTCATACCACAAAGTCCTCAGAAGCAAATTTCTTTCTGAAGACTGGAAGAATATACTTTTTGAAAGACTCCTCTGAAGGAGCCCAGAGCCTTTATGTGACTTTCAGAGATGGCTTCTCCAGGGCCTCAGTTTTCACATGACTGTTCCATTATCTAAGCAAAACAAGATTTAAAATGCCTTGGCCATGGAGAAGGCAGCAGGTACAAGGAAGTTCAAGCATGTTTTTGGTTTATTAGATTTATTACAGGCACTAGAGTAGATGAAAAGGAGAAACTTGCTTTACAGTAAAGAAAGAGACCTACAGCAATGACAAATTAATTTCCATCCTGTCATGACTCATGAGACAGCCCTACAGTAACATTAACAAAACGTCAGTTAAAGCGGTAGTAATGATTTCCATTGCTAATACTGACTCTGGCTTAACAACATTTACAGGCTTTGTTACACTGTCATAAAATAAACAGTAATATAGAAACAAACCAGATTCTCTGCTTTTGAAAGAATGGACTTTTCCCCCATATAGTGCCCTTGACAGAATCATGCCTTGTGAAGGAAATCAGAGATGGAGTCATGAAAACAACTCATGAAAAATCCCAGTGAGTACTTGCACAAGGCTTTCAGCATCATTATATTCAGTGTCAGAAAAGCTGTGATCTTGTTTTGTCAGGCACAATACAGATGAAGACGGCAGGAGTAGGACCCATCCAGTCCAAGTCTACTCTGCAGTTTACCCTGTGTGCTGTTAAAATGGCAGACTGGGAGAAACTGGTGTCCCAACAGTCAATATTTTCTTTTTTTGTGTTAGACATGTCAAATTGTGTTATTTTTTTCACAGGTGTTTTTTGTTCTATCAATGCCCTGGCTCTTCAGCCATGAGGAACAGCATTATCTGCCACAACCTGTGGATAGATTTCCTTGTGGTTTCATACCAGAGGATTCAGGATCATCCAGTTAAAAAAACAAACAGAACATGCTCTGACAGAGAAATTGTCATAGAAAACCAGACTTTCTTAATGAAATTTCATAATAATGACCATTTCCGAGACAAAAAGGCCCCAGACCTATTATCTTAATAGTTTTGATTTAATCCTTGTATCGTGGATGCCCAGTATTATCCAGTTGCCAGATACTGGTTTCTTGTACTACTGATGGGTCTTAAGACCACGTGTTCAAAACAGAGATTTATAACATGCACCAGACTGTATGGAATTTCACATCACTGAACAATATTTCTTCAGGGCTGTGATCCACAAGAAGGGATGAAAACATGACCAAGTCTGGGTATTCCCCATGGAATGTCTTTAATCAGCTCAAGCCTGACTCTTTTGGAAATGAATGTCTTGCTCTGTAGGAGTTTAATATTGAATAATGTCCAAGGCCCAGTGCCGTCCTTTTAGCGAGGGTGTGTGCAAAGGAAGCAGATAATTCTACGTCTGTGTCTTTAGACAGCACAGGGGCTCGGGAGGGAACTCACACAGCAATGGCTCTTTCTGGAGATAGGCAGAATTTTCATTCCAAAGTGACCTTATAGCACAATTTATCTTCTTACCTGCTTTTGACTTGGTCGTAACTTCCCAAGCTCATCTTCAGCTTTTCTTAAAATGGTCTCTAGTGCCTTAATTTGCACATACTCAATATATTGCTCCTATGAGCAATATATTGCTCCTCTGTCCCTGGAAATTCAGATGCTCTGGCCCATACTTTTTCTTGTTGAAAGAGTGAGCTCACTGGAGCTAAATAAGGTGCACAGTTTTAGATATATACCTGAAGTTCTGTCTCACTGTGGTGCACAGAGTGACTCTAGGCTTTGCACTTGCCATTGCCAGGGACTATCGTTTAAAACCAGTCCATAGGGGGTGCTGTGTTTTGTACCAAGTAAGGGTATTTTTCAGATCAGCAAATGGGCACTTCACCACATTTTCCCATTCACGTTGCCTTTCCTCAAACCTGAAACTACCCTACAGATGTTTTAGTAGTCCAAACACAGTTAGATTTAAATTACTGTAAATAGAAGCATAATTAAATCAAAGGAAGATTATCCATGACCTATTCCTATGAATTGCCAGTACTTTTAATATAATAGAGGCTTTGTATTCTAAAAATCTCATGGGAATTAGTCCCAGACTGCATTTTTCTTTTTAAGGCCTCACTTATTTTTCTTAGTGTTTGGAAGGGTTTAACTTGGCAATGTTATAATATATATATATATGATAAATGACTTTTAAAATGTGATAGCTTTTAGATAAAATCAAGCACTTAACACAGCATTAAAGAATGGTTATCTGAAGATTGAATAAGAATCCAACTTAAAATCAGGAGTCTTTTCTTACATTTTCATTCATTGCCAGTTTTTTATATGAGATTCTGTAGGATAAATATTTGATGCATAGAAAAACTTACATAGGAAAGGCTCCTGTAGATGACTCCCAGTTGTAATTCAAAGCCCTTTGAAATTAATGCATATCTCTGCAAAGAAGTGGAACAGAACTTTGTAATCCACTTCTAAACAACTACTTATATATTTTATTATTATTAGAACTACTACTTTACTTTTTTGATATGTTCATAATGCATATAAACTTCAAAATAAAGGGGTATCACTACAATAAAACTTTTGACACCTTGGCAGACGGTTTAGAACTATCCCTTTGTGTGGTTGTCAGGGTTTGCTCATTATGAGAGCTGTGTTTGTGATATAGCTCCTCCTATGCTGGCTACTGCTGTAAAACTTCGTGCCCTTAATGTCCACACTGCTGGGGGAAAGGGTGTCTTTTGGAAGATCCTGCAAGAGGCACCAGCCGTGCACATTGGCTCCCAGGTCACCAGTTTCACAACAGGGTGAAAACATACTAGACCTCTTCATTGCTGTTCTGTTGTCCCACCCAGAACTGTATGAGCCTTGTGCCCTGTGTTTCTGCTGTCTCCTGGTGCTGGGTACCACTAGGGAAATGCTCCCGCACTTTCAGCCACAACAGTCAGGAATTTTCTGGCTAGGTTTCTTTTCCCACACTCTCAGTCTAGTGCTAAAATGTCTGCTCACAAGGTAACTTACAGGACAGCAGCTAATAAGTAGAGAAGCTATTATTGTGGCAAGATTTAATCACTGCCTCTTGAACTGGTTGCACAGTCACTTGGCTGCTGGTGGTGCCAAGTGATTGACGTGGATACTTACAGATTGATGCCTCCATTCTGAAGCAAGGAGTTAAAGAGCATTCTTAAGACAGCAGGCTGGAAGCAGACTCAGACTACCAGCACAAGGATGGCGAAAAAGCCACAGGATGTATTGTAGGTTGTGTCCTAACAGACTTTCTAGTGACTTCAAGCACCCTTGGTTGGTCCTTAGTTTCTTAGTTTGAGATTCCCAGGTTATGCTCTTTAGCTTGTATGCCACAAACATGACCCTCTGAACTTTTGCTGAGAAGAAATTAAGCTGCTAATTTTTGCAGTGATGTTCAGAGTGGGTTTCTGACCTCTCCAAGCGTAGGCAGCATAGGAAATATGTGATGTGCAGCTACTCAGTGTGAAAGTCTGCATTGCAGAGATACCATTCCCAAACAGAGCAGGCAGATTGGTTGCATGTGCTGGTGATGCCAGGGTAAACACATCAAATCTCATTCAGCCAGATATCACCAAACACTGATTCTTTTCCTTACCACAATGCCCTTGGTCTGAGACCTTCTTCCAGCCCACTGAGTGCCTTCATTTTTCAAGGCTAAACTCGGCTTCTCCCCACACCCCTGGTCAACTCCACATCCTGTGGGTTCCTTCTCCTATGTCTGCTATGAACGGGCTTGTTTCTCACTTTCTTTACTGTTGGCTGTGCTAATTCCTTCCTTACACATATAATACACATAAAACTTGCACTGTGCCATGCTATTTCATCTCTGGTTACGTGTCCCTCTTCCTTTCCCGCAGTGCTGATTTAAGGCCCAGTAGTTGCAGAATGGAGGCGAAGGAATGTGTCCCATCCCAGGTGGACATCTGTGAAGGCTGCGCATAGTCACAGGAAGGTAGTACAGCCTTGGAGAGAACACCAGAGTCGTCTCCACAAAACAGCATGTCTTCATTAGTCTTTGCACCTAACTCTTAGTCTCTTACCTAACTTAATGTGGGGTACTGTATGTGACAGCCTAAATCCTGCTATGCTGGAAGACCAGACTGATGTATAAAAGTTCTTGACTGGCACACAAGAAGGGTCACAGACCTTTTATCAAGCCTTGTGGGAGCTTGGACTGGGGCAAAGTGATGCCTCTGAGCTCACACAAGACAGAAGAGAGTCTAGACATTACACAGTTGTTCAAATAGCAGCTACACAGAAAGGATTGCATAATTCTGTGCTTCTGAGAGGCAGGGAGCAGCCAATGAGGATTGCCTCAGCACAGAGTGCTATACTGGCATCACCTTTGCTTTTAAAGGACAATGATGAGGAAGAGCCTCATTCCTTTTCTTAGCATGTGTTGCTCTGTGTTTCGTATTGGAGCCATGGCAGATGCAGCATCACTTGGCAAAGAAATTGTGATGAAGCATGTTTGCTGGAAAAGTTGATAAAAGCTTTCTGAAAAACATGCTGCAAATTTGGTCACTGTGTGTCACAGGGCAACAAACCAAGGGTGGGTGGATCCAAGGGGGTCTGACAGAGGATTATAGTTACTGTGTTCCACGAAAAAAACCCAACAAACCAGGTGGAAGATATGACATTCAGGGTATGTCTCTGCTTCTGAAATTGTTTCTAAATATGGAATTGTCACCAGTCAAATATGGGAGGTGTTTCTCCCAGGGTAAAGTGCATGACAACATCCTTAAAGACTTGGGAACCCACCCCACAATCCATCCTCAGAATTCAGAGATGCTGCTTGCTGCTGTAGGGAGAAAATTTGCAGCCAAAACTCAGTTGGAGTTGAAGATGCCAGAAATGTGGGGGGACAAGAAAGGAGTTTTTCAGCTATATTAATGGCAACAGGCAGTATAGAAATATCATCAGCCCATTCCAGGATGAGGATGGTCATCACACAAACAGGGACAGAACAAGGCAGAAGGATTTAGCTCTGTCTTCACCTCTGTCTTCAACATGGACGATGGATCAAAGGGGTCTCAGTGCCCTGAACTGGAGAACCATAACTGTGAGAATGATAAACTCCCCATTGACCATGACATTGTGCAGAATCTGCTGCTCAAGCTGGATCCCTACAATTCTATAGGGCTCAATGGGATTCATCCCAGAATCCTCTAAGAGCTAGCTGATGTAATTGCAAAACCCCTCTCAATTAATTTTGAATGGTCTTGGGAATCCAGAGAAGTCCCATCTGACTGGAAGCTGATGAACATTGTTCTGATTTTCAAGAAGGACAAGAAGGAGGACCCCAGAAACTGCAGGCCTGTCAGTCTCACTTCAGTGCCTGGAGAAGATTTATGGAGAAGATTATTCTGGGAAGTACTGAAAAACACCTGAAAGACAATGCAGTTGTTGACCAGAGCCAACACAGCTCCATGAGAGGAAAGTCCTGCTTGTCAAACCTGATTTCCTTCTATGACAAGGTAACCCACCCAGCTGATCAAGGGAAGCCAGGTGATGTAATCTTTTTGGATTTCAGTAAAGCTTTTGATATTGTGTCTTGTGGGATCCTTCTGGACAAAGTGTGCAGCACACAGCTGGATAAACACATCATGGGCTGGGTGAGCAGTTGGCTCACAGGTCGAGCACGGAGTGTAACAGTGAATGGGGCAACATCAGACTGATGACCTGTAACAAGTGTGGTTCCACAGGGCTTCATCTTGGGCCCTGTGCTCTTCAACATCTTCATAAATGACTTGGACACAGGACCAAGTTTGCAGATGACACAAAACTGGGAGGAGCTGTTGACTCCCTCGAAGGTAGGAAGGTCCTGCAGAGAGACCTGGACAAATTAAAGGACTGGGCAATCACCAACCATGCAAAGTCCAACAAGGGAAAGTGCTGGATTCTGCACCTGGGAGGGCCAACCCTGGATGTATATACAGACTGGGGAATGAGATGCTGGAAAGTAGTGCCAGGACAGGGACCTGGGGATCCTGGTAAATGGCAAGTTGAATGTGAGTCAGCAGTGCCCTGGCAGCCAGGAGGGCCAATCCTGTCCTGGGGGGCATCAGGCAAAGCATCGCCAGCCGGTCGAGGGAGGGGATTGTCCCGCTCTGCTCTGCTCTGCACTGGGGCAGCCTGACCTTGAACATTGTAGCAGTTTGGGCACCACAATATAAGAAAGATATTAATCTATTGGAGAGTGTCCAAAGAAGGGCAACGAAGATGATGAAGGGCCTTGAGGAGAAGCTGTATGAGAAGTGGCTGAGGGCACTTGGTCTGTTCAGCCTGGAGAAAAGGAGACTGAGAGGAGACTTCATTGCAGTCTA
>VZRE01007940.1:0-11530 GCA_013396775.1 Cephalopterus ornatus
ACCCATCTGATTCTATGATTCTATGATTAAAATAAGACTACTTTTACATAATTCTGTGAAATTAATTTTTAAATGATGGTTCTGTATAAATCCAAAGAATTACTTTATACTATGACTATTTCATCACAATCAATAATCTTTCATATTTATTCTTAAACAGATTTTAAAAAGTTCAATATGTGGAATACAGAAAGTAATATTAGATAGACTTGTTAAGCTGTCTCTTAAAAAAGAGTAACTGTCATGATATTACTGTATTATACCTGAAGAGAATTTGGCCCCAGATAATAAATTTATACTTCTCTAGATAAAGCTGGTCAGTTTATAGGCAAATGCACTGTCCTTATGGAAGCACTCTGTCATATTTTCTGTCTCCATGTATTCTTTAATGTAAATAAAAAACGATGTATGCCAATACATAGTATTAACTCCTTCATAGTTCGTGTAAACAGAAATTGGTGGTCTGTTGTCTAATCAGAGTCCAAATAGTGTGCAGTCTTCTAATCAGAAATACTAGCAATTTACATAGATTTTCAGATGTAAAATATCCTCTTCATTTATTATTCCCATTATTCAAAACTTTTCAAGATATATATATGTATGCATAGGTGCATTACTGTATGCATAGATGTATGTATTTGCTTCCAGAGCATGATAGTTTAAATTAGAAGTGAAGGGAGATCAGAAGACAGTATCCACTCTGAATTGTTCAAGAAAAAATGTGCCTGGCATTTGACCAATATAACATTTTTTTTCTGTGGGCTTCTGCAAACATAACGAGTTATTATCTTTTTTCCTGCAGAGAGTATCAAATACCCACCAAAAAATCTGACTTACAATGGAGTCAGTATAGACTGTAAATAAATAAGAAAATGTTTAAAAGTAATGAATAACAAATTATTTTTGTGAAAACTAAATTACTTGCTCCCATGCTTAAAGAATTTAAATACTTCTTACCAAGTCTTTTTTAAACACACCAGCTAAAACGAAGGTTAAATGGTTAGGCAAAAATTTCTGTAGCATATGTCCCCTTCAGATGGGCAAGAATTCTAACAAAAGAGACTGGAAATAAGCTTAGCCATGTTCTGATAAGACTCAAACCATAGTTTGTTCAGATTCTGCCATTAAAGAAGTGATACACATACATGACAGACCTTTTTACTTTTGCTCGTGCTTTTAGTGACTCTTTTCTAAGTGAAAAAGGAAAAGTATAATAACTAGAAATCTTCCATTTTTAGTGTTATTTTAGTGTATTTTAATGACTTCAGTGCTCTTGAGATTTTTTTAAAATTTTTTTGTCATGTTCTGAAAATGGACTGATCTGGGCACCTGGTCTCAGCCCATCTACCAGTGACTCTAGAAAATGAGAAATGTGCTGGTGTGCTGGTGTTGCCTGGTATAGAATTAATTTTCTACATAAGAACTAGTACGGATTTGTGCTGTGGACACAGTGTTTATAATTCAGGGATGTTTTAGTTACTGCTGAACAGTACTTGCACTGCGTCAAGGCCTTTTCTGCTCCTCACCCCACCAGCAAGTAGGCTAGGGGTGCACAAAAAGTTGGGAGGGAACACAGCCAGAACAGCTGATCCCAGTTGACCAAAGGGATATTCCATACCATATGGCAGCATTCCAGTATATAAAGCTGTGGCAATAAGATCGAAGAAGGGATATTTGGAGTGATGACTTTTGTCTTCCCAAGTAACCAGCACAAGTGATGGATCCCTTATCTCCTAGAGATTGCTGAGCACCTGCCTGCGCATGGGACGTGGTGACTGAACTCTGGTTTGCTTTGCTTGTGTGCCTGGATTTTGCTTTGACTATTAAACTGTCTGTATCTCAATCCATGAGTTTTCTCACTTTTACTCTTCCAGTCCTGTCCTCCATCACTGTGTGGGTAAGTGAGCCAGCAGCTGTGTGAGACTTAGTTGCTAGCTGGGGTTAAACCACAGCAGGTGTAAAACTGGAAAGCACAAGAGTGACTTTATCTACTAACCAGATTTTAATTACAGGAAGTTTGATATTAAGTCAGTTTTTTAGAATTAGTTCAAAGAAATTGAATACACAGAATTTTCTAATTTCATCAGTACTTGATTGGATTTTGTCTTCATTAAATATGTGATAGCCAGTATAGTTCACAGAAAACACAGGCATTTAATCACAGTAGATGAAAGCAAGATAATCTCTTGGAACAGGAAAGAACAAATTGGAGCACGTTTTTAAATGCCAACACCAGCAATAAATTATTACTAGTTAATAATCATATGTACATATAATTTTACTCTCTGATATTCTTTGTGTTTTCCAAGGAAAACTTAATAAATTATTATGTTCTCAATAGTACTGTTGGCATATGAATTTTCTGTTAATGTTAAATTAAAATGTTAAATTAAAATTTATAACAATGTTAATTTTGAACATTTCTACTAAAATTTTCATTGTATCAAAATAATAATTATACATTAATTTCTGGTAACTTTTACTGACATGTGGATTATATAAAAATAAATTTCAATCCAGGCTTTATAAAATTATTTTTTCACTTAAAATTGTAGATCACCTTTCAAAGACAGTTAAGCCTTGACTTAAGCACTCCGTTGCATGGAGACCAAATGAAACAAACTTAAAAGGGGGAGACTTCTTTGTCAAATGAGCATAACATAGAACTAATACAGAATATCTTTACTTTCAAAATTTTCATATTTATGCATCATAAGTCCCTATTTATAAAAGTAAGACTGCTTTTATATTACAGATGTTTTTTGTAGTTACAATCAAAAATATGAGCTAGATAGCCCTACGTGTTGTTAAAGTGTCTATGGGTGCCAAATTAAAATTGAATTTTGGTGAGGAACACCAGCACTCAAAGGTATGAAATATCTCCCAAGCTAGAGATAGGTTGAAATGTAGTTGAGCTAACAAATTTATCTTACTTTCCAGGGGTTTCCAGGCAAGCAACTCTTACGAGAAATACTAGCAAAGCTCTATATAGGGGTAAGGAAATTATCCCTCAAGGAATTATGATAGTTTTCATCAAGTGCTCAATACATCAGACAATGCCATTTCAGCCTATGCAATCTTAAGAAGTCTTTTAAAGTAACCTTACCTAAAGCAAAAGCAATATGCTCCATCTTAAAGTTGTACCCCTGAGACAAGGCTTCATTAGATTTGAAAAGAGTAGGGAATTAAGAGTAAGAGAACTTGTATCTACCCTACAAGTCACTGTAAGACCGAATCTATTACCTGTTTGTCCTGGGACAGCCTGTCACCTGAAATGCTAAATGAACATGCCTCCATGAGCCAAGGCAGTGTTACTAGGAAGGTGTGTGTTTCCACAGTCCTTGGCTCTACGTGTGCATTTCACTGCAGGGAAGGGACAGAAGCAGAGAGGGTGTATCAGGAAAACACGCTGAGAAAAATAAAACTATCTTAATGCTCTTCTTGAGGAAAAGGGGGAAAATTTGCTTACAAAAATGGGGAGGGGGAAGAAAACAGGAGGTAAAAAAAAAAATTAGTGCCTTGTTAGTATTATCCAACTAGCAGAGAAACTGCTGCATTTAATGAGCAATCAGAATGTTCATTTAGTCTAGTGCCAGATCTTGTTTTCAAGGAGACATTTGTGCGCTTCGATTGTTAATTAGCCACAGCATCCATAACCATCCCCTGCATATCGGATAAGGGAAACAGAATAATTGAAGCACAACTGGAATTATAAAATCCAAAATGAGATTTTGGGGGAGGGAAAGAACCTATGAAATAAAGATTCATATTCCTCTTTAGATTCATGTGAGCAGAACCTTTGAGAGAAAGCATCAACACAGATACTGGCCTTCACCAAAACATAGTGGAAATGAAGTCACATTCTTCTTCTCTTGTTTCTTGGAGTTAGATCATGGAAGCACACCCCACCGATTTTTAAAAAAAAAAAAAAATTAGATGTTAGTATCATAATTACTGTGTCAGGAGAGGAATAAAGGCTGGAAAAAACAGCCAATCAGGTATGCATTTAACATAAATGTAATGTATGGAAGTATAAGTTACATTGTGAATTCTGGTAGGGGACAAAACATTACCTTTTAAACTGTGGGGTTTTAATTTGATGACAGATCACATGGACTATTATAGAAGAGTGCATATGCCGAGCTCTAGGTTCTGTCTTTATAAATAAGATTTTACATCATTTGAAGGAAGGTAATGAAAGTGTCCACAACTAAAGTTACACTGAGGGTATCCAGCTTCTTTGTATTGATCCCACTGCATTATATTGCATACCTACTTGACCTTTTACAGAGGAAGTGAATGGTAAGTTATACCAATTTTTCTTATGCTTTGCACATTGAATACATAACACTTTATAAAAAAGAAGAAAATATTAAATATTTTTGTAAGCTGAATTGCCATAGTTCATGAGGGAAATCAATACAGAAGCATAATCAATAAGCAAAGCACCCTTGTGCCTTGTCCAAACAACAGAATTAAGATTTCACATTTGTTCTTTCTCAGCTTCTTGTCTGAAAGTGGTTTTATCTCATTTATGTTTCAGGAGTATGCATGCAAATCTGCAGAAACTAAGCATGCACTTTTGTAACATTTTTCAATAGTTGCTCTCATGAGGACAGGACAACATGAAGGGTTCTCTTGGTTTACTCCAAATGGCCACCATTTACATCACATGACAAACAACTAAACAATTTCATTTACCTGTAAGTGAAAAAGAAGGGGCAGCAAGACATGCCCATCATCCCAGCCTTGGATGTAGCTAGCTAGAGTTTTTGCCTGGATTCAAAGGAAGGTATTTCCTCTGAAAGGGAAGAAACGGGGGACAGGGGAGGTTTCCGAATGCTGCAACTGTTCTAGTCTACTCATGGTGTTCTCTCCTAGTCACTGAGGGGATGAGGTGGCATCATGCTTTCATTATATCTTTCTGTATTATCCTTTTGTAGTGTGATTCTGGCATGGGATGTCTGTTGGGTGCCAGGAGGCTGTTTCAGGCATATATCTTGCTGCTCTTGTACTAAGGTAGCCAGACCAGTAAATAAGAAGATTGGACACTGTGTGTGGGACACACAAACTACTGTGAAAGGATCACTCATGCTGTCTGGAATTAGGCTTGTCCAACAGTTTCGCCTAGCTTTTTCCACTGAGCTTTGTTCTCAGGGCATTCCTGAGTGCATTGCATGCTGAAGGCAGTGAGGCTGGTCAGGAAATTTGACATCAAAAGATTGGCCAAAGGCATTGTAACAGCATTATGTGCTAAACGAGTGCAGAAACGTGTGAGGCACAGGTGTCCAGGTGCTGCAAGGGGGCTGCAGGGCTCTCTGTGAGTAGAGGCTGGGATTACCCTGATGTCAGGCACAGCCAATTCCAGACAGCTTCAGTGGACCACAGGAGGACACAGTTGAATCTACTTTAATTCATACATTAAAATTTTAGTAAATTAAAGCAAATTAAAGTCAGTTTTCCCCAAATCAAATATTTTTCAACTGAGATGGTAAGTGGTAAGCAATGTCCCTGTCTTTATATCAACCCATGAAGTTTTTCATCCTATTTTTTTCCCTTGTTCTGCTGAGGAGTTAGAAAGAGTGAGTAGTGAGGTAAGCATTTGGCTATTTGCCAAAGATAGCCCACCACAAGAATATTTCCAGTCTAATAGTAGAGAACACATCCATATAACAAATTTGTCAAGTGTGGTTTACACGGCTATTTTCAGAGCCTTAAAGTTCCCATCAAAATCAAAACCTATTAAGCAGCTATATCAACCTTTTTCCAAAATAACATATTTAAAAGTCCAAACTACATTTAAAAGGAAGATAATGACATGAGTAGAGCAAGAAAAGAAGTCTGAATGGGAGATATGGAGGATCCAAAATAATTTAACAAATCTGCGTCACAAAACTAGCTGTCCCGTTGGGTTACATTCAGCAAATTAATTTGGTTTTGTTCCCAGCTTTTTACTGTGCCTATGTGGGTTTACTTCATCTCTCTCATAATTTGGGTGCCTTGTTTGAGGCCGCTAAAAACTTGTATTACTCATTTAGAACATATCTGATTGTCTTCCCCTCTCAATGTAATTCTTCAAATATGGCATCACCTTAAGAAGCAACATGAAGTGGTATTTCCAGATGAGCAGTTTTTCTTTTCTTTATAGTAGACCCAGCACTGTTGTGAGACATTTGTTCTACACAATAGTCTAACAAAATGAACAAGAGAAACAAACAAAGAAACAAACAAAAAACACTGCAAAATTTGAATTCAAATGGCGCAATACATTTGAGAAAAGTGAAAATTGGAAATTAGAATGGTCCTGTGTAGATGGATCTGGAACCATTATCCTCCGACTAATTTTTCTAATCAGTGAAAGGGGAAAATAAATGCAATGAAAACAATACATGGATGATGGACTACTCTAACAGAATTTTCTGTTTTCCCCAGGGGAATAGCCAGGGGGTTTTTTTGTTTGTTGGGTTTTTTGTTTGGTTTTGTTTGTTTGTTTGCTGTTTTGGTTTTGGGTTTGGGTTTTTTGGTGTGTTTTTGTTTGTTTGTTTGTTTGAATGCACAATTGAACTCATCAGCAAATTCATCTTTGAAAAAATGTTACTGTGACAATTTAGGACACCACAGATTAACAGTTCATTGGAGCACAGACAGAGAATTAAGAGCTAATACACAGTTACCTCTAGGGTAATAATCTGGCAAGGAAATTGCATATATCACATTCCAGTCAAAGGACTGTTTGGTCACTCTCTAGTCTTTGGTGGTTGGTTTAGTGTCTAGCTAAAAGCTGGAAAAAAAAAGATTAAGATTGTGAACAAAAAAGAAAAGAAAAAGACTATTTTCTCTTGGGGAATTACCTCTTCAGTTATTAGAACTCTGTAAAATGTTGCATAGAGTGGAGATGGAGACAGAGAGAATGAAGGAGAGAAAGAAGGAAAGAGGAAAACTTCGTGTCTAAATACTATTTTCAGGCTGTATAAGAAAAGCTAGACCTTCAATCTCTAATGATCTTGGCAATAGTGGCCTAGTAATGAATTCATGCTAGAAGGCATTTGTCATGGTCATTTAAGGCAAAAATTTTGTCTTGTAAAATGCACAAATATAATAATGTAACATTCTCACAATTCTTTGAATCCTGTGTAATTCATTTTGACTCCGAAAGCTACCCAGTTATGTTCCTGCAGTAATGCGCTTTATAGAGTAGCCAGCTTAGGTCTGAAAGCAATACAGCAATGCATCCTGAGTTGCTGGATATTATTATTACCACATAGCTGCATCAGCGATATGGCCAGCAGCAGTCTCTGCCTCGTCAGACCAACTAAATGAGGTAAGCTGTAGACTTGGGGGCCTAAAATTCCATGGAAGGTAATGGAACTTGTGTTTCTATCTTTTTCATGCCTTTAAACTCTACCTCTGTCTAGCTATGAATATCTGAAACAGTTAGGGCCTTTGATTGTATGTTCTACAAACCCTCAAAAAAGAGCTAATTATTCGTTCCCAGAGAATGCCTTTCAGCATTTCTCTGTCTTCTACCATTCTCTGGGATTATAACAACTTCAGAGAATTTAACTGGAAGATTTCATTAAAAAGAAAAAAAAAAATCTGGACAGAAGTAACTATACAACAATTAAATGCAATGTGAAGAATCTCAAAGCTTTGAAAATCATAGCTGTGTAGAGCTAGGACATAATTATTAGTGCCAACTTGATCTTGATTTTGAGTGTCACAATATAAATTGATTGGTAGGTGAAACTGAAAGGTGAGATAGGTGGTGTGTATTTCCTGTCAGCCCTTCAGAGAGCATGAGAATCATCTTGGATCTCAATTAGAAAACTAGTTTCCACTACTAGGCAAAAAAATTTCCTACCTCACTTTTGGGTTCTGAATGAACTTCTTTAAGGATAGAGACCTATAAAGAGAGAGAAACTCTTCCGTAATCACAATGATGAAGAATTATTAAATGAGGGAGGCACATCAAAGTATAAAATGGTGGTTGACAGCTAAGCACCTTCATGACTGCTTGGTCTCTCTCCTCCCCAGCAGAGAAAAACAAAACAGCAAGAATTGTGGAATGAAGTAAAGACAGGGAGTTCACTTACAAGTTACTGTCACGAGCAAAACAAACTCAGCTTGGGGAATTTATGTGAACTTATTGCCAATTAATGTAAGTATTCAATTACTGATTCAGATATCTGGAAAAATGGGAAACAAATAGTAAAAACACTTATGGAGAATACACTCTTCCTCGCTCCCCAGGCTTGACTGAACTCCAGACAGATCTCCTTCCACCTTGCTACAAGCACAGGTTACACCCAGTCTCTGCAGTGAGGTAATGAGTGGCTCAGGGAAAGACTGCAATCAGGGAAAGATATAGCTGTTTCTCTCAGTTGTTCCTTCCTTCTCACTCTTCACAGACTTCACTCCCTTTTGGAACATCTGCCCCGCTGTGGGGTACCTCCTTTTACTTCTCCTTTGACCTTGGTGTACCTGCTGGTTTTTCTCTGTGACTCCTTTGTCCTCTGTTCTATCTCTGTTTTCTTTACTCTCTGGCATTTTCTGACCTTTCCTAAATATGTTTTCCCACACCTTATGGTGGGAGTTGTGCTTATCTGTGTCCTGTGGTAGGACTGTTGCAGCCAGCTGTGTCTGGCATGGGACAGTCCCTGGTCTGGCTTCACAGAGGCCACCCCTACAGTGACCCCAGTGACCACGTTTGGACACCAGCACCCAATCTAAGGGCTTTCTAAAATGTGTCTTGTGCTGAAATACTACACAGATTTAAAAACAAGCCCTGAAGGTGTCTGTGGTTTTGGCCTGTGATCATTTGGTACATCAGAGTGACAAGTCTTACAGAGTAGAACACTTACAATCTTACAGAGTAGTCACCTCCAGAAAAAAGAAACATCACAAGTGCAGTAAGCGTTTTCTCACCATGTCTTCAAAGGATATAATCATGACAGCCTTTCAAATATTTGAACAGCTCTGGTTAGTGCATGGCAGAGAAGTCTTAGTTTTCCCCTCACTTGCTACACATTTTTTGAGCTAGAAAGTAGCAGTAAAGCTGTTATTAAACAGCACGTGATCCTATATTTCTGCAACAAAAGCTTTGAAAATTAAATAATTCATGTCAGTGCTTGATTTGCTCTGATTTAATTTCACCTTTATTTTGTGAAGCACTGTGGTCTTGTAACATTGCAATTCATTTGACTTTTTTTGATCAGAGATTGCAGTCTGAGATTTACAATGTGTTCCTGTTCAAGGAGGTTCTGTGAATTCCTGGCACCACAGGCTGTGAGAAAGAAGAAAAGGCATTCTAAAACCTTATGTACTTTAATTTAGTTGAATACTGAAATAAGTGATGACCTAGTAAGCACATTTATCTGTCACTCTTGTAAAACCCTATAGTGCACTATAGATAGCTAATATTTTGTAAAAATTGTAAAACCTCAAGTTCTGACTTTTTCATATTGAACAGGACTATATAGACCATACAAAATTGGTCCTGAACCTAAAATACCGCATCAAACCAACAGCACAGTCTGTAGAATGAGAGAATTAATTCAATTTCTCTGTAAAAATTATGACATTGCTACATAGCTCTAAAATATTTCAGAGCCTTTTGCAATATCACTGTCACAGACTATTGTGCCAAATTCCCTCCCACCTACACCCATAACACCAAATTCTTTTCAGAGGATCTACTCATGTGTAAATGTGAAAGTAATTTGGTTTGATATGTTAGATCCAGTTGAAGAACATGGAGGCAAAGGTCTTTTCCCCTCCTCCTTTTGAATCTTAAGTCTGATACTCTAATTACTAACAGTGATGATTCAGGCAGCAGACCTACCTGGAGGAAAAGAAATTATAATCACTAATTTTGTTTAACTGCTAAAAGGAAAGAGAAGGAATAAAAGAGAGATTGGGAGGCTGTTTTGAAGATAATGAAAATTAGGAACAAACAGCAGAATTCCAGATATTAAACTAGAGAAACTAGATACATTTTATCAATTCCGTATTGCTCTCAGTAAGTTTTACATATCCATTGCTGCTAATTTCTAATTATTATTCATTTTTTTTGGTATTATGACAATGCTAAAAAATCACAGCATACACCCACGTGTTGCACATTTCCCTTTCCTTGATAGCAGACCAATTGAGGGGGCAAGATAAACACCCAGTATTTCCCTGAACACATTTTGTTTGTTAAGCTGTTACTTTAAGTAGAACCAAGATGGTTTTGAATCAATCACTTATTTATTCACACAGTCGTTTCTAAGTTGGAGCACAAGTGAGATGACAACATGAATTATCTTAGAATCACAGAATAGAGTCAGCTAGGACAGAATTCAAAGTCCATCTAGTCCAACCACCCTGCAATGAGTAGGGACATCTTCAACTAAATCAGGTTGCTCGAAGCCCCATCCAATCTGACTTTGACTGTTTCCAGGGATGGGGGGTCTACCACCTCTCTGGGCAACCTGTTCCAGTGTTTCACCATCCTTATCACGAAAAATTTCTCCTTATATCTAGTCTGAATCTACACTTTTTAGTTTAAAAGCATTGCCCCTTCTCCTATCACTGCAGGCCCTACTGATATTGTATACTCTAAAGTGCAGGGTTGTGCTGAATCACCAAGAGTTTCTAGTTAAGAGTTTTGAAAGTCTCTAAGAGGATCCTTTATAGATATTGGTTACAGTTCTAGGTCTCATAATTTAAAAAAAATGTTAGAGTATGTGAATGTATCCTGAGGAGGGCACCAAAGCTGATGAAGGGTCCAGTGGACATGTCCTCTGAGGAGGGTCTGAGGGCACTGAGTTTGTCCGGCTTGGAGAGGGAGAGGCTGAGGGGTGACCTCACTGTTCCCTACAGCTTCCTGAGGAGGGGAAGTGGAAAGGGAGGGGCTGAGCTCTTCTCCCTTGTACCCAGCGTGTACCAGGCTCAATGCTACATCTGTCAGGGAAGGTTTGACATGAGAAAACATTACTGAGAGGGTAGTCAAACCCTGGAATAGGCTTCCTGAGAAGGTGGTTAATGCCCCAAGCCTGTCAGTGTTTAAGAGGCATTTGGACAATGCCCTTAATGCCATGCTGAAACTTTTGGTCAGCCTTGAAATCATCAGGTAGTTGGACTAGGTGGTCATTGTAGCCCCTTTCCAACTGAAAAAGTCTATACTATTCTATGTCTAGGTGCAAGTGAAAGAACTGGGATACAAATCCGGAAACGTTCACTTTACTACACAGATAGCTGCTAGTGATAGAGAAATACTCAAACTTGTGAGTCTGAGAAACCTTCATGTGAGAAAAATAAGATCTTTTCATTTCTTGAGTTCAGTGACTCAGAACAGGCAGAAGTGAACTGATGGAGATAAGGGAAACTTTTGCCCAATTGAGAGTTCACCATCAAAAAAAAAACAAACATATATTATCTGAGATGAGAACTGCGCTAGGAAAAGAAAAAGATAAAGAAGGTACAATTTCTCTCAAAAAAAAAAAAAAGAAAAAAGAAGAGCCTACAGAGATGAAAAAAGAAATGAAAT
>VZRE01007940.1:11562-23824 GCA_013396775.1 Cephalopterus ornatus
AAAAAAAAAAAAACACAGCTGCACAAAAACTTCTAAGCTACTTTTATTTGTGACAAGTTATGAAACATTACAGTAAACTGATGACAGGTTCCAGAACTAAAGTAAAAGTTCATAATGAATATAATGTAGTAAAACAATGAGAAGGAAAAGATATTGCCGCACAGCTATAGGGCTGTTTCCACCTTCCAGTGCAATCTAAACTGGAGGAAAACTTTGTCACTTTGCCACTTTATGTAAGAATTTTACGATATGATCTTTCACTTCTTATAATTGTAAGGTGAGCTTATTTATTATCTTGACATTGGCGCAAGTCAAGTAACTCCAGCCAATTGAATTACCTTACCATAGACTCATCTTGAGTTCCTAATCCAGCCCCTTCATTAGAGAGATATTATAACAATATATTAGCAACAGAACGTGGAAAACACACATACAAAATGTTTCATACATTTGAAAGGGTTGTCTTAATCCCCACAATAATTTTCAATGCTCTCACTAGAATTAATTTTTCAGTATGAAAACTACACACCATACTGTGAAAATAGATCTACTATATCAATAATTTTTGCTTTTAAATAAGCCAATAAAAGTGGATAATTACTAAGTCTCCAACAAATTTATAAAACTGGTGACTCAACTGTCATGCATTTTAGTTTACTTTGCAAGGAACTGCATGATTAAAGGCACAGGAAATTCTATCACTGACACTAATAATCAGGCTGTGTCTTACTGTGAATTTACTTAGAGCACTGGCAATTATTTGTTTGGGGTTTTTTCTGTTTTTATTCATGAATTGAGTACAAAATGCCTCTACATTTAATGTGAAGTAAAATTTATAACTTTCTAGTAACGTTTCTTATATACACAGAGATGGAAAAAGGCTCAGCTGCCTCCTTTACTTCCCCTTTATATTTTCAGGCTCTTGCTGTCCTGCAGACTTTTGTTTGCCTCAAAGTGTCAATACAATTGAAGGTCAAAGATACTGTATTTGCACAGACAGTGATCTTAAAACTTCAAATGACCAAAACTGTTCAAAAGACAGAAAAGAAACTCAGCTAGAAAAAAACCTGAATTAACCACAGCCTGAAGCTCCTTATTCTGTTTCAGAAATCCATAGTCTCATGTGTGCCAAAGCTACTGTCCTGTTCTCTGTCATTATAGCTACTGGACATAAGGTGTTTCTAACTCAGGAAGCCGATACACCCACCTGAAGTTGGTGCACTCTAATAGTGCTTAAGCTCTTGATTCTCAACGATAAATTTCTTGGGCTTCTCCAGCAGCAGACTCTT
The DNA here is from genome assembly GCA_013396775.1 of Cephalopterus ornatus. Classification (NCBI taxonomy): domain Eukaryota; kingdom Metazoa; phylum Chordata; class Aves; order Passeriformes; family Cotingidae; genus Cephalopterus; species Cephalopterus ornatus. The sequence continues at coordinate 12,852 of VZRE01007940.1, forward strand.
AAACCCCTGCCTTTGTATGTGCTCTCTCTTATAAGCACTTGCTGCTTATCTGAGACCTGTTGGGTGGCAACATCTAACTCGGGTCCATTGGTATTGGAATGACTTTGATGTGGCATGCTTCCAGCTGGAATGTTGTCCCTGAAAACAAACCAGGCTGGATTTTTCAGTTCTTAGCTTTTAGGGTAAATAAAAAAAGAAAGTTGCATTACTTTGAAGCAATACTGTATTTGTTTATTTATTCTTTTATAGTCTTAAGTCTTAAAAGTGATATGATTTTTCTGTATGCACGCATCCCTGAAGGGAACAAAAGGGACTAACTAGCCCCTTGTAATTGTGCATCTGCTCCATTTATTGTTAGAAGAATTTTCAGCATTGAAGCAGGTCCTGCATTCTATGGCTTCATGCAATTGCTGTGAGACCTAGAGTCAGGAGACAATTTTCAATATAATAGTGCTTGCACCAGTAAAAATGGGAGAGACTTGCATCTATAAATACTTTTCGGTTTTAGTATAGAGTAAAAAGCCTATAACTGTGCATGGCTATGAGGTTACAGGTGTTCGTGTCAGTTTATAGGCAGAAAAAGCAGTGACTCCAAATTTAGTAGTATAAAGGGCAACTGTCATAAAGTAAACCATCAAAATTTCAGCAATACCTCTTAAAATGGTTCTCAAAGTTCTAGCTGCAGCTTCATGAGGTCATTAAATGAGAGAAAGAATGCAGAAAGGAAGACTGGGGTTGGTGTGGCAAGAACATGACATTGAAGAATTCTGGCTGCAGTATAGCTTTCAATATATACAAGGGAAGTCTAAAATCAGACGCTGACTACACTGACTACAGTGTGATGTGTCTGTAAAGCAGACAGATAGAACAAAAGACGTATAAAACTTATGAATTAAGAATTAATTACTCACGGAACCATTTGACTTTGCCAACATTTTTGCCATGTATGGTACTTGTGTAAAAAAGTTATCAAAAATCATTTCCCCAACCTATATTGGGGAAATTATTTTTCATTTACTTAGTATTAAGATCAGGGAGAAAAATTATTTGTTTTTTGTGTCTCTCTCAATTGACTCCTGAATGTAAAATCATATATCAAGCTTTTTAGGTACTGTGGGGTCAATTTTAGGAGCATTTTAAGTTCTGTGAGCAAAATGACCGTTCAAAAAAGCTTCTGTATGAGACATCCTGCATGAAGTAGCAGACTAGTGAAAATATCTTTTTTTTCCTTTACCGTTCCTGTCCTGCAAGTACAGTAATTCTTTTAGGATACTGCAGGGCAAGCAGCAAAGTCTGAAAATCAGAGGTAAGTTGCATGCAGGCAAGGTCTTAATTCACAGTTCTTAATTGACCAGCTATTCTTTATTTATCATTCCTTCTGATGGGTGAGAAAGGCAATTATTTTTTCTGCAATCTATATTTTACACCATAGTGTATTGATGACCCTGTTTACTTAAAAAGTAAAAGAATTTTAACTTCTACTAGGAAAAAAACCAAAGGAAATTGTTACCTTGGATGCTTAAATCTATACACATCTCTCTATAAACATGAACTGATTTCAGAAATCTGAATCAGCTGCAAATTTCAGCTGAACCAACTGCTTTGATTAAAGGGCAGCCATTAAAAAGCACACAGCATGGGCTAAGTAATGGTCCTGTCACAAAGGAAAATACCTATCTGTCATGTGAACAGAGATGATTCCTCATGCACTGAGCTGAGAAATGAGTTGTGAGGTCTGGAATCACTGTTAGTTGAATGTGCTTGGACTTTTGCCCATCAATGGATAGATGCCTTTCTTTACACATCCTGTCATTTGAACACCTGTGGCAGTGTTATTTGTGAACAGCAAAATATCTGCATATAGTCAATATTTTTCAAGCTTTCTAGGTCTTCTTAACAAATTTTCTTCTTATATAATACCTGAAGTAAAAGACATAAGCAGTGGAACATTATCACAGTTCTTGTTTGCAGCAAACATAAGTAACTGAAAAAAGTGAGAGAGAAAGAGAAGGCTTTTGTATAATCTCATTAATTAGTCATTTAGTAATTTAAAATATCAGATGACAAACTAGTTACATATGTGTAAAAATGAGTGAATTTTTTAGACCAAAAAAATGAATAATACATATTTATAATAACATTGTCTCCCTACCCCCTGCTGTATGCCCTTATGCTTCCTAGTGATAATTGTCCTTATTCAAGATGCAGCTCAGGATATGTGCTGTAACACACTCAGCTGGGCTTCTGGAGTGCACATTGTCCCTCCTATTTTTTTTGAGTTCCTGATAGCATGATGTTATATTTCCAGATTGTGCCTGTATTTTTTTAAATAAACCCTTAATAAGTCACTGGAATTGGCATGACAATTCTTTTAAGGAGAAGCTATCATACTTCCTATGTCAGAGAAAATAAAATAGTAAATTCCATCTTTTTCTCCAAGAGTCTATTAGACTAACTGTTACAATAAAGTTGCTAGTTGAGTTTGTTCTTTTTTTCCCTTTTTTTTTCCCGCTTCATTAATATACAAAGACCTTCACCTGCAAGCAATTCTGTTAAAATTCAAAAGACCAGTTTGCAATACAGCCTAAGCTGCAGAGTTTGAACATAACTTATCTAGAACTGACAGATCTGTCTACATTCCCCATACTTTGTAATCCAGTCACTTACACAAAGAAGATGGTTTCTGTGAAAACATAGACCACTATGAAGAGAAATATTATTAGGCAGATAGTTAACAGGCATTAATAGTTTATGTTGCTTCTCTTTCCATAATAAACTGTTAACCAACAGGTTCTGCTTTTTTGATGTCCATGAACTATAAGAGAGATGATTCTCTGACAGTTATCTTCTCACTTCATAAAGTTTCTTTCCAAGTTTTCATGCCCAAACCTGAACATTTAAAAGAGTTTGCTCTTCTCATTGTTTCTTCTGTCTCCCTTCCAACTGAATTGTTGTCTGACCTGGCCTGTGCCACAATAGGTGTTATAGATGGGAAGGTGAAGATCAAGCTATGAAAATAGTGGAGTTCATGTTCCTGGTTTCAGATATTGTCACCTAGACAGGCCAACCTAGATCTGTGTCTTCCTTCCATTAAAATAAAATCTAACTTTGTGAGAGTCTACCGGCATAAAATTAATGAGTTCAGAATGCTACTTAAATTATAAAATAAAATTAAGTGTGAAAGAAAGTTTTTCTTCTCCATGCAACATAGCAAACCAAAAATCTCTTCCTCAAATACTAATTGGGTGTACTACAGGATTACAAACCCCCATTCTTCAGCAGTTATGGGTAAAATCTTTTATTTTCAGGTGGGAATATATTGCTGACTTTCTTGATAATTAAGAAGTCATCATTTTTCTGTAATTGTAAGAAAGCACTATATAACTATAAAGCAATAAAGAAATTTAACCTGAACTTTTCAAAGATGAAATTAACATATTCCTTCCTCTTGGAGACTACTTACTACTATTTGAGCTTGCTAGCTAGTTTATTTGTATTAGCAGATGATCCTTGGAGGGGATGCAAATGAGCCTCATTAACTCCAGGAGACTGATTCTCTGGCCTGCATGTTTAAGTGTTGTTGGGTTGTTTATTGTTGTTAATTAGGTGAGGAGTTGCAGTAAGTCACTGTTGATGGAGTTACCTCTAAACAGGATTGAAACGAGTCACGTTCTGTATCCTCTGCTTTCTATTAATGCTGAGACAGTCTTAACAGAGTCACTACTTTCTGCTTAGTTCAAGGACTACTGCAGATGTTTTAAAATTATATTCAAGCATTAACAGTCTTTTCTTTTTCCAAAAACAGCTTTGAGCTCTAAGTTTCTTAGCAAGACTGTGAAAAGGTAGATGGTATATAAGCACAGGTTGATTAGGATCTCACTGAAGAACAATGCTATCTTCACTCTGCATACAATTTTCTCTACAAATCATTTGAAACATAACCTCCTTCACCTGTATGACAAAATTCTGCTAATCTTTTCTTTGTTATGTTCTGTTTTTTCGATGTCTCAGAGAAATGAAGAGAAATGAAAGTTGATAGGTCAGTACTGATTCAAGCTTTTAAAAAACCAGTTTGCACTTTCTGTGGAGAAACCAACCAGCTGCCTACAGCTATGTTCAAATTTTCCAATATCAAACACTCTGTAGACTGGAATGGCAAGAATTTTCTCTGCAGTTTTAAGAATTTTTGGCGGTGCCCTGGTTGGTATCTTCATGTGGGTATCACAACTGAGACCAGTAAATTCATATTTTCTAGCTTGCACTACACCATTGCAAACAAAAATTTAAAAGAGGAATCACCTAAATTGAATGCAGATGTTGGGAGTAATAAGAACGGAGTGAAACGAGTAATGGAGAAGTGCTAGACACGGGGACCCAGAGACTGGATATCTGGACTGGAAAAATGATGGAAAGTAGTAAATGGCCAAGTGACTTAGAGGAGTTTGTGACCAGACAAGAAGCTGAAGGAAAGTCTGGACAGAAGAATGAGACTCAGAAATGATGGAGGGGTGGGGGCCAGACACAAGGATGTTAAAAATGAGAGTTGTTGAGCAAAGAGAGTAGGACAGTTTGTTTATCACTGGTGAACTGGAAATGACACAACGCCAATCTGATTTTACCTTAGGGCAGGGTATCAGGCTTTGAATCATAGTTTAGGTTCTAGAGGACCTAAGTTGAAGTCCTAAGCTTAAAACAGCTCAATGGTCTTTCAAATAGTGCTCTAAAGCAGGCTCTGAAGCTCAAGCTTGCTTTATGCTCAAACTCTTTGGGTGTACAAACACACCTGAACAGCAAGTGAGACCTGGGATGTCAGGTAGAAGAAATCTTAAGTTGGGAAGGACCCATAAGGATCACTCAGTCCAAATCCCTGATGCTCATGAGACTACCTAACATTAAACCATATGACTAAGAATATCATCCAGATGTTCCTTGAATTCTGTTAGGCCTGGTACCATGACAATTTCCCTGGGGAGCCTGTTCCAGTGACCAACAATTGTCTCAGTGAAGAACCTTCTCCTAATGTCCAATCTGAACATCCCCTCATGCAACTTTATTCCTTCTCCTTGTGTCCTATCACTGGCCATGAGAGAGAGATCAGCATCTCTCCTTCCATCGCCCCCTTGAGGAAGCTGTAGGCTGATGCCTGCAACCTTAATTAATGGCTTACGATGTATATGTTACGCTACATTCTACAAGTATGGCATTAGATGCTATTTTTACCACAGAACATTGGACATAATTGATCAGAGTTGAGTAAAACCCACCAGTTTTTTATAGGACTTATGCTCATTTGTTGAAGAACTAGGAATGTACAGAAAAAAGGAGCACAATTAAGAGAACAGAGAATCATTCAATAACTATCATACTTAAGAAACAGGATCCTATTCCTGACTCTAGCAGAAAGATCCAATGTGATCAGCAGTTAGTAAGTAGCTAGTAACTTTACTCAGGCTGTCCCTAAGCATACATTCTTTATATTACTTTAATTTGACTTGAGATTCCTGAATTTGATTTGCAGAAGAACTGAGCACACACAGTATTAACTAGAATTATATTTTGAACATATAAAATACAACATAAGGTTATGCAATCAGAAAAAGAAGAAAGTTGTTTTACATTGCTTTGCAATTATGAAAGATGTGATAGCACATAAAAAACCCTTTTTTTTGTTTTTACCTCAGTTTCTTCATGCCTCCAATTTTTCACTTTATCACAAAGAGGTGCTGTACAAATTCATTTGTGAGTGTTAGTGAAACATTAATATATTACAGTGATGAGCACTATGAAGAAATCTAAGAAGAAATTAAGTATTCTGTTTTCCAGGCACAGTCTGAATAGTATGCAGTAAATAAACTGTGGAATCATAGAACAAATGGAAAAAAGCAAAATATTGAATTGCTGCTGATTAAGTAAGTGGCTTAGATTCTGTACCTAAAATGAAGTCCTGTAGAAAAATAGGGTGAGATCATATAATTAAATGCTGTACTTTAATGGATCTTCACTAGCATTTGAATTACATTTCATTGGTAACATTAAATCTAGTGTTTGCATACATTTCAGTGCCTGACTCTGCAATTTAGTGCTATTATTTTTATGTGAGTGTTTTGATATAAAATAAATGTATAGAATGTATTTATGGACAGTGACCAGCAGTTATGTAGAACTATACGTGCTAAGACATATGATTATTCAAATTCTAGAAAACTATTTATATTTATATACAGACATGCCATATTGTCAACAAAATGCCAGTGGAGTGATGATAAATGTAAAATGATGCATAGGTGGAAATTTAAAGTACACTTTCACAAAATAAAAACCTCTGCTCTTAAGAATTTCTGAACTTAAATTTTGCACTGGTAAGACTTTCTCAAACACTACACACAGACTCTGAAAAACTGATAAATATAGGAAGACAGGAGTTAAAGGCACCTTTGAAAATGAAATATATTCTCCTGAGTCACTTCAGCATTTTCAGTATCTTCACAAGCTCCTTGGACAAACTTTGTAATACTTCTAGTGTTCATTTTATGGAATAACAGAGGAAAATGTGTGAAAGTCTTACTATCAGAGCTGGAAGTGCCAATAGGGCATCACTGTTAAGTGTATCTTGCTATTACTATTCTCCCTCTCAGAACTGACTTATGCAAGGCATAAATTTGATCTATTGTGCTTGAAATCCAAGAGCAGAAGTATTCCAGTGAAATACTTTATCCTCAGGTATGTGGATCTTAGCGTTATGTTTTTCTGTTTCAAAAGTAAGAGATCAGTTCCAGTGATTTAATTTCAATATGGGAGTAATTCTTACAGATCAGCAATTGCAATCTACAATAAGTAAGCAAGAAAAATGGACCTGCAACCTTAAGGGCTGCAATATGTGATTAAGAGACAAATTTAGTCCTGTGTAAAAAGAAACACAGGTACTAGCCATGGTGGAGCACTAGATTAAAAGATGGGACTCAGGTCACAGAATCCCTTATGCATGAGTAGATATATTCTGTAGAAAGAAGTACTTCTTTATTCTCCAAATACTGGAGTGGTGCAGATATCCTCTCCAGTGCATTGTGATGGACTCTGGGACAGGAAATAGACTGCATTTGGCACTTCATCTTCAAGGCTTTTCAGTGTGATTTGCTCAGTTACTTTTTGTTAAAACTGAGCAGATGGAGGAGGTATCCGCATTCAATCAATTTTCCCCTCCCAACAAATGTGACCTAACTCATAATTATTTGCAGCATGCTGACATCCAGTTGTACTTGTAGAGGTGTGTATCTGAATTCTTACAGATTTATGATGTTTGCCTCTAGTTTCCCCTCATCTGCATCTCAATGTTGAGTTGCTGTGCCCAAGAGCAGAGGACAATGACTATGAACTATAAGTCCTGTTTCTGTATTAAAAATAAATACAGAGATCTTAGTCCTGCTTCTGTTCAAGTCAGAGGCAAAACTTCCAGTGTCTTGATTTTTGACTGGATACATGGGATTCCCAGAATACCTGGGATTCTAAGTTAACTTTTGGGGTTGCATTGTGCCTTCTGGAATGTAGAATTTTTCTTCACAAAAACTGGGGCAGTGATTGAAAGATGATGAGAAAAAATAATGTATTTTTGAAGCAGTGTACTTCCTTATATAATTTTATGGGTTTTTATTTAGAATTCTAATTCTAAAATTATTATAGCTGACTAAATGTTAGAGAAACATTCCTAATCACTGAGACAGTAAACAGAACTTCTCCTGATAAACAATCTTTCAGAAAGGAGGAGAAAAGTAATTTTACCAAATTAAAGACAGAACAAAGAGGTTGGCATCACTTTTTGTATCTAGAGCGTTCTCATCACGCCATGTCTCCCTTTGCAAAGAAATTCCTTCTTTCCCTTTCAGTACTCCCTCAAAGATTTATGGAGGAAAGGGGCGTGATGGTTTTCACATGGTTTATTAGATAGTGTGTTGAGTTCTGACAAGAAAGAGGTTCTATTCAATTTGACCAGCAATTAGATCATACCAAATAATTTATTACAATAATAGTATATTTGAAAAGTTACAGGACCTGATGAGCAAGGAATTGTACTGAAAACAAATGTAGTAATCTTGGAAATTATTGATTCATTATCTATCAATCAGAATGGGAGTTGGTTTGTTTGAAAAGCTTTAAAATAAGGGACATTCATAGGTTTAGTCTGTGTTAAAATTTTGATTGTCATATATCATTCTAATAAAAGATAGATTAAAACACTAGTCATCTTTTCTCAAAAACACTGAAGTACAAAGACTGAATAGTTTGGCATTTAACCCCTGCAATTCTGTATATCTTTAGGGTATGAAAGCTACCTCGCCTTTTTTTGAATCAAAACTGGCAATAGTGGCAAAGTTGAATGCCTAAAACATCTTCAACTGTGAAGTAATAAATTGCACCTCCCGGTGCCTGTAATTATAAGACAGAACAGAACCAGAAGAGTAGTAACTACTGTTGCTGGAGCAGTGGGACTAAGCGTGATGAGAAGGCTGATGTATGATGTATGAATTGAATAGCAGAAAAAGAGAAGGGCTGATAATTTGTGATTTTGAATCATGTTCTTTTCTTTTTCACTGGAGAATAAGAACATGCTTACATTTTGTTTTAAAGGTGAAATGTCATTGAGGAGGGAGTAGTAGAATGCTTTAGTGTCTCTCTTTACTTCAGTTTGTCCCATTTCCCCTTAAACAAACTCATTTTGTTATTGTTGCAGACTTCAGACTTGTTTGATCACTATGTAGTTCTTTTATCATCTGCAGAATAAATTTATGACAAGATACAGAAATGTCATCTCTTCCTGTTGGCAGTTAACAAAGTATAGGTTTCTAACATGAACATTTTGCCAAACTATCTGAATTGTCCTCCAAAGTTGGGGTTAAGGGCTTCTGATCATAGTAAATGGTAAATATCTACAAAGATACATTTAAAATTTAATCAAACATCACAAAAAAAGAAGCAGAAAATAACCATTCATTCTAGTCTTTAGATACTGATAGCTGTATTTATGCAGACTAGTATATATACATGTTTTTCTTCAGAGCTCTCATGTCTGACCAGGCAAACATGGTAAACTTTGTACATGGTCATTTTGGTTCAAATATCTTTCCAGGATTGGACATTTTAGTGGTTAACCGTTCAGGAAACATACAGTATCCTTCACTAGAAAGAGAACAGCATATCTCTTAACACTCTAAAAACAAAAGCAGTGGATAATATCAGATGCATATTGAAAGAATTGGAGCTAGTTTTAGTCTGGAATGCTAGATTCTGCTCTAGTTTTACCTTCTGCATTTAGAAAACAACTGAGCTATTGATGTTGTATCACTATTGCTGTGGCTATTGATATGACCAAACATTCACTAGTAGGGTAATAATTGGGTATTTCATATAAATAGAGGATTCACTGGTTGATCTATCTTAGATGGCAGCTTTCTCTAACGCTACTTTGCAAATGTATGCTCCATTAATATATACAAAGTTGCTCTTTAAAATGAAATGGAGAGGAAAAAAATCTGAAATCTGATAATAGTGGTGTTATAAAACTAGAAGAAATGGTAGAATTAAGTCCCATGACCTCTCTGGTGGTGTTAGATGATGGTTGTTATTATATACTGTTTGTTATAGTTCTTATTTACATAAAGCCACGATCTAGGAAGTAACAGAATTACAGAATTGAAATAACAGCATATGATAACAGAACATGTTTATCCGCTTTGGTTGGAACAGTTTTTTCTTTTCTCAGAAGTTTTATGTACTATTTACTAAGCTTTCAATTTAACATATACCTGTCAAGCACTTATACATAATATACAAAGAAATCAATATGAAACCCTACATACTACAAATGTTAGCAAAGAAATGGCTTAGTGCATCTCAGCAAAGTTCACCTGACCTAGCCTTTTAGTTACTTCACTCGGGAAATAGCCTAAGAAAATAGATGGGCTTTAGATTAGCTCTCAACAACAAACAGTCTCAGGTTCTGTCAGACCAAAGGGAGAAATGAATTATGTTGTACTGTGCTTTCTATCAACAGTACTCAGTTTTAAGACATAAAAATTTAGGAACTGTACTTATAGCCCCGTATGTAAACACGACTTTACACTAGCTGCTTAGAAAGGAAAAGGTACTTTAAGAACCCATCTTCCAAATTAAGGGGTAAATTATAAATCCAAAACAATATGTTGATCATGCTATGAACAGAAATTGAGGTTGGTAAATAAAGTTAGTAAAACAGAAATATAGAAAATGAACAGTTATGCTAAGATCCATAAATCTCAGAGCTTCTTCATAGCTCATATACCAAAATAAATAAACCTAATCACTTTTTTTGTCTATCATTCTAAACAAATCTGGAGGTACCATGAATTAAATTGTCAATTCTTATTTCTATCACTTCTCATGTCCTAACTGTAAATTATTCCCTTCATTTTTGAAGCCTCCACCGTAGGAGAAATTTCTTTTGATCATCTTTCTGTTCTGCTACAAATTTTGAAGGCTTCCATTAGATCATGTCAAAGTTGCTTTATTTCCTAGATGCATTTATGTAAGAGGCAGAAAACTATATGAATTCTGATATAAAATAAAAATACTAAACCAATCCTTTAGGATTCCTCAAGCAAAACAAAAAGTGACAGGTGTCACACTTCTATCTGATCACCTTAAACTGTGAAAGTTACATCTTTGCATTCAGTAAAAAAAAAAAAACAACACCAAAACAAAACCCACAAAATTATCTATACAGAAGTAAGAAAAAAAATCACATTGAAAATTCTTTGCTAATCCATCAAGTGTCAACATGTAGATTCTTGTGGATTCTACTGAGCAAGACCAATGCTGTCGATTTTCTCTACAGTAATTTCTCATATTCCTCCTATAAACAAAATGATGGGAAGAAATTAATAATTTTTTAATGCAAAACTCTTTGTCTGGAGACAGGGAAGGGAAGGGAAGGGAAGGGAAGG